>JAXCMG010000014.1:48706452-48718740 GCA_034642415.1 Podarcis siculus | reverse complement strand
TATTCTATTCTATTCTATTCTATTCTATTCTATTCTATTCTATTCTATTCTATTCTTATTTCCCTTTTTGGCACTGCCCTACAGTTTTCCTCACTGTGGTGAGATGCATTGTATTCCTGGCTGTGGTCTAAACCAATGAGCCTCTTGGGCTTGCCAATAGGAAGGTCAGTGGTTTGAATCCCTGCGACGGAGTGAGCTCCTGTTGCTCTGTCCCAGCTCCTGCCAACCTAGCAGTTTGAAAGCATACTAGTGCAAGTAGATAAATAGGTACCGCTCCAGCGGGAAGGTAAACGGAGTTTCTGTGCGCTGCTCAGGTTTCCATCACGGTGTTCTGTCATGCCAGAAGTGGTTTAGTCCTGCTGGCCCCATGACCCGGAAAGCTGTTGGTGGACAAACGCCGGCTCCCTTGGCCTGAAAGCAAGATGAGCACTGCAACCCCATAGTCACCTTTGACTGGACTTAACCGTCCAGGGGTCCTTTATCTTTACCTTACCTATTCCTCTTGAAATCACAGCAAGTGCTCCTAAATGTACATCTTTTCATATATAGCATTTCCCTATGCCTGGAGTGCTCTGGTCCATGGGGTCGCGAAGAATCAGACACGACTAAATGACTAAACAACAACAACAACAAAGTGAGGTGTATTGCATTTCTGTTTGAATTACATGGGGCACATGTTACGCTGATCAATATGCGTTATCTTTTGCCTTCTTTTCTTTTTTCGTTTGGTGGTATATTTCTAAGTGGCTGTCCTTCCTGGGATGAGGGCATATCCACTTTGCTTGCCCTGTGCCCAGAAAGCATGTGGACGAGCTCTGAGTTCCCAGCACCGCAGTGGAATCACATCATGTACCCAACCGCTCCATCTTCTTTGCAGCAGGCCGACCACCCTTTCCTGGGGAGAGGACATCACACCAGCGCCTCCGATCCTGGCGCAAAGGGTGTAAAACTCCCTCCTCCGCTCACTACCAGACGGCCCTTAATTCTCTCCTGTTCCAGCAGTTCTGTATCTCTGGAATCCCCCTTCTGCGGTTCTCAGGGTCCCTTAGGGACTTTGGTTGATCCTGCCAATTGCCTGGTATTGTCAGCTAATTGGAGTGGAAGTGCAAAAAATGGAAAGTCATATTATTAAGCTGCCAAGTCTCCTCGCTTGGCAGAGAGCAAGGGAAGGCTTCTGGTAATTGTACCAGAAGTTATAATTGCTCTGCGTTCTCTGCCTCGAGCTTTTCTCACAAAGCAAGTCCAGTATCCTTCATCTGGAGACATCCGATCCTGGCTTTTCTCCGATACTCTCTGACGGAATGCCGCACTTGAAGTGAATCCAATTGTGGACTCTTGCGCTGTGAAAGAGGATGAAAACGCCTCTCTCGTTCTCTCTCTCTCTGTGCGTGCCATTGAATGCTGAAGTGGATAACACAGGCTAAGTACTTTGTCAATATGTCATTCCCAGCAAAACTGGCAGCTAATTTCCCCCCTTGCTTTCGTGCACTGCATTGTCTCCATTCCCTGGAGTGAAGATGCCACTGTCACATGCCAATCATGGCCGGCGGCCAGAGCAGGCTCAGCGATGCGGAAAAAGCTGGTGCCAACCAACCGGCAGCCTGTCCTTGCAAGAGGTGCGACAGAAAGGCAGCTTTGCCCGGGAGGGATGAATTTGGTGACTGCAAATGGCGGCGGAATAGCGCGAGAATAGCTGCAGTGGACCAAGCGTGCATCTAGCAGCCGTGCATCCTGTCACTCCACAGCGGCCAATCAGGTGCCTCCAGGAAACACACAAGCTGGGCACTAAGGCAACAGCTGGCAAGGGACTGCCAAGAGTGTGCACCGAGGGAAGGGGGCCAGAATCTGGCTCGGGAGAGGGGTCCAGCGATTTGTGGGGACCTGTACTAGCCAAGAGGCAAGAGTCAGGAGATGCTTCAGAGCTGGAGGGTGGAGCACAAGAAGGGTCGGAAGTAGAGGAGGAAGAGGCAGGTCAGGCAAGTGAAAGGGCTGGGTGCTTCCCCACTCTCTCCTGGACCACTGTCTCCCAGAACCAGGAGAGGATTGAAAAGGGAGGAGCAGAGGAAGTTTCCACATGGTGTAGTCCCTGGCTGCATGTGTGCATTACATCGAGGGAAGGTACCTAAACTGGTGGAGAGGGAATGGTCTCCAGTTGCTTCAGCTGCTCCATAGAGCTGCCTGGATGCTAGATTGTCATGCATAGGTGTCAGGGATTGTCTCCACCCCCATCATTCAGCCCAGACACTGAGGTCCAGCACCGAGGGCCTTTTGGCGGTAACCTCACTGCGAGAAGCGAGGTTACAGGGAATCAGGCAGAGGGCCTTCTCAGTGACCACTCTCACTATGAAATAGGTCATTGATGTGAAGGAACCAGAGCTAAGAGTGGTTTGTCCAATGGGCCTAATTTGTTTACCATGAAATATTGCACATATATAAGCATCACAGTGCTGCTCCTTCTCTGGGCGGCTTGCATAAAAGATTCAAACGCTGTTTCAATATAGTAAAAGCAGAAATGGCAGTGCAACATTTGGCACAAAATGACCTGCTCTGGAGAGAGAAAAAAGGTAGCTGACCTCTTGTTAGGAACGGTTCGTGTGTTCCTGGATTATGCTGAACCACAAGAGTGGAAAATTGCTGTGTGGATGTGCTGATTCTCTATTTCTGGCACCTGCTTTAGCTACTCTCCCTTGATCTGCTTCCAAACGACTAAAAAGCCAAACGTTTTAGTTGGCTGAACTTAATAATGTATGGCAAAGGGGGACTTTGTCAAATGCCGGAGGGTAAAGAACGCTGCTTCTAGATGCAACATGGAGTACATGGAGGCATTTGTGTGCCAGGTGATGGCATGTGCAGGACGAAGAGTACATTGACTTGGTTGGGGGGGGGGCGATTTTGTGAGTGCTTGCATTGGTAGGCTCTGAATTCTACATATGCCAAGAGCCTGAACATCTTTGTTGTTGAAGCAATGAAAATCTACAAAGTGCTATACAGTGGTACCTCAGGTTAAGAACTTAATTCGTTCCGGAGGTCCGTTCTTAACCTGAAACTGTTCTTAACCTGAAACACCACTTTAGCTATTGGGGTCTCCCACTGCCGCTGCGCTGCCGGAGCTCGATTTCTGTTCTCATCCTGAAGCAAAGTTTTTAACCCGAGGTACAATTTCTGGGTTAGCGGAGTCTGTAACCTGAAGCGTCTGTAACCTGAAGCGTATGTAACCCGAGGTACCACTGTATGAAGATTAAAAACAAGATACGGTCACCTATGTGTGAACATGTTCACCATAAGCATGATCGTCTATGTACCGGAAACTGGAAATCTGTAAAAGCCACAAGGGATATCTGCTATGGAGGAATAACATAGGAAGCTGGTCCAGGAGTCCAGGTTCCCAGCTTGATAACACAGTAAGCGTAGGTAATTAAAAAGGAGTATTTATTGCAAAAACAAATAGATAGCTCCAGATGGCTCTAACGTAGCCGCCAGCATTATCACTCAAGATGACCCTTCTGAAGACTGCTTCCGGTTCTTACAGAATATATTGAACCATCACCCCTTACATCTCTTGTTTTGCTTCCTGTCTAGCAGTCCTCCCATTTACCGATTCTTCGGACTTATTGGATCAGCTCCAGTCTCTTCCTGTTCTGACAGACTGTCTCTGTTTCTGTCTCTGTTTGCGCCTGTTTGAGCTTCCTGAGAGCTTTGGCTGTATTCCAGCCCACTCTCAGTTGTTCCCTTGGCAACTGGCATCGCAATGTCTGAAGGAGTCACTACTGACTGCTGTGTTCTTTGCTCAGCCTGCGTCAAATCTAAGACTCTGTTTTGCAGCAGGCTGTAAAGTTCCACTAGGAGCTGGCTCATTCCTGACACTACCATTGCATCTTTCTAGCTTAGTGGTGTTTGCATTGACTGGCAGTAGATCTCCAGGGTTCAGATGATGGTCTCTCCCAGTGTTCATAATACAAATTCATGGAGGAAAGGGCTATTGGTGACTGCCAGCTATGCTCTGCCTCCAGTGTCGTATGTTCATATGTTCTTATTTGGAAATGCCAAAGATTGAACCTTTAACCCTTGGCCTCTTCAAGGCAGATGCTGTTCTGCCGAGCTACGGCCCTTGTCCCCATTGATGGTTGTAATCAGAAGCAGTCCTCCCAAGTAAACGCACACGAGTGATTTGCAACCATGACTTCCACCGCTTTCCCTTTATGACGGTGGTGACCCAAAATGGACAGACACAGGGGTCACACCTGCCTTGTGAAAATCATTCAGCTGTACCCACAGATGCTGACCAACAAATCAGGAATGAACTATCCCCCGCCATTTGCGTCAACTATTGACCAGTGCCTCTCCCCCCACCTCCACTATGCCGTGAAAGAGATACCATCAAACAGATGCCCAGTGTTCATATTCCAGCATATCCCAGGAGCTGGCCTCTAGTTACATTTTAGGCACTGCATGAATGCTTTCATACAGCCCCATGAAACATAGGATAAGTTGGAAGAGAAAGCAGCTGTTACATGCATCAGATGTCCACCTTGGTTAGTCATGTGGAGGCCACCAGAATAATTTAGGCCAATCCCTGCTCTACTAAGGTGTCTAGCTTTGCAGCTAGGACTGGGAGTTAGTAACCATCTAGCTTGAGGACCATTGCAACAGATACATCCGACATAGGGACACCTTGACTGGCAAGTTGCGTCCCTGTCTTTAATTCAGTGGTGGCTCATCAGCAACTTTCCAGATGTTGTTAGACACCCATCAGCTTCAGCCAACATGGCAAATGGTCGGAGTCAATGGGAGTTAGAGCTGAGTGATATCTGGTTTTCAACATTACGATATATCACCAGATAAACATCGCAAATATCATGGTGTTTGAAATAAGGATGGAGCTATGTAGAGGCATTGGCTGGTTTCATGGTTTTCTCTGCATCACGATTTTTACCAGTGCTTGCTCTTGTGATTCGCTGTCCTCTGCAAGAGACAGGGGAGAGAGTTAACAGGGGCTGCAGGAATCGAGAGAAGCATTGGCTGGCTTCATGGTTTTCCCCATACCGTGATTTTTGCATAGCACATGGACAAACATCATGATTTGCAATTTATCGCCAGGGCAAAAAATTGATATCACAACATGGACTTCAAACTGGTTTTGGACAATATGTCAAAATATCGCCCAACCCTAATGGGAGTCGCTTTCCAATTAAGAAAGCCTTCTCTGTATTTATTTGAGAGTTACTGCATCAAACCTCGTGGGGCTTACTCTTGAGTAGTGTCAGAGTCGCCTCAGGTCCCAGCTCACAAAGGACCAACGCCAGTGTCTCTTTGTATACGAAAGCCTTTATTGAAGTTCATTGCTGATGTTACATCCGTGGCGCGCAACTCTACATCTGTAGCCCTAGACCGTCGAAGCTCCGTCTGACTCCTCCCCTCCTCGGCACCAGTTTAACAGCCGAGCTTTGCCCCACCTTTTCCGTTTCTCCCTTTGCTCCTTTCTCCTCTGGGTCCTCCTGCCCTCTGGGGTTCCACCCCTCCTAGACTCTTCGGAAGCGGATTCCTCCGACTCCTCCCCCTGTCTCCGGCGGGCTTTGGGACCCGGCTCCCAATCCGGATTCTCTGCTGGCTCGCGCGCCTGCACATTTGAACTTGGCGCGCGCGCCCAGCCGGTCACCTTCCTCCTAACGGCCACACTGCTTCTGTCACTGCTCTCCCCCCTCGGGGGGGCTAGCCGCAGCTGACCTCCACTCCGCTCCCCCACTCTCCGACGGAGGCGTGGTCAGTTCCGATCTGCAGGTTTCTCCTTCCTCCTCCCTCCGCTCGGCCGGAGAAGCTGGCCCGGACCTCCAACTGCCACTTTGAGACTCACCGCTGGCCCCCCTTGCCCTAAACCTGGGCGCCTCTTTCTGGGAATCTTCTGATTCACTGGAGAAGCTCATTGAATCTCTCGGGTCACTGTCATACCCTCCTAAGCTCCCCTCAGATTCACTCTCCAATTCCTCTTCCCCCTGTGGCTCTCCCCCTGAGCCCCTGACAAGTAGGATTGGGAATTCGAAGCTGAGGTACCCACGGTGAAAACTGAAGCAAGCCATGCTTTGTTTCCAATGAGTTACTCTAGAAAACTCTGCCCGTCACCAGCTTTGACTTCACCCACTTCCACCATGCGGTCCCTAATAATTACGCCTCATGGTATGTGGCCCTAAGCAGAAGGAAGGTTCTCTATCCCTGACCGAAGTATGAACTATTTTGTGTTAAGTAATCCTGTTACTTACTTAGGGGTCCACCTAGTCTAACGTGGTCTGCAAGTATCCTAGCATTGTCTCCAGACACATGACACTACTCCAGACACAAGACACTCCAGTTCTTCTGGTCTTTGAAATAAAGATGCATATGGACAGAGATATTTGCTAACACTATCACCATGATAACCCACAGCCTCTTCCCCGACTCTCACGGATTCTGTGTCAGACCCTGACAGAAAATGGGACAGCATCAAGATTTACAACAGCGCTTAATGCAAGCAAGTTGTCTCTAGAGACCATTATACATTCCTGAACCAATGGGAGGGCGAATGGCTCCGCAAGTCATACGCTTGACATTGCTGACGTTGCTATGGCAACCTAGTGCGCCTGGCACCCTTACCCTGTGACGTTAACATATATGAGAGAGTGCTGGAGGGGAAATAGTTAAATAGGTTGCACAGACAGGACCCAGAGGGGTGGAGTCAGTGGGTCTATAAAACCAGTTCTGGGAGGAGTTCTGGGGGAGTTGGTTGGGAGTTGTTGGTGAGTAGTTGGTTGGATTTCGTGGGTTGGCTGGTTGGGAAAGGCAGTTGGTAATAGAGAGACAGTTAGGGCGGTAGGTTCTTGAGTGTGGGGAGGTAGAAGAGATAGAGAGAGGAAAATAAGACTAAGAAAGTAAAGAGCAACAACATTTAGAATGCTGTAAATGTTTTGTTTGTGTCTGAAATAAAATACACTCTTATTTATTAATTGAGAAGCTGACTGAGACTGAAGTACCGTATTTTTCGCTCTATAAGATGCACAAGACCACAAGACGCACCTAGTTTTTGGAGGAGGAAATCAAGAAAAAAAATATTCTGAATCTCAGAAACCAGAACAGCAAGAGGGATCGCTGCAGCGATCCCTCTTGCTGTTCTGGCTTATGTGATAGCTGTGCAGCCTGCATTTGCTCCATAAGACGCACACACATTTCCCCTTACTTTTTAGGAGGGAAAAAGTGAGTCTTATAGAGCAAAAAAATACGGTAATTTTACCAGGGAGGACCTGGTTGGTGGCAGCGGATTAGTGGTGTACGGGTCAATAGTCCGTGAGACGACCGGGGGCTCCATATGAACGCCACATACCCCAGAACATTCAGATATGGTGTGTGCGCTAACTCAAGACATGGACCATGTATTGAGATAGTGCACACACAACCCTGACCTGCCCCATCTAGATAAGCTTTCACAAACACTGGTGTTGGGAGGACACCTCTGAAGTTCTGCCCCACCACACAGCTGCTACTGGGCGCTGGAAGCCCAAGATTGCCATCCGCTACAAAAAGCAGTCACCTTCCTTACAGACAGTTTCAATCGCCCCTCTGCGGCAGGCTGCAAGAGTCTTCGTAACGACTTCTGAAATCTCCTTGCGCCTTTCTTCAGCTCCCTTGTTGCTTGTGTTGACACCCTGCCCACCCCTTTACCGCTGGGATGAGCAAGGACAGGAACGCAATAGGCAGCCAGGTAAGGTCATTAATCCTGGCGCAAAACCAGAGCATCATTCTTCCAAAGGGGCAGGTATGTGTGCTCCAGGTATCTTTGGAAAAAGCCTCGTGTCTGACACGGAACAGCTTTATCCCACCACCACCCCTCCTTTTTTTTTTTTTTAAGGCACAGGAATGGATTAAATACAGCATGAGAGTTAGGCAGAGCTTGACACCCATATAACTTGGCCTCAATTGATTCTGCAGCTGTATAGTAAATCAGCCCCAGGAAGACAGTTTCCTCAGGGTACCCCTGTTACTGCTCCTGCCGCTGCACGTTGGGTCAGTTATGTTATCTGAGCAAAAATGACGGCTCCTCTCCCGTATCATTTATTTCCTGAGCTCCAGGGCTGTAAATTTGCACCGATCTGTGGCAGTACCTAGCTTTAATATTCTCATCAGCTTTATTAGAGAGGACTCGATTTCATGTACTGTTTCACTGAGAAGGAATGAAGTCTCCGATCTTATAGCTGCATATCAGTGTGACTGAAAGGGGGATGTTTAACACAGGGAAACATCTCCCTCTGGAAGTGAGGTTTTAAATCTCAGAGTCCTGGATTCGAGCACCACGTTGGGCAAAAGATTCCTGCATTGCAGGGGGTTGGACTAGATGACCCCGTGGTCCCTTCCAGCTGTACAATGCTACACTATGAAGTGGACACTGCATTGGAGGAAACTGATGTGGCAGTAGCAACGATGCCTGAGCTCTGAGCTTGATATATTCACCTTCCATAAAGCTAACTAAATGCAAATCCATATAACTGATTCCCAGGTTGCTTCCAAACGACCTGTTTACTGAGCATTCATTCTGATTTGTTTTCTGGGGCGTTAGACAATTTTGCATCAAGCAAATGTTATCTGACGTGTTTTTACGGGGTGGTGGGATAAAGCAGGGTCGTTGTGCAAGAGCTCCAAATTATCTTCTGTTCCGTATTGTGAATTTGCTGACTTGTGACTGAATCCCACCTGAAAATCACAAATGTGCGCAGGTGCCCCCAGTGCCACTTTATTTATTTATTTAAATGCAGCTTTGAAAGAGGGTTGTTTATTTTTTATTAATAATTATTTAAAAATTAATAATTATTAAAAATTAATAATTATAATTTGGTCTTTTTATTTTAGTTTTTTATTTTAATTGGATTAGGATTTGATACGGTATGTTAATTGGGTGTGTTTTATTGGAAAATTAATTTTAAAAAAATTAACAAAAAGAATGAAAGAGGGTTGCTTAGAGCAGAGAAGTGACAGGTATGTGTGTGGATTTCCCTTCTTGAAACTGCTTTTCATTTTTCAAAAGCACATTGGGGCTGAGTTTGCATGAAACTTCTAGTTAACTCAGGTAGAGCATGGGAAGATGACACAGAAATGTCAGAGCATACCATTGGTTCACACTCGGATCGCTCCATGTGTTGGTTGGTGGTTGGATACCTGCAGTCTAACATTATAGCTCAGACTGGGGGTCCTTCTTGGCAGACATAATCTGATCTGTGTGGGTGTGTAGGACTTTAGTTAGACCAGATGCTGTAAAATGCCCATCCCCTTTTTAATTGGGCTTAAGACAAAGCCACTTCTGACATCAGGAGGAGGTGGTGTTGCTGCTGCTGCTGCGGGCTTATGCCCCCAACACTCGTGTGAAGGCTGGCTTTCAGGGGAATCCTCGGGCCGCGTCAGCCCCAGAGCCAGCCAATCGGCTGGCTCCGGGGTCGTGGCCTGGGTCATTTAAGGCCGGCACGGCCCCGGGATCTCCCCTTTTCGACCACGCAGCTGATTTCCACTTGGCGAATTGGCACCGGCCATTTGGTTTTTCGCCTACCTCGTAGCAAATCGTCACAACGTCTTTGGTCTTGGCGGTTAGGCATTGGTAGGGGTATTGTTATGCAGATGTGTTGGGGGGAAGGAGCACCATCACCTCCCCCAGATATTGAAGGGTAGTCCAGTAAAGGATTCTGGGAGGCGTTGCCTCGTCCGAAACCTATGGAGGCCAGGGCCTAAAGCGCGCCCCCGAGCGGTGACCCCGGGGGAGTTCCTAGTTGATGTGCATCGCAGGGCTCCCCCTGCTGGTGTTAACCCTTTCCGGTTTTCACGCTAACAGGCTGAAGCCGGATAGTCTGATAGGACCATTGCCTAAGCCAATACCAGTCTTACCTGTAACCAATAAAGTTGTGGCCGATTTGTGCCCATTAACCTAAACTAATGGTGTCCTGTGTCTTTATTTATTCCAACTGGGGGGAGGCGGGAATCGCCACACAACACCCTGTCCCGAAATTTCGAGAGGGTAGTTGGAAGCACACACAAAAAAAATGGAGTCACTTTTCGGGTATATCGAGTGCAAAGAGAAAAGGAAAAAAAAATGCTGGTTTTTTTTCTTGGCTCCTTAATTTTCCCAAGCCGCTCCTACAAAAAATCATTTTACCAAAGACTACATTTCCTTGCTCCTCCAGCTCAGGAACTTTCCTCTCTTCTTACATACATTCCCTGCCTCCTCTCCAACCAGAGGACTCCGGATCTTTTCCGCCTCTCCCCATACATAGAAGCTGTTTGACGCCCCAGGTAATTTTCCTAGCACATTAATTTTAATATGAATGGAGCGTCAAAAGCTCCTTTGGAGGCTGTTAAATTCCCAGCCCGAGTCTGTTTATAGAAGCCGTCGCTGGATGGAAGAGGAGCTCTAATCAGATTGTAGCTACCGGGTCTTAGGTGGATCAATTATTTTGCAGCTGGAATTGATTGCTTTTCATTGCAGGCCCGAGCCTTTTGATTACATGTTTTGGAAGTACGGAATGAATAGCTTTGGACTTGTTACAGCCATGGGTACTAATCGGCGTGTAGCAGATAGACTTGGCTTGCCAAGTTTGCCTCTGCAACATTGAAGGGCCCTTTCCCTTTTTAATTCGTTTGAACTCTTGGCTGCCCTGTAATTGCGTGCAGTGTTCATGCTTTTTAATGCAATTTTAATTCTGAGCTTATGACTTGTTTGCAGAACAACACCGCTTGGAAGCCAGACTCCTGCCGGGAGTGCAGTTGCCATGGCGACATTGTCCTGTGCAAAGCCGTCGTTTGCAAAAACCCTCGCTGCAACTTTGGGAAGGTAAGGCGGCGGAATGACGTCGGCGTGGAGAAATGGAGTGGTCGTGGCAAGTTCAGTTTCTGGCATCTCCTTATAGGGCTGGGAAGGATTTCTGCCTGTAACCCTGGAGTGCTGCTGCCAATAATAATAATAATAATAATAATAATAATAATAATAATAATAATAATTTATTATTTATACCCCGCCCATCTGGCTGAGTTTCCCCAGCCTCTCTGGGTGGCTTCCAATCAAGTGTTAAAAACAATGCAGCATTAAATATTAAAAACTTCCCTAAACAGGGCTGCCTTCAGATGTCTTCTAAAAGTCTGGTAGTTGTTTATTCCCTTGACATCTGGTGGGATGGCGTTCCACAGGGCGGGCGCCACTACCGAGAAGGCCCTCTGCCTGGTTCCCTGTAATTTGGCTTCTCGCAATGAGGGAACCACCAGAACGCCCTCGGTGCTGGATCTCAGTGTCCGGGCAGAACAATGGGGGTGGAAACGCTCCTTCAGGTATACAGGACAGAGGCCATTTAGGGCTTTAAAGGTCAGCACCAACACTTTGAATTGTGCTGGGAAACGTACAATTCAGTGCCAATCAGTGCAGACAGCACTGAACTCTATGGACCAGTGGTTTAACTCCATCTAAGGCATATTCCCATTGTCTCTTCTTTGTTTGAAAGTGTGGCTCAGTCAGTAGAGCACAAGACTCTTAATCTCAGGGTTGTGGGTTTGAGCCCCACATGGGGCAAAAGATTCCTGCATTGCAAGGGATTGGACTAGATGATCCTTGTGGTCCCTTCCAACTCTACAATTCTATGCTTTTTGTTTATTACAGGGGTTACCAATGTGACAGGTGCCCAGTGTTACCTCCTATGGCACCCACATCATCATCATCATCAACAACAACTTATTATTTATGGCTGGGTTTTCCCAGCCACTCTGGGCAGCTCCCAACAGAATATTAAAAACACGATAAAAGATCAAACATCAAAAACTTCCCTAAACAGGGCTGCCTTCAGATGTCATCTAACAGTCAGATAGTTGTTTATTTCCTTGACATCTGATGGGAGGGCGTTCCACAGGGTGGGTGCCACTACCGAGAAGGCCCTCTGCCTGGTTCCCTGTAACCTCACTTCTCTCAGTGAGGGAAGTGCCAGAAGGCCTTCGGTGCTGGACCTCAGCATCCAGGCTGAATGATGAAGATGGAGATGCTCCTTCAGGTATACTGGGCTGAGGCCATTTAGGGCTTTAAAGTTCAGCACCAACACTTTGAATTGTACTCGGAAAGGTACTGGGAGCCAGTGTAGTTCTTTCAGGACCTGTGTTATATGGTCTCTACAGTGCATAAGAGGCTTACTTCCTCTCCCTGCTCAGTTCCTATTTGCATTCTTTTGTTAGATTGAACACAGTTCCCCACAAAATAATAATAATAATAATAATAATAATAATAATAATAATAATAATAATAATAAT
>JAXCMG010000014.1:48642208-48699814 GCA_034642415.1 Podarcis siculus | reverse complement strand
CGACCCCTCTCGCTCTCCAGGCTTCAGGGATAGCCGCCTGAAGGCCTGCGGAGCACAGCGCGAGTTCCCACTGAGCTCCAGAGGGTTCAGGTTCCTTTCGCTGAAGCCGGGAGAGCAAGACTCTCCCGGCTTCAGCAGAGAGGGAAAGCTACGCAGCGCCCCTTCAGCCAAGTGGGAGGAGAAATGGAAGGGGCTCCGTTTCTCCTGCCGCTTCGCTGAAGGGGCGCTGAGCAGAGAGGGGGAGAATTTTTTTTTCTTGTTCTCCCCCTCTAAAACAAGGTGCGTCCTATGGTCGGGTGCGTCCTATAGAGCGAAAAATACGGTATGTTTTGACCCCACAAAGTGGGAAGTGACGGAGACAGGATGTTTGTGTTACTGTGTTCCGTGAAGTAGGACTATTGTCCTTTGTTCTTTTTCTCTTTGCTGTCTGATGCTAGAGAGAGAGGGAGCCATGTTGCAGTGTTCCGTGTGTGTTTATATGTAAATAAAGTAGATAAAGTTGCTGAGGTCTGTCACGCAAGTTGCGAAGACTCTGCAGATCCCTAAGTTTGCCGATGTCGCTTGGCATCGGTCGCTTTTGAAGAAAGCTTTTGAAGCTCCTAAACGATCGACCAGGAGGGAGGGAACATGCCAGTCAGGCATGTGTCTCTGCCAGGGTCCTACTTGAGTGTAGGCTGAATTCCTGACAGTAGGTTCAATGAGGCTTGGATTAAAAAGGTAAAAGGATCCCTGACCATTAGGTTGTCATTATCGACTCTGGGGTTGCGGCGCTCATCTCACTTTACTGGCTGAGGGAGCCGGCATACAGCTTCCGGTTCATGTGGCCAGCATGACTAAGCCACTTCTGGTGAACCAGAGCAGTGCACGGAAACGCCGTTTACCTTCCTGCCGGAGTAGTACCTATTTATCTACTTGCAGTTTGACGTGCTTTCGAACTGCTAGGTTGGCAGGAGCAGGGACCGAGCAACGGGAGCTCACCCCATCGCAGGGATTCGAATCGCCGACCTTCTGATCGGCAAGTCCTAGGCTCTGTGGTTTAACCCACAGTGCCACCCGCATCCCAAGGCTTGGATTATAAAAGCCAAAATGAAGATGGAGTAAGAAGATACTTGTGTAGGAACAGACAGAGACACTTGCGTGCTTAAGCTTTGGAGAGAAACAGGATATACAGGAGAAACTAAAGTCACACCCACACTATACATTTAAAGCACTTTCGTACCACTTTAAGAGCCACGCCTTCCCCAAAGCATCCTGTGAATTTTGTAGCCTGTTTTGGGAAACAGTTATTAGGGACTGCTTCCTCAGTGACCCATGGCTATGGTTGCCATTTCTGGAAAAAAGAGACTTTCTGACAATGTGACTTTTTTTAAAAAAAAATGTTCTGATTGGGTCCAAATATAAGTAAAAGGTAAAAGGTAAAGGACCCCACAACGGTTAAGTCCCGTCAAAGGCGACTATGGGGTTGCAGCACTCATCTCACTTTCAGGCCAAAGGAGCCGGCGTTTGTCCACAGACATCTTTCTGGGTCATGTGGTCAGCATGACTAAACTGCTTCTGGCGCAACAGAGCACCGTGACAGAAACCAAAGTGCATGGAAATGCCGTTGACCTTCCTGCTGGAGTGGTACCTATTTATCTACTTGCACAGGTGTGCTTTTGAACTGCTAGGTTGGCAGGAGCTGGAACAGAGCAACGGGAGCTCACCCCGTCACGGGGATTTGAACTGCCGACCTTCTGATCGGCAAGCCCAAGAGGCTCATTGGTTTAGACCACAGCGCCACCCACATCCCTTTGGGTCCAAATATAAGCTTCCCCTGAATATAGGCCACACCCCAAAAAGAGATGTCTTAAATCTTCTCTGCCTTCTTCCTCCTTCAGCATCTCGCGTCCATTTTTGGAGAAGCACCTCTTCAGGTTCTCTCCAGCGTTCTCTGTTGTTTCCTTCCTGTATCCACATCAGCCTTTCTGTTGCTTTTAAATAATCCAACCTTCACATAGGTGGTCGCCCCCTTGGTCTTTTGAAATTGTAGGGTCTCCAACCTGCTTTTATTCCATTGGCCTGAGTAGTCTGATGCCACATATACCCATTTTAACTTTGCTGCCTGTAAGAACACAATCCTAGGCCGCACTCAGATTTTATATAAGCTGGGTTTGGTGGGGCAGAGTGTGGCCTTTATTCAGATCAATACAAAATGTTCCTGCCAAGAAATAAGGCGGCTATATTTCCTCCCATCTCATTTGTAGACATCCCTGTTTCCATTCTTCATTGCTGAGTACCACCCTCCAAATTACAGTCGGTGTCAGGAGGTTGCTGCTTTTATTTTATTTTTTGCTGCTCTGCACATTCCTTTTTTACATTCACTGAACAGCGCCCTTGATATGTGGGCTTAGTCATCCAGGTTATCAGCTGAAACCTTGGCCAGAGGAAGGCATTCAGCAAACAATCTTCATCCTCATAAATTTATTTTCTCTCTTCACATCTTCTCACCTGCGTCGGAAGCAGCCAGGTGTTCACATTAGTAATACCCAGTTCCTTTATTAGATTCACCCCCCCTCCCAATTTTAGAAGAATTTATAACGCAGTAACATTTAACGGCAGTTAACAGCCAAATCTCTCTTTTTTTCAGAGGGTATTGTCATGTCAGAGGATTAGTTCATAAAGATGTAACCAGCCTATTTCCTCTAACAGATTAATGCCAGTTTTCTGACGAGAGCATAAAACCGCTTTCAGGCAGCATGCTAAAAGGCTCTGCGCAGAACACGAAGAGTCGGAAGAAATGAGCTTCAGGACAAGTTGATGGGAGATTCTTGAACGTTTTCATCTCACCCCACATCTTTGCCACTGATCACACTATTATTTAATCAGCCAGTCATTAGAATGTGGAAGAGATGTACCGGTGAGACAAGAAGGGTGTGAATAATCAGACCTGCGGGCCTCTGGGGTTAACGCAGCAACAGCAACCCAATTCCCCCTTTAGCTAATTTTGAGAAGGTTTGATAGATTACCTAAGATGAGGCTCTAATGGAAAATGCATTAACCTTAACAGTGAGGCTCCTACCCTGTTCATTCGTCTCTCTCATTTTTCATTCCCGTACTGGCAAAGTGTCCATCAGTAAGGCAACGCCACGTCTTCATTCCTTCTCCCAAAGTGAAAGATTTTCATTGCCTCCTAGAGGGTAAAGGTAAAGGGACCCCTGACCATTAGGTCCAGTCGTGGCCGACTGGGGTTGCGGCGCTCATCTCGCTTTATTGGCTGAGGGAGCCAGCGTACAGCTTCCAGGTCATGTGGCCACTTCTGGCAAACCAGAGCAGTGCACGGAAATGCTGTTTACCTTCCCGCCAGAGGAAGGTAAACCTATTTATCTACTTGCACTTTGACGTGCTTTTGAACTGCTAGGTTGGCAGGAGCAGGGACCAAGCAACGGGAGCTCACCCCGTTGTGGGGATTCGAACTGCCAACCTTCTGATCAGCAAGTCCTAGGCTCTATGGTTTAACCCACAGCTCCACCCGCATCTCTTGGGGACCAGCAAAGGCTGGACCTGTCTCCTCTTCAAGGGACACCATTGACGACAGCTACCCTGTTTTGCTGGGGCTTAGGGGTGCACAGGGCAAGCAGCAATGACTGCCAGAGACTCTTCCAGCTCAGCGCAAGGCAAGGGGGTTCACGGGACCTTGGGCAGTTCCCAAGGGTACCCTTGTTGGCTGAGTTGCGCAAGATGGGGACAAAGATGGCAGGGCTCTCTTTCAAGTAGCTGCTGCCCCTATGAATTGAATTTAATTCTAAATTATATTCCCGAAACGTGGGAGATTACAAGGGGTAAAATAAAATAAAATTGGATGTACCGTGCTATATTAGAAGCAAAAAAACTTGTTTTGATAAATTGGAAGAGCCGCAAAAAGATTCCATGGAGCACATGGATTGATAATATGGACAGATTAGCTACATACGAACAAATTGCATGTCGACGCAAATTAGGAATGGATAAATATGAAGAAATCTGGAAGGAATATTTAAGCGATAAGGCGGATAGTGGTGGGAAGTAGGGGCAGGAGAGAGAGGTGAGAAAATATTGTTAAAAAGGTGTAGTCATAGGTACATCAGTGTATTCAAATCTGAATTGTCAAATTGTGTTATTAGTGTTATTGTGGTTTTTGTTGTATGTGTCTTTTGCGGTTGTTGTTTGTATTGAAAAATGGTTAGATAATTAATAACAATAAAAAGTAGCTGCTGCCCCTTGGGAAAGCCATGAACAGTCTTTCTGGGGCCTGTAGCCTATTCTGCATTTGTTTGCTGCTGTGCGGTTGTGCAGTAGGAGAGTCTGCAAGGGAGTCATCCTCAGACAAGGGCGAGAATGCCCACCCTCAAGCCAGCACAATGCAGAATGGGGTGCTATGGGCTCCCCATCATCTGAGGATAATAATAATAATTTATTATTTATACCCCGCCCATCTGGCTGGGTTTACCCAGCCACTCTGGGCGGCTTCCAGCAAACACTAAAACACAGTAACGCATTAAACATTAAAAGCCTTCCTAAACAGGGCTGCCTTTAGATGTCTTCTAAAAGTTTGGTAGTTATTTTTCTCTTTGACATCTGGTGGGAGGGCGTTCCACAGGGCGGGTGCCACTACCGAGAAGGCCCTCTGCCTGGTTCCCTGTAACTTGGCTTCTCGCCTCGAGGGAACCGTCAGAAGGCCCTTGGCGCTGGACCTCAGTGTCCGGGCAGAATGATGGAGGTGGAGACCCTCCTTCAGGTATACAGGACCGAGGCCATTTAGGGCTTTAAGGGTCAGCACCAACACTTTGAATTGTGCTCGGAAACGTACTGGGAGCCAGTGTAGGTCTTTCAAGACTGGTGTTATATGGTCTTGGTGGCCGCTCCCAGTCACCAGTCTAGCTGCCGCATTCTGGATTAGTTGTAGTTTCTGGTTTTTTTTTTATAAATTTTTATTAATTTTCAATAAACACAAAAAAGACAATACCCAAAAAAGAAAAAAGACAAACAAACATAAAATCGACTTCCCCATACCACCCCTTTTCTGCATCCTTATTTCAAGATTTTTTCAGCAACTTCTTCAACGTACACATAGTTTAAATGTCATAAATTCACCTTCCTTGGATTATTAAACAACTGCAGTTCTTTGTCTCTTATTTCCCTGAACCTCTAATTTTCAGCCAAATTACAACATTTTTTAAGATAAACTTTAAATTTACTCCATTCTTCCTCCACCGCCTCTTTTCCCCGGTCTCGAATTCTGCCAGTCATCTCCGCCAGTCCCATGTAGTCAATCACCTTCGTCTGCCATTCTTCCAACGTGGGTAGTTCTGGTATCTTCCAATACTTTGCTAGAAGAATTCTTGCTGCTGTTGTGGCGTACATAAAAAAAGTCTTGTCCTTCTTTGGCACCATTTGGCCCACCATACCCAAGAGAAAGGCCTCTGGCTTTTTTGCAAATGTTCTCTTCAGAACTTTTTTTATTTCATTGTAGATCATTTCCCAGAAAGCCTTAATCTTCGGGCAGGTCCACCAAAGGTGATAGAAGGTTCCCTCCATTTCATTACATTTCCAACATTTATTATTGGGCAAATGATAAATCCTCGCTAACTTGGCAGGAGTCATGTACCACCTGTAAATCATTTTCATAATGTTTTCTTTTAGGGCATTACATGCCGTAAATTTGATACCGGTGGTCCACAATTGCTCCCAGTCAGCGAGCTCGATATCATGTCCAATATCCTGTGCCCATTTAATCATACAAGATTTCACCACTTCATCTTGAGTATTCCACCTCAACAGCAAATTGTACATTCTTGATAGATTTTTAGTATTGGGTTCTAGCAATTCTGTTTCTAGTTTAGATCTCTCCATCTGGAAGCCTAACTTTCTGTCCTGTTTAAATACTTCATTTATTTGTCGGTAGTGTAGCCAATCTCTCACTTTATCTTTCAACTCCTCAAAACTTTTCAGTTTCAGTTTTTCACCATCCTGTACTATAATTTCAAAATATTTAGGCCAGTATGGCCCCATATTCAGTTTTTCACCTCTTTAGCTTCCATAGGTGACAACCACCTGGGGGTTTTACTTTCAAGCAAATCTTTATACCGTATCCAGACATTATACAAAGCTTTCCTGACAACATGGTTCTTAAAACCTTTATGCGATTTTACCTTGTCATACCATATATATGCATGCCAACCAAATCTATTATCAAATCCTTCAAGATCCAACGTGTCTGTATTCTCGAGGAGCAGCCAGTCTTTCAACCAGCAAAACGCTGCTGATTCATAATACAGTTTTAAGTCTGGCAGGGCAAAGCCTCCTCTATCTTTAGCATCTGTTAAAGTCTTAAATTTTATTCTAGGCTTTTTGCCCTGCCAGACGAACTTGGATATGTCTTTCTGCCACCTCTTGAAACAGTCCATCTTGTCTATTATTTGTAAAGTCTGAAACAAAAATAACATTCTAGGCAATACATTCATTTTAACAGCGGCAATTCTTCCTAACAAAGAAAGTTTCAACCTTGACCATGTGTCTAGATCTTTCTTAACTTCTGACCAACATTTATCATAATTGTCTTTAAATAAGTTCGCATTTTTCGATGTGAAGTTCACCCCCAGATACTTGACTTTTTTGGCTAACCCCAAACCTGTTTCCTTTTGGAATGCCTCTTTTTCCTCATTTGTTAAGTTTTTCTCCAGCACTTTAGTTTTTTGTTTGTTCAATTTAAATCCTGCAACATGACCAAATATTTCTATCAGTTCTAAAACTCTTTTTGTACTAGTGTTCGGCTGCTGTAATGTTAAGACTAAGTCATCTGCAAATGCCCTTAATTTATACTCTTTCACTCTGACCTGGATTAGTTGTAGTTTCTGGGTCACCTTCAACAGTAGCCCCACATAGAGCGCATTGCAGTAGTCCAAGCGAGAGATTACTAGAGCATGCACCACTCTGGCGAGACAGTCCTCAGGCAGGTAGGGACTCAGCCTGCGTACCAGATGGAGTTGATAAACAGCTGCCCTGGACACAGAATTGACCCGTGCCTCCATGGACAGCTGCGAGTCCAGAATGACTCCCAGGCTGCGCACCTGGTCCTTCAGCACCTTCACTTTTGTCCATGCAATCAGTGGCTCCCATCGAGATTTGAGAGATCTCAGAGTTGGACTTGAAGCCTCAAAGCTTCAGCTGTTCCCTTGGAGTCTCCAATGGGTGAAATCAGGGACCCTTGGATGTGCTTTGAAAGGGCTGGAGGAGGCTATGTCAAGGTGATGCAGCGTGCAGAATCAAAAATTAAATGCAAAAGGGATCCCAAGACATAGTTCATTAATATTGTAGAAGAACAGAACAGAGTGGCCTCTTCGGCCTCAGCCTCAACTCTTGTCTCTGCTTGTATCTCTCTTGCCACATATTTAGTGCTCAGTGCAGTTCACTTCCTTTCTCACTTGCTGGGCTCCCCAGGGCCAGCAAGTAAGGTGGCATAATTGGTTGTTGGGTGCTAGAAAATAGGCTGTATCTATCCTTTGCCTTTACCAGTTAGCCATGCCTACAGCTGCAGTCATTTTACCTGATCATCCTGGGGGAAAGGGGCTTAGCTACCTGGGGCACAGTTAAGGGGAGATCTAGCCCCCTCTTTGCCTTGTCTTTTGGGGTCTATGGAGGGCATTAGATCTCAGGGGTGAAGGTCCCAAATCAAGAGGGCTTATTGATTTGAGAGCTTTTGTTATTTGCTCTGCTCCATGACCTGCCAGGTGAAACATTTCCTTATTGATATAGTGTCTGTCTGTCTGTCTGTCTGTCTGTCTGTCTGTCTCTGTCTCTCTGTCTGTCTGTCTCTGTCCGTCTGTCTCTGTCTGTCTGTCTCTGTCTGTCTGTCTGTCTGTCTGTCTCTGTCTGTCTTTCTCTCTCTCTTTTAAAAATGATTTTATTTATGATTTTCAATTTTATACATTTCAATAATTTTATAATCATTTTAGCATTTCAAAACTCCCTTCCCCCTCTTTCTGCAGTTCCTTCAGTTTATTTTTAATATTTTCTGCATATCCAAATTCACTTATTTTACCATTTATTCATCTACTTTAAATATATAATCTTATAAAACTGCAGATTATTACAATAATCCTGCCAGTGTTCTTATCTGTTTACAGTTGATTTGCAAATATTCAATAAACCATTTCCATTCTTTTATAAGGAGTTTGCTATCTTGATTTTCTTATTTTTCTGGTAAGTTTCTCCTTTTCTGCATATTCCATAAGTGTTTGTATCCATTCTTCTTTTGCTGGGACTTCTTCTTTTCCATTTTTTGGGGGGCAAGTAACATTCTTGCTGCCATGGTTGCATACACGAATAAATTCCTATACGGTCTGGGTCGTTCTGTCCCTATAATTCCCAGGTCTGGTGTCTCTCTTATTATATGCAATTTCTTTCTTTCCACCCTCCCTTTCCCCAATGCTCAGGATGAAAGTGTGGTTGTACCTGCTGGGAGGTGTTGCCCACAATGCACTCCGAAATCCTGCTCTGCACCTGGGAGAGCATATGAGGTAAGGGAACCCTTTGAAGAAAACAGGCAGGAATCGACTTGGCGTGGGCTGCATATGACACATTTCTGCTCCTCTCCCGGCACTCGAGGCTTTTGCCGGCATGAACGACTTCTTTCCCCCCTTTCTTCTTCTTCTCCTTTTTACAACCTGCTGCTTTTCTTCTTCCTGGGAAGCCTGACGAAATGAAGGGGATTAAGAAGCAGAAAGGAATGTGCTGGCGAGAGACAACTCAGTTCACAGGCCAATGTAGATAAGGCCATTCCTGTTAACATAGTTTGAAAAGTGGTGTGCAGAGAGGAGGGCGAGGGCGGGTGGGAGATAACAGGCCCTGGCGATCCAGGACAGAGCTTTGCATTTTTATTTTATTTTTAAAAAAATCAGGAATGCATTTGATGCGATACAGAGTTATGTGAGCAGGGCATGCGCCGAAACATAGCGCAGTTGGTAGAGCACCAGGCTCTTCATATCAGGGTCATGGGCTTGAACCTTGAGTTGGGTGAAAGATTCCTGCATTCATAGAATCATAGAATTGGAAGGGACCCCATGGGTCATCTAGCCCAACCCCCTACAATGCAGGAATCACAGCTAAAGCATCCTGTCAGATGGCAATGGTGGTTGCTTGTGAGTAACCAGTCAGGACTCTGACCTGTCTTTTACAGGTTTTATTTTGGTGCAAAACTATTTGCAGTGCAGAACCACAAGTTCATGTCTACATCAATTACTAGCAGAATCCGGGAGTGGTCGTTTCTGGGTCCTCCCCCAACATAAGAGCTTAGTCACCCCCAGCCTTTTCCTTCCTTCTTTGCGTTTTACGCCTCTGCGCAAGGTGGGCGACGGAAGAGGCGTGTTTCCCTCCTGGCCGGCCTGGCCAGGAACGGTGCTGAGGCTCCCAGCAGCATCCTTTAGCCCTTTCCCCTCCTTTACCTGGGAGGTGTGGCTTTCCCCACCCTCAGACTGACAAGGTGTGGCGCTGGGGCTCCCAGCAGCACCCTCTGGTCTCTTCCCCTCTTCCCCCCTGGAGGTGTGGCTTTCCCCACCGCAGGAAGAGGAACTGCTTCTCAAGATTTTCAGAGGTTCCCTGTATCCCAACTGTCCTTCTGCCTCCCTGCCCTGTTCCGATGGCAGTCCCCTGACACATCCATGACAGATGGCCATCCAAGCTCTGCCTAGAAACCTCCAAGGAAGGAGAGTCCATCACCTTCTGAAGGAGTCCATTCCACAGTCAAACAGCTCTTCCTGCCAGGAATTTTTTCCTGATGTTTAGTTGGAATCTCCTTTCCTACAACTTGAAGCCATTGGTTCGAGTCCTACCCTCCGGAGTAGGAGAAACAAGCTTGTTCCCTCTTCCGTGTGACAGCCCTTGAGATATTTGAAGATGGCTATCACATCTCCTCTCAGTCTCTTTTCCAGGCTAAACATACCCAGCTCCTTCAACCGTTCTTCATAAGGCTTCGTTTCCAGATCCCTTCCCCCACCACGCAGTTGATAGCATTTTATTCAAAAATCAAGACACATAAGACCTTTTATACAAATTGTTTCATTAAAAAAAGAATCAAGTTGTAAACTAGGAAGGTCTGAGAAGGAGCTTGCCATCCACAGCTAGCAAAAACCTGAGTATGGTTAATGCCCCAGAAGTGCAGAAGGCAGAACCCCTTTTTCTTTTCCCACCCCCTTTTTGAGTCAGCACAATGAGTATTGCCCTCCTTAGCAGCAACCCAAGCAAACGCTTGTTGTTTTTGGGTGGCTGGCGTACCCCATCAGTTCATTTAGAAATCGAAGTGTCCAATAAAAATCATGCAGGTTTCCTCCATCATAAAAAGTGAAGACTTTCCCCTTTAGAATACATTTCATTTCCAGATCCTTGATCAACTTGATCACCCTCCTCTGCACATGTTCCAGGGGCTTAGACTAGAGGACCCTCACGGTCTCTTCCCTACAGTTCTATTATTCTATGTGTGCCTGCTCAGGATACTCTGTTTGGTTCCTCCTACTGCCCAGTTTTTCATTTTTCTCCTCCCCACAGCCAGCCACCATTTTGTGGATGCCCAGTCTTCATCAGGCTATTTTGTGGTGTTCTCCACCCCATGTGGACATCAGTGGTTAACCTGAATGGAGTACTTACGTTTCTTTCTGTTGCACAGCATGGCGAGCAGTGGCAGAAAGATGCCTGCACAACCTGCATCTGCGACAGAGGGGAGCCCAGGTGTCTGAGGCAGACCTGCACACCTGTGACCTGTGAGAAGGTAATTCCCGAGCTTGGAATCCTGGGAGAATCCAGGCAGTTTGCTGTTCTCTCTTTTCACGAGGCATCTCAATTGCCTGTTCTTAGGGGGAGAGCAAAATACAGCGTCCTGGAGTTTGCTGCGAGGAATGCGTCCCCTCCAAGGGGAGCTGCATCCATGATGGCGTCGTAAGGTACCACGACGAGATGTGGAACGGTACCGGATGTGAGTTCTGCATGTGTGACGGAGGGCGTGTCTCTTGCTGGCACGGAGGGTGTGCCAAGGTGGAGTGTGCCCCGGTAAGAAAATGACCGCATTTTGAGCAACCTTATCTATCTGGTTCTATTACTTATTTCCATAGAAGATTCCCAGAAACACTAACTAAAAACTAAAAAACCCCAACAGGAAAAGCAGAAATGAAAGCTGGGAATCTGGGGGTTGTGTTTTATTTGTTTTGTTTGGTTTTTTTGTTTAGATAAAACCATTACAAATTCTATTTTCAGTTTTCAATAATTTACGAATACACATAGAAGAGTTTGGATTTGATATCCCGCCTTTCACTCCCTTTAAGGAGTCTCAAAGCGGCTAACATTCTCCTTTCCCTTCCTCCCCCTCAACAAATACTCTGTGAGGTGAGTGGGACTGAGAGACTTCAGAGAAGTGTGACTGGCCCAAGGTCACCCAGCAGCTGCATGTGGAGGAGCGGAGACGCGAACCCGGTTCCCCAGATTACGAGACTACCGCTCTTAACCACTACACCACACTGGCTCTCTTAAAGTCTCATACTTCCAATATCAATACATATCAGACTTCCCTCCCTCCCTTTTGTGGCTTCTTCTCTTGTTTAAATTTTTAACACTGGATTTTCCACTTCATTCCATTTTTGAACTGTTCTGCAATTAATCTTGCTAATACTTTTAACTGCACCTAGTTGCATACCATGATTTTTCAAATATTCTGCAAATATTCCCCGATTTGGGGTGGGTAGGATACAGACAACTGCACTGTGGGGAAGAGGTGTTGGAGTCTGGCTCTAGAGAGGGGGCCAGTGATTTGTGGGGAACTCTCCCATTGTCAAGGGATTGTCAGGCAAGCACAGGTCATCCACAGGGCAGGAAGAATGTGAGGCATGAAATGCAATTAGATTGTATTCACAGAAAATGGCAACACAACAGAGTTCCTCTGACTCGGCCTAACCCAGCAGGAGACATTGCTGAAACTGACCACTGGCCCTACGCTTCCCCTCTAGCCCCACACCCTGGATCCCTCCAAAGCAGACGAAGGCTGTGTCAAGGGGGGTGGTTCCTCCTCTGGGCATGTCTGGCCTGTTGCTCAGCAACATGCAGGACTCTCCTCGGTCAAGGTGTCAGAAGGGGAGGCGAGCCAGCAGGACTGGGACTGTCCCGCTGCTGGGTAGCAATTTCTGACTCCTCTCTGTTGAGTCTGCATTCACACTACAACTCTCAGCCTGTCTTAGAAGGGCCTCTTTCTTCTGAGACCCCTACCCCCCTTTGACTGCTCCAAGCTCCTGCTTCTAGCGTCTCCCACCTCATCCCTTCCTCAAACTGCTCTCCAGTGTCCCACCTTTCAGGTGTGCGTGCAGCAGCCAGGCCCTGGGACCAATAGGACTTTGCAGGACTGGGGCCTTCCTAAGTTTGTTCTGAAGAGGCAAGGTGCGGCCTCACAGGTGAGGCCGATTGGTAACTCACAGCACCTGGTGGCAAGAGCTGGGAAGGGATATAAGGTCAACATTTCCCTTTGGCTCTTTGCCACAGCAACACGCTTCCTGCCTTGCTGTGTTTGGCTTCTTGCTTCCTGATCCTTGAACCTCGGCTTCTTGACTCCCTGCTTCTTGATCCTTGGTCCCTTGACTTTGTGACTTCTTGATCCTCGGACCCTTGACTTCTTGACTCCTTGCTTCTTGATCCTCGGACCCTTGACTTCGCGACTTCTTGATCCTCAGACCCTTGATTTCGTGACTCCTTGCTTCCTGACCCTCGGACCCTTGGCTTCTTGACTCCTGGCTCTCTGATCCTTGGACTCTTGGCTTCCTGACTCCTGTGTTCTGGACCCCTGTTCCTGCTCCCACCCTGCCATCTTGCCCCTGGTCCTGATGTCCCCTGCCAGGACTTTGATCGCCCGTGAACCAGACCATTATACCACCACCATGATCCAGGGTCTAAGTCGTCTTCAGTGTCATCCCTGGGGGGGGGGGGGGCTCTAGGGCAGGCGGTACCCACCACTCTTCCTCACCCTGCCAGTCTCTGACAATCAGTCAAGAGGCAAGAGTCAGAAGCAAGGGAAACTTCAGAGCTGGAGGGTGGAGCGCAGGAGGGGTTGGAGGAAGAGGCAGGCCAGGCAAGTGAAATATTCCCCACCTTTCTCCAGCACAACAGTAACCCAGGACCAGGAAGGGACTGAAAGGGGAAGGGCAGAGGACGTTTCCATGCAGGCACAGTCTCTGGCTGGTGGAATGGAGGTGGTTCCCTGTTGCTGCAACTGCTCCATAGAGTACAGACCTGAAAATAGCTGCCTAGCCGCTAGACTGGTATTCAGATATCCAGAGCTGTAAAAGCGATGCAAGTGGTCCAGCGCTGAGGGCCTTCTGGCAGTTCCCTCATTGCGAGAAGCCAAGTTACAGGGAACCAGGCAGAGGGCCTTCTCGGTAGTGTCACCCGCCCTGTGGAACGCCCTCCCATCAGATGTCAAAGAGATAAACAACTACCTGACATTTAGAAGACATCTGAAGGCAGCCCTGTTCAGGGAAGTTTTTAATGTGTGACAACATTTTAATGTATTTTTAATCTTTGTTGGAAGCCGCCCAGAGTGGCTGGAGAAACCCAGCCAGATGGGTGGGGTACAAATAATAAATTATTATTATTATTATTATTTATTATTATTATTATTAATTAGTGTTATCTTTGACAATAAAGAGTTAACTATCTGCCGTGTGCTCTCGACAGTGGGACTGCCCACTTTCTCCCCCCTCCTGTCACAGATGCCCACCTACCCAATCCTGGCAGCTTATGGGGCAGCTGTGCACAAGAGATATGGGGTCCCAGCCCTAGCTGCAGTTGCTCCTGACATCTGGGCAGGGGGTCCATACCCTCTTGCCAGCTTTCTTGCCCCCGCTTCATGATAAGCTGAATAAGTGACGCTAGATAGTCAGTGTGTGTGTGTAAGGATTCACAGCATCAATTATGCAAAGTAAGAGACATTTCGCAAATTTGCATTATTTACAGGGGCAGCCGAACTCGGCTCTTTTGGATGTGGAATTTGGATTAACTTTAGATGGATAGATATGTATTTTTTAGTCCAGAGTGCACACTCCGCGGCTTATTATCAGTGATGTATTCTAGCTCAGCAGCCCCCAGAGGTGTCATCGGTGCCATTCCACCGAAATATTTTATAAAGTCGGCAACAAAAGCAGCAGGTATCTCCTCTCTCCCTTTCTGCCTGCTTTCAAAACCCTCCCAAATCTTCCCAGCTACTTCTGTATTTAGGACATTTGCATCAGTAAACCGGAGCTAAATTGAAGCCAGGTCTCCGCGGGTTTCATCCTTCGTTGGGGAAGAATTCACTTTTCTGGTCGCATAACTCTGTTTAAGCTGCAACGAGGCCACTGGCATAGGCAGGGACAGGATTATGGAGACTATGCAAGAAAAGAAACTCATTTCACACGCTTCCAGCAAACTGGTTGGGATGAGCCTATCGACAAGCAGCGAGTTTCAGGTGGCTGTCTCCTAAGTTCTCCGACAAATGTGGGCTTGCATTTATTTATTTATTACCAGATGACTGGGAGGAGGGTGAAGTTTGTTGGCAGGCATTGAACTGCCCCGGGAAATCCCACAATCCTCTCTTGCTAGCTCCCACCTCAGCTCTGCTGTTCTGAGAAAGAGAGCAATATCCTAGGCATTCTGGGATATTTTTAAAAGGGTGGCACTGTGGGCGTTTAAGATCTTTTCCTCAGCGGGGGCTTCTGTTTCTTTTAGAGGCTTGGGTTTATACGCCTGTTCCCTCGCAATGAACAGCTGCAGCTGCGTTTGAGAAGCGGCGACAGCCCATTGTGTGGGATGAGCAGTGCTAACGTGAACCATTCAAGGTTCATATTTCCACAGTAACTTTGTAGAAAAGGAGTTCAGGCCCAACTAATAATAATAATAATAATAATAATGTATTTTTTCGTGTATAAGACGACCCTTATTTTTTAAAACCCAAAATTAAGAAATTAAGTTGTTTAGCTTTTGGGGTGGGGTGGAGGAGGTCACTTCCACCAATCGCTCACCCACCTGCCCGCCACTGCCAATCGTTTGCCACAGCCGCTGCCAATTGCAGACCTTGCTGCAGCCACCAATTGTCTGTCCGCTCGCCGCCACCAACAGCCCACCCACCCACTTGCCACAGCCGCCAATCACCTTCCTACCTCTCCACAGCCACCAATTGCCTGGCCAATTGCCACAGCCACAGCCAATCGCTAGCAGGCCTTGCCGTAGCCACCAATCACCCGCCCAATCACCACTGCCAGTCTCCTGTTTGCTGCTGCCATTAACCGCATGTCGCCCTTCTGCATTCACTATCTGTAAGACGACACCCAATTTTTGCCTAATTTTTTTAAAAGCAAAAAGCAGTGTTTTATACACAGAAAAATATGGTACATATACGCCGCCCATCTGACTGCATTGCCCCAGCCACTTTGGATGGATTCCAACATAATACAGTATACAGAAACACAACAGCAGCAACAACACCACAACAGAACATCACAGATTAAAAGCATATAGGGCTGCCTCCAGATGTCATCTAAAAGTCAAATAGCTGTTTATCTGTTGGACATCTGATGGGAGGGCATTCCACAAGGCGGGCGCTGCTACCTAGAAGGCCCTCTGTCTGGTTCCCTGTAATTTCACTTCTCACAGTGAGGGAACCATCAGAAGGTCCTCGGAGCTGGACCTTAGTGGATGGTGGGGTGGAGATGCTCCTTCAGGTATTCAGGGCCGAGGCCATTTAGGGCTTTTAAGGTCAGGACCACACTTTGAATTGTGCTTGGAAACGTACTGGGAGCCACTGTAGGTTCTTTAGGACTGGTGTTATATGGTCCCAGTGGCCGCTCCTTGTCACCGGTCTAGCTGCCGAGTTCTGGATTAGTTGTATTTTCCGAGTCACCTTCAAATGTAGCCCCACTTAAGGAAAGGATGGCTGTATGTTCCTCCCAGGCTCAGAGGCAGGGTGTTCCTGAATGCTGGTTATGGAACATCCTGAGCAAGAAAACATCCCTGTGCTCCTATCCTGCTTGTGGGCTTTTCAGAGGCCCTATGTTGGCATCGGTGATAAAGGACGCTGGACCAACTAGGCCTTTGAGGTGGTATTCCACGCTCGTCCTACTTATGAGTAAACCCCTTGAAGTTAATGGACATGCACATCTTAGGATCATTAATTTCAAGCAGTTCTACTTTGAGTAGGGCTTAGCACACAGAACGGGAACAGACCAAATGTTGGCAGGATGCCATCCAACGCCTCTTGACCCAATATCAATTGCAATATCTTCAGGTGATCATGAAGATGGATACGAGGCACTTAAGAGATTGTCTCTTCAGGTCCGAAGCAGAAAGGGATTTAACCACGATTTCCTCTACCAAAAGCTCACCATGGTTCCCACTTATCAAAACGAAGCACATCCGAGCTAGTTATTTGACAAAACTCCCACTTGCCGTACTAAGAATCGCTTTTACAGAATTACGATTCCAATCGATGCCCTCAGTAGTGGTGGATGGTCGGTACAGCAAAGTACAGTACAAGGAGAGACTTTGTGTGGGCAACCTTGTGTAGAGGTCCTGCACCACTATTTATTGCAATGTCCACTATATATGAAACCAAGAGACCAATTTATAAAACCCCTGAGTGGGGCTTAGCTGAATGCCACCCCAGGTCTGATCCTGCAGGACTGCTCTTGAGAGGGTCCCCACCCAACAGAACGGGAGGCCACGATGTTCTGAGGAGAAAACGTTAGAGAACAAGTGCTTTCTTTCTTCATTTTTTTCTTTTCAGAACATAGCGTCGCCACGGGGATCAGACGAGGCGCAAACTATTGTGTAGACCTTTGAAGAGGCTTTCATTTCAACAGCCTCGCTGCCACCACTGTGGCCCCTGGCCTTGCATTGTAAGCTGGGCAGCGAAAAATGAGACCGTTATCTTAAACAATCCTCCCCAGCTCTGAATCTTGGCAGGCAGGCGGGCATTTTTTGGCGGGGAGGACCCCACTCCATACATATTTGTCCTTGCTTTTTATATGAAGTGGGCTCTTGTGCGTGCTGGGGGAGGTAACAGCACCAACCGGGAATGTTAACAATATGTACTGTGACAAGGGCTCTTTCCACACCGCATAATTTTGCAACAGATGTATAAATAGTTTAACCTCCCTTTCCTAGAAGCACACTTCCCAGAGGTGATCAAACATTGATCAAAGCTTTCCCCGTGAAGGGTCAACGAAATGTTGCCTTCAGAGGAACCATAGATTCATAGAATTGTACAGCTGGAAGGGAGCCAGGGGTCATCTGGTCCAACCCCCCACAATGCCAGGATCTCAGCTAAAGCATCCATGACAGATGGCCACCCAACCGCTGCTGAAAAACCTCCAAGGAACGAGAGTCCATCGTCTCCCAAGGAAGTCTGTTCCACTGCCAAACAGCTCCTGCTGTCAGAAGCTTTTTCTGAATGTATAGTTGGAATCTCTTTTCTTGCAACTTAAAGCCATCGGTTCGAGTCCTACCCTTCCAGTCATTTTTGCCACTTCGGCACAAGCCATCAACTTAATCTGCCATTCTTCTCTGGTCGGGACTATCTTCTTTCCATCTCTGGGCCAATAACTGCCGCACAGCGGCAGTCACATGCATAAATAGTATTTTCTGCTCCATTGGGATTTCGGTACCTAGAATATTACTGCATTTTTATATGCATCGTGAAGATGACTTTTGTGGGATACAGCTAGCACATGTGACTGAGAATTTAGATCCAGTCACAGATACACACATATATCTGCCCATGGGTATACCCACCGAAGGGACGCGGGTGGCGCTGTGGGTTAAACCACAGAGCCTAGGACTTGCCGATCAGAAGGTCGGCGGTTCGAATCCCTGTGACGGGGTGAGCTCCTGTTTCTCGGTCCCTGCTCCTGCCCACCTAGCAATTCAAAAGCACGTCAAAGTGCAAATAGATAAATAGGTACCGCTCAGGCGGGAAGGTAAACCGTGTTTCCGTGTGCCACTCTGGTTCGCCAGAAGCGGCTTTGTCATGCTGGTCACATGACCCGGAAGCTGTCTGCGGACAAACGCCGGCTCCCCCGGCCAATAAAACGAGATGAGCACCGCAACCCCAGAGTCGGTCACGACTGGACCTAATGGTCAGGGGTCCTTTTACCTTTTATACCCACCGAGCCTGTGTCGTTTAGTGCTGAGAGTGTCAGATTAGGTGGGCTATAGATTTTGGGCATAACATCTGGAATGAAAGTATAAAATTTATGTCATGTATGGCTCTGAAATAAAATTTAATGAAGATGATTTATAGGTGGCATTTAACACCGGCAAAATTGGCAAAAATGTATAGGATGAGGGATAAAAAATGTTGGAAGTGCAAAGAGGTGGATGGTGAATATTATCACATGTGGTAGATTTGTGATAAAGTAACAATATTTTGGGAGTCGATTTACAATGAACTTAAGAAAATATTAAAATATACTTTCCCTAAAAAGCCAGAGGCTTTTTTTGCTTGGCCTGATGGGAAAGGAGATTAAGACAAAATATCAAAGATTATTCATGTATGCCACAGCTGCGGCAAGGACTTTGTTGGCCCCAAACTGGAAATCACAAGAAGTTCCTACCATTACGGAGTGGCAGACGAAAATGATGGACTATGCGGAGTTAGCCAAACTGACTGGCGGGATTCAGGATCAGGACGATCAAAGACTCCGGAAAAATTGGAGTAAATTTATTGTGTATTTAAAGGACAACTGTAAAAACTTAAAGACACTAGCAGGATTGAAGTACCGTATTTTTCGCTCTATAAGACGCACCAGACCATCAGACGCACCTAATTTTTGGAGGAGGAAAACAAGAAAAAAAAATATTCTGAATCCCAGAAGCCAGAACAGCAAGAGGGATCGCTGCTTTCGCTGCACAGCGATCCCTCTTGCTGTTCTGGCTTCTGGGATAGCTGTGCAGCCTGCATTCGCTCCATAAGATGCACACACATTTTCCCTTACTTTTTAGGAGGGAAAAAGTGAGTCTTATAGAGCAAAAAATACGGTAACTCCTACAATGTGGACAGGATGACGTAGGTGTAAAAAAATACGCAACAGGATGTGATAAGGGATACCAACTGAACGGAGGGAGGGAAGTCGCAAGCTCGGCAGAGCATAAGGCTTATAGGTTGATTAATGTACAGTGGTACCTCGGGTTACATACGCTTCAGGTTACAAACGCTTCAGGTTACACACTGTGCTAACCCTGAAATAGTGCTTCAGGTTAAGAACTTTGCTTTAGGATAAGAACAGAAATTGGGTTCTGGCAGTGCAGCGGCAGCAGGAGGCCCCATTAGCTAAAGTGGTGCTTCAGGTTAATAACAGTTTCAGGTTAAGAACGGACCTCTGTAACGAATTAAGTACTTAACCCGAGGTACCACTGTACTGTAAGAATGAATGTGTAAAGAAAATAAGAAAAATTTATTTGGGGAAAAAGAGAGCATGTCAGATTAGGAACTGAGAGACCTGGGTTCAAATCCCCCCACAGCAGTGAAACTCACCTTGGGCCAGCTACCTTCTTCCAGCCTAACCTACCTCACAGTTTGTTGTAAGGATAAACTGAGAAGCAGTAGAGCCATGTTCATTACCTTTATCTCCTTGGCCTGACCAGGGAGACCTGGGTTCGAGTCCCCATTTGCCTTGGCAGCTCAGTGGCAATCATGCAGTTTGCGCTCTCTCAGCAGCCTCAAATATACCTGGCCTACCTCACAGGGGGGGTTGTGAGGCTAAAAAGGGACCATTGCCCTACCCAGCACTCTTAAGCTCTTGCAATGGACTTTTGCGATGGACGACAAAGTAATCAAGCAAGCTGATTGTGATAGCCATGCGGGCTGGATTCAGTCCATGAAACTAGATCCCCGTTTTGATCCCTTGCCAGTTTTTGTGGCATTTCGGCTGGGAGCTTGCGGGAATTGTTCTGCAGCCACAAAGGTATTTAAGCACACATATCTTTTGGGAGAGAACCAAGAGTGATGGAATGAGCTCCAGGAGTGATAAGGGGAAATAGGATCTTAAAGACTGCATTCCAGTTCAAAAAAAGTTCGGGCTCCCACTGTCTTCTTCCAGCATTGTATTTTTATTTTTTTTTAAATGCTAATTCTGGGTATCACGCTGCGGCTGCCTCTTTCTCCACAGGGTGAAGAATTAGTTCATTTAGAAGGCAAGTGCTGTCCTGAATGTATTTCCAGAGGCAGGCCCTGTGTACACCAAGGGCGTACCAAATATGTAAGTAGCCTGAAAACTTGGGGCACATAGAACTGTTTGGGTGATGGATTGAAGAATGATATTCACCCAAATGGGAGCCATCAGTGTAGAATCACAGGCTACGTAACCTGAGCCATGTAGGTTTATACTTTGCACATATCTACTTAGCTGAAAGACGCGTTTCTGCATCCAAAAATCTGTTGTTTTTTCTTTTTAAAAAAGCAATATTCTAGCACTTAAGCTAGTGAGTGCTGGAAAGTATACGGTCATACCTCATGCTACGTTTGCTTCAGGTTGAGCATTTTCAGGTTGCGTCCCTCAGTGACCCAGAAGTAACGGAACAGGTTACTTCCGGGTTTCGCCGCTTGCACATGCGCAGACACGCAAAATGATGTCACACGCATGCGCAGAAGCGGCGAATCGCGACCCGCGCATGCGCAGACTTGGGTTGTGTTCTGTTCAGGTTGTGAATGGGCCTCCGGAACGGATCCCGTTTGCAACCAGAGGTACCACTGTACAGTGGTACCTCGGGTTATACACGCTTCAGGTTACATACGCTTCAGGTTACAGACTCTACTAACCCAGAAATATTGCTTCGGGTTAAGAACTTCAGGATGATAACAGAAATCGTGTAGTGGCGGTGCGGTGGCAGTGGGAGGCCCTATTAGCTAAAGTGGTGCTTCAGGTTAAGAACAGTTTCAGGTTAAGAACGGACCTCTGGAACAAATTAAGTTCTTAACCCAAGGTACCACTGTACAAACTTTCCTTGTTGACGAATCTGAAATGAGAGGAGGAACAGAATGGAGTTCCCAGCTAGCATGACTCACAGCTTCTGTGGTCCTTTGCCCTTTTCAGCAATCAGTTCTATGTGCAACTAACCTGGCAGTAAACCCCACTGACTGCAGTGGGGCAACTTTGGAGCAAAAGTGCATTGTAACTTTGCTATGGAGAACTCACAGGGAGCCATTGCATACCAGGCTAGCCCTTGTCTGCATCAAGAGTCAAGCCAGCTCTTGTCTCAATTGCCTGGGATCTGTTTCTTGGCCATGCTTCAGTGTGCTGGGATGTTGGGAACTGGCTGTGTCTATCAATCAGTCCTGAGGTTCTTGCCCCATTCTTCTGTAATGAGAGACATTCCAGGAGCCTTTCGCTCCGGTTTTTAGTTTCCTCTGGGTGAAAGGGCATTGGAAACTGGAGCTAAGCAGAGAACTCTCAGTTTTCCTGAGAAAATTTCTGAGGTTTCTCTTGCTCCTCTAGAAGTAGGCCAATTTGCAGAATTCCCCCCCCCAAAAAAAATCTCCACCAATTTTTGGTGGCACCTGCCATTTCCTCACTGCAATGAATATATCCTTGGAATGATGCTAAATCCTTGACCTGCACCACAAACTAGATTTAATGAACACTCATATCCTTGTGCCTTGTAAATTGATAGCCATAGCCTTTTATATACTAACCTTTTATGCTTTTCCACATTTGTTTAATGCCCCTAACGCTTCTTTTCGCTTCTTTTCGTATTTTATATGTACCTTCTGTTTTAATAATTTTAGCTTTCCAAAACGTTTCACAGATTTTAAATGATTGTACCTCCACCTACTTATGCTGGCCTATGACCATAATAACATTTTGATTGATTGATGATAGAACCAGGGCCTGATGGAGGATACAAAATGGTAGGCAGGCTGCTAACAGCTTGCAGCCAGAACAGCAATCAATAAACACCTTAGGAACAAATAAGCATGCTGGGCTGCTACCATGATTAATGGTGTGAGCCATCCCTGAGAGACTATTGACTTTTCCTGCACTTCAACCAGTCCATCATGTTTTGTCAGGCCTCCTGGACTGTCAATCAGGTGATGATTGCCGCCCATCTGATGGGGTTGCCCCAGCCACCCTAGGCAAAAATCAAGATTGGTCTGCAGTAGCCAGGACTGCCAAATTCATAACATTATTTGTCGCAGAAGTACCCAAAGGAAATTTATTCCAGCCCATTGCCCAATGGCAAAACTACCCCGCTCATTTGCGGTCTGATCACAGTGTGTTTCAAGGAGAGAGAGAGAGAGAGAGAGAGGTTGCACAACAGAAAGGCACTTTCAGGATGCTTGGAAACAATCTTGAAATGTTCTCTGTCGATTTCCAGCTTTATTGGAATGGGATTACCTCATTCGATAATGTTTTACAACACTCTTGCTCCCAAATGTTTAGCTGTTTTATCATAATTTGATGCGATCAGATTTTGAGGGCTTTCCTTATTCTGGCAATTGAATGATGATATTAGCTGCTACATTTGTACAATTGAATGGCTCCTAACAGTGTAATCAATACAGGCAGGGGGAAAAGATCAATTTTGTCTGAACTGTAACATCTAAGCCTGCATCAAAGCATTTGCCGGTGGAGCAAAGCATTCCTTTTCCAAGGCTAGTTTAGCCATTTGTCAAGAAGTGAGATGCCTGTTTTTATATCAGAAGACATGTACACACGTACATTTTATGCGCACATGTGTGGCCTCATTCACACCACACATTTCAAGCACAAAGATGCTGCTTTAAACAGTCATGGCTTCCCCTAGCCCTCCTCTGGGAGCTGGAGTTTGCTAAGGGTGCTGAGAGCTGTGAGGAGACCCCGCACCCCCATCTCAGAACTACAACTCCCAGAGTTCCCTGTGAAGAGGGGTTGACTGTGAAACCCCTTTGGGAGCTGCAGCTGTGTGTTTAGAAATCACCTTACTGTGCAAAGGTAAAATTGACAGTTGTTGCTCCATCAGGAGTCAGCAAACTTTTTCAGCAGAGGGCCGTTCCACCGTCCCTCAGACCTTGTGGGGGGCTAGACTATATTTTTTGAGGGGAAATGAACGAATTCCTATGCCTCACAAATAACCCAGAGATGCATTTTAAATAAAAGGACACATTCTACTCATGTAAAAACATGCTGATTCTCAGACCATCTGCGGGCTGGATTTAGAAGGTGATTGGGTCAGATCCGGCCCCTGGGCCTTAGTTTGCCTATCCATGCTCCATCCCCGTTTGGCTCTTGTTCCACTTACCACAAAATTTAATAAATAACACAGTGCTGAAAAGATACAATAGGCCGTAGCTGTTATAATTTTCTCATGCAGAGCGGAGAAAAATGGAAAGAGGCCCTGTGCCGCGAATGCGAGTGCCAGGACTCCGATGTGATTTGCTCCTCTCCATCCTGTCCGACTTGCCCCACAGGCAGCGTGGCAGTTGCTGCAACAGGACAATGCTGCCCTCCTTGCGAGCCAGGTATTTTTATGACCGTTGAACTTTGTTTCTTTTCAAATATCTCGCCCCTCCTTGTCCCCGAAGGCTCGGGGCAGGTATCCTGTGTTTGTTTACTCGTTTGTCTTGTTTATTCGAAGAGTCTTTGCCCTGCTCTTCAGCCGGAAAGGGTACCTTACAAAGATTCCAACACAAAAGGGTGTGTGTGTGTGAAGACAGGCGAACTAATATCAGTGTACTGGATGAAGCAAAGTTCACCAGTGTTGAAGCAATGATTCTTCAACATCAACTTCGTTGGACTGGTCATGTTGTGCCGATGCCTGATTATCATCTTCCAAAGCAACTATTCTATTCCGAACTTAAAAATGGAAAGTGTAATGCTGGTGGTCACCAAATAGGTTTAAAGACTCTCTCAAATCAAACTGAAGTCAAAACAAGGCACTCCCTACCCACAGGCTTACATTCTAAGAAACAAACAAACAAAAATAAAACACAAGGGACAAGGAGGGAAAGGGGGGGAATTAAAAAACTCAGCCCCCAATTTCTAGTGGGTGGCGCTGTGGGTTAAACCACAGAGCCTAGGACTTGCCGATCAGAAGGTCGGCGGTTCGAATCCCTAATGGGGTGAGCTCCCATTGCTCGGTCCCTGCTCCTGCCAACCTAGCAGTTCGAAAGCACGTCAAAGTGCAAGTAGATAAATAGATACCGTTCCAGCGGGAAGGTAAACGGCGTTTCCGTGTGTTGCTCTGGTTCGCCAGAAGCGGCTTAGTCATGCTGGCCACATGACCCGGAAGCTGTACGCCGGCTCCCTTGGCCAATAAAGCGAGATGAGCGCTGCAGCCCCAGAGTCATCCACGGCTGGACCTAACGGTCAGGGGTCCCTTTACCTTTACCTTTATTCTTATCTCTCCCACTAATAAAATGGCTGCCCCCAAATGACAGTTGAGGGAGAAGAGGCCTCATAAAATCTTTGCCCTCTGACTCTTACACTCAACTATACTGAACCAGAGTTGCCTCTTCTTCACCAACAACAGGTCGGTGCCATGCGGATTGTGTGACCTGCTCCCAGTCTTTTGACCTCTGCGACGTCTGCCGTGACACAACCAAGCTGCTGCAGGCTGGCCGCTGTGTGGCCAGCTGTGGATCTGGGTATTATCAGGATGCTGGACTTTGCTTAGGTAATCTATTTATTATTTACAATACAGTCATACCTTGGGTTACAGGTGCTTCAGGTTGCGTTTTTTTGGGTTGCGGACCGCCAAAACCCGGAAGTACTGGAATGGGTTACTTCCGGGTTTCAGTGGTTGCACATGCACAGACATGCCAAATTGTAACCCGCATGTGCGCAGATGCGCCGCTGCAAGTTGTGGATGCTGTGGGTTGTGAATGTGCCTCCCACACGGATTATGTTCGCAACCCGAGCGTCCATTGTATTTCAAATACTCTACTTAGCTGCAGAAAAATAAAACATTTTCATGTTTTTTTATGCCTGTAACACTCTGTTGGGTGCTTTTCTGGATAATGAAAAGCAGACTTACTTATCAACTTTTCCCTACAAATAAAATAATGACTTAATAACCTGCCTTTCTTCCTTGCAGATGATTCCAGGTAAGGAAGGAGGAATCTGTCAATTGTGGCTTCCCTTTGTCAGAAAAAAGGGTGCTAACAGCATGCCCAGAGTTGTGTTGACTTTCAGAGTTCGTCAGTGTGTGCTTTTCAACAAGAGGGATGCCTTTGTGGTTTTCAGTTGGTCAGAAACATCACAGAATCATAGAATTGTAGAGTTGGAAGGGACCCAAGAGTCATCTAGTCCAACCCACTGCAATGCAGGAATCTCAACTAAATCATCCCTGACAGATGGCCATCCAACATAACCAGCTCCCTCAACCATTCCTCATAAAACTTGGTTTCCAGATCCTTGATCATCTTGGTTTTTTTCCTCTGCATGTGATCCATCTTGTCAATATCCTTCTTAAATTGTGGTCCAAAGAACTAGACACAGCACTCACTCCATGTGTGGTCTGACCAAGACCAAATAGACACAAGACTTCTGCTGATACAGCCAGGAATAGCATCAGCTTTATTTGCGGCTGCATCACACTGTTGTCTCATGTTGAGCTTGTGATCTACTAAGACCCCTAAATCCTTTTCACGTACTACTGGCAATTCATGGGACGCAGGTGGCGCTGTAGTCTAAGCCACTGAGCCTAGGGCTTGCTGATCAGAAGGTCGCGGTTCGAATCCCCACGACAGGGTAAGCTCCCGTTGCTCGGTCCCTGCTCTTGCCAACTTAGCAGTTCGAAAGCACAAAGTGCAAGTAGATAAATAGGTACAGCTCCAGTGGGAAGGTAAACGGCAATTCCGTGCGCTGTTCTGGTTTCGCCAGAAGCGGCTTAGTCATGCTGGCCACATGACCTGGAAGCTGTACACCGGCTCCCTCAGCCAGTAAAGCGAGATAAGCGCCACAACCCCAGAGTTGTCCGCAACTTGACCTAATGGTCAGGGGGGTCCCTTTACCTTTACTGGCAATCCAGGTGTCCCCTATCTTAACATATGTGCAGCTGGTTCTTCTTGCCTAAGTGCAGAACCTTACATTTGTCCCTATTGAAATTCCCAGTTCTCCAATCTTTGAAGGTCATCTTGAATCCTGATTCTGTCTTCTGCAGCATTGGCTACCCCTCCTAGTTTGGTGTCATCTGCAAATTTGATGAGCATTCCATCAATTCATTTATCCAAGTTGTTCATAAAGTTGTTGAATGACAGTGGACCCAAGACAGAACCCTGCAGCACCCCTCTTGTCACTTTTCCCCAGGATGATGAGGAACCACTCATCATCATCTGTAGCAGAGCCTTCTACCAAGTTTACCGATACCCGTATGATGATTTAGATCCTTCATAAACACCTGAAAGGCCACATCAAGGAGGGAGTGCTGTAGGCACTCAAAGGACCTGTTGATGGCATTTTACCATTGTACTGTTGAGAGTGTATTAACTTATGGTCTGTGTGTGTGGTTTGGGAGCTGCATGGTCAGGGGGGAAACAATGCTGTCCAGGGTTGTAAAGACTGCGGAGAGAATAATTGGGTGCACTCTTCCCACCTTGGATCAAATCTATGCTTCCAGGTGCCATAAAAAAGCTGCAGAGATAGCGCAGGATAGTGCGCACCCCGGAAATTATCTCTTTCAGCTGGAAGAAGGTACAGGGTTATAAAGACTAGGACTAGCCACCTGAGAAACAGTTTCTATCCAAATGCGATTTTGGTTTTAAATGCAGTGTAAGGCGTCTCTATGGGAGTATATTGTATTTAAAAATGGGGTATCAGAGTTTTTAGGGGGCTAACCAGGTTGGGATAGCTGGGATAGCAGGCTTGTTGGTTTTTGAATGTCTCACGTAGATTTCGTTGTTCTGTATGGGACAATGACAATAAAGATTATCGTATCGTATCGAGTGGAAGGGCAGTCTCCAAAGTGTGCAGATATGGCCCCAAGGCTACCAGTTGCAGATTCCTGTTCCGTAAGAAACTCTTCTTTCTTTCCTGTTTTGGCCAGCCTGCAAGACGACATGCTCTAATTGCACTGACGGGTTTGTGTGTACAGCATGCAAAGATTCGCTGCAGTTGAAGGATGGCCAGTGTGTGGCATCATGTGGTGAAGGATTCTTTCCAGGACCCCTCCAATGCACAGGTAAGATAGATAGATACCCATGTTTGATAACATGAGTTGTTTGTGTATTCTCCTTGGTCTAGTAAGAACAGCCAGTATAGCCCAACAATAGATAGCATGTTTGTTGTGGAGCTGGTCTCAAATGCCCTCTAAACTCTGAACGACTTTTTCTCTACTATATGTTTTGGAAAGTTCTTTTTCCTCTATGCATTTGGACACCTCTTACAATATTTCTGCCACAACGTGCATGATGGCTCCCAGAGATCAAGGAGAAGTTTTCCGTCTGTTTTTGGATACAGTTGGGTGCCATTTTGAATCAAGATGGCGGACTGAACATTAGAATTCTTGAGCAATGATGAGTACAAGGCTGCTAGTATTTTATGTAAAAGAGATGCTTGATAACAATACAAAACAAAAATGTCAAACAGCAGCTGCTGTTATTAAACTGATACCAAAGAAAAGGTTGAAAAAATAACAAGAACAATGGAATATTTTGTATTTCGGCTGCTAATTGCCATAACTAAGTGGAAACGAAATATATGAAGAATGTTAGGGTATATTGATACACACATAATTTTATTTGTAAGCTGCCTTTCTACAGTTAAAACCATGCTCAGGGCAGCTTACAACATGAAAAAATAGACAATTGCAAACATAGCATAAAAAATATAAAAAAATACGCAACCACATTGAAACAATTTCCACATAAATCATAACATCTAAAATAATGATACAAAAAAGTTAATAAAAGCAACACATGTACCCCAACAAAAAACCCTAAACAATACCCAGGCCATGCTAATCCATGCTAAGTCTGCAATCCTATGCCCATATACTTCCCTGGGAGTAAAACCCATTGGACTCAATGGTGCTTAATTCTGAGTACACCTGTACAGGATTACACTGTAAATTAAGCTCAGAACAGACCTTTTTAAATTAATGGACATAACTTACTCATGTTCATTAATTTCAATGGGCTAACTTTGAGTTAATTAAATACCACCCATTGTGTACTGATCTAATAATAAGCACGTTATTTCGTGATTGTTGAAATCAGCCTCAAGAAAAATTGTTGTGTGTGTGTGTGTGTGAGAGAGAGAGAGAGAGAGAGAGAGAGAGAGAGAGAGAGAACAGTTGCTTTTTAGGTATTTTCCCAGTCTCATTTAAAAGGTCATATTTGGCCTAATTACCACATTGTTAACAATTGGCTCCAACTGCATTTTGCTGAGAAATCATATATTATGTGGGTAGAAAGCATTCTGCAAACAGTGCGCACTTGCGTAGGCTTGAAAAGGCATAACTCATTTTCTTTCCATGATCCAGGCGTCTTAGGAATTTAGAATGTGTTTTGGCAAAGGCTGACAGAGGGGAACGGGGGAGATGAGGGCACAGAGGCAGTGAGCAGGGTCTGGGCAGGACATTTTGAGAGAAGTGGGAGAGAACATGAAACATTGGCAGCCAAGCCCAGCTCAACCCACCCTTGTTGGATTGTTCTAATTTAATTTGAGGGGTTGAAACATGTCTACTTGGAAGAAAAGTCCACTGACTTCAGTGAGGCTTACTCTCAAGTAAGCTTGATTTCCCAGTCGCTGGGAAACCCTAGCTTAATTTAGGCCACAAATCCATTTTTTAAAAATGGTCACATTGTGAAAATCACAAGTACAGTCATACCTGCTTCAGGTTGAGCGTTTTCAGGTTATACTCCGCGGCGACCTGGAAGTAACGGAGCGTGTTATTTCCGGGTTTCACCACTCGCGCATGTGCAGACGTTCAAAATGACGTCATGCGCATGTGCAGTAGAGGCGAATCGCGACATGCGCAGACGCGCAGTCGTGGGTTACGCTCTACTCAGGAAGCGAACAGGGCTCTGGAACGGATCCTGTTCGCATCCAGAGGTACCACTGTAGAAGTGCTCTGTAGAAAGGAGAGCCGCATTCCCCGAAATAACAGGGAGTTTTATGATCATCATGCCGTTGTCCAGTGGCGTAGCGTGGGGGGTGCCAGGGGTGCCGGCCGCACCGGGCGCAACATCTGGGGGGGGGTGCGAGTCCAGAGGGCCCAGCCGCGTTGTGCCCTTGGCCCGCCCCTATTGTCAAAGCGGCCGGCCAGCCTCCGCCTGCTCCTACCTTGCCCACCCGAGGACTGCGGCAGCGCCCGCCCCCGTGGCCACCTACCCCGCCCCGCCTCGCCCATTGGCTCGCCTCCCTCGGCCCCGCCTCTCTCTCCGATGGCCATGGGGGGTGTCCTGCTGGGCGCCGGCGCCTTTTTTCAGGAGGTAGGGAGGCTAGACGGGGAGGTGGGGTCGGAAGCGGGCAGAGAAGGAGGGGAGCTCGTAGCCAAAAGGGCTGCGCCGGCCGGCAAAGGGTCGGGGAAAGTTTGGAGAGGAGAAACGCACCGTCATGATTTCCCGGTGGAAGCGGCAGGATTAGGGATGGCGAAGCGTAATTACGCACGAATTTCGCTGGGTGAGAGCTTCGGGGATCGATTGGCAGAAATGGGAATCAATTGGAATATGAGAAAGAGAGAGAGAGAGGGACCATCATTCATAGGCATAGATTTGTATGGTTAGGGGGCGCAAATCCACGGGTTAGGGGGCGCAAATTACTTGCCTTGCCCCGGGTGCTGACAACCCACGCTACGCCACTGCCGTTGTCTGACAGTGTCCTGCAAACACTGATGTCCTTCCAGTGAAAAAAATTAATAGATTCACTTCTGACCCCTCTGAACCATTTGCAACATGCTGCCTTTAATAATAGCACACTTTCAGCAGGCAATAGGACCGCAGGAGGTTCCCCTCTTGCTTCTAAGTGGTTCTCCATCTTTATGCAAGATGGAATTCTGAGTAGGAAGCAGCTGGTAATCTACATGTTAATATGGTAGCTGCATGATGCCAGTACTTGCCAGCTGATTATGCCAAACACTGTCCGCCACCATTTTAGGACCAATGGATCTCTGTAATTTTCAGCCTCCTGAATCTCTGGCTGGAGGATTGAAAGCTTGAGAGGCACTGTTCTTACATGCTGTGCGACCCTGTGCATGCGTGGCTTGATAATTTGCAAATAGGTTACCAAATAGTTCTTACAACGGGGGTCAGAATTAGACAGCCCCTGGGCCAAATCATGCATATGCACACACACTGAGACCGAAATGAAACCTGGAAGGAGTTTACATTGGCTGATACTTCGCAGGGTGGGAGCTGTGGTCTCCCAAATCCTTTTGAAAGTAGCCTTCTAGCAAAGTCCCCTTCATGTTGTCATTTTGCCTTGCGTGAGAAATGTGCTGCCTCTAAGTCCAAGGATTTTAGAATCACAAGGTCTAGAAATTTATTGCATCTGGGGAAAGGAAGCTGGGATTTTCTAAAGATGGCATTCAATAAAAAAAAAGTCCCCACTTAGAATATGCACAGTGCACAAATCAATGTTCCTTTAGAATTTGCAAATATTGATGGCAAAATCTGAATTTTGCACTTGCCCAGTGAACTAATGGATGTGAGCAAAACACACATACAGTGGTATCTCGGGTTACATATGCTTCAGGTTACAGACTCCGCTAACCCAGAAATAGTGCTTCAGGTTAAGAACTTTGCTTCAGGCTGAGAACAGAAATCGTGCTCCGGCGGCAGCAGGAGGCCCCATTAGCTAAAGTGGTGCTTCAGGTTAAGTACAGTTTCAGGTTAAGTACGGACCTCCGGAATGAATTAAGTACCGTACTTAATCCGAGGTACCACTGTAGTCTTGCACTCGTAGATTGAAAAGGTGGTCTTTCCCATGTGGCTGAGCAGAGCAGGCTTTCCTTCCGGTCTACTCCTACTGAGTTTTACATTTTCCCTCTTGCTTGGCTCTCTTCAGCGTCTCTTAATTGGCGAGGCCCCCCCTGCAGCCAAATATGGCTATTCGTTTCACCTTATTACTGCTTTTGCAGCTCACTCGTCCCGCATTTCATCCGCATTTGCACTCATGCATGTCGGCGGGAGAAAGTTGCTGGGAAAATTTCTTCTCTCTTTTCCCCCAAGGAGTTCAAGCAATTTGTTTTAGTTCTGCCTGACTGCACTTTTCTGCATAAAAAGAAGAAGGGGGGTGGGGGAGAACCCCCGGAAGAAAGTGCTGGGTTTCAGAACTTGTTCATAACTCAGTAGGCTATCCACTTCCCTCACCAAGTGTGTGTTTTTGGCTCGAGGCATTAGCGGGAAGAAGACAGATTAAGCTGACATTAAGCCCCTCTTTGTACCCTCGTACAGAGTGTCTACAAATGGATAACTTCCCCAGCGATCACTTTTCTCTGGTGCTCAGTGCTGAAACCTCGTGAGACGACGGCCATCCGTTAAGTCCCACGAGGTGGTGAAAAGAATTTCCCTAGCCATGCAGTCAGAAATCTGGGAAAGCGTCCGAGTGGTGAGATTCCTCTCTTAGCTTGGTCACTGCTTTCCCTTCTGCCAGTCAGTTCAGATAGTACAGTGGTCTGACTCAATAAAAAACAGGTTTCCCACACATGCGCACCGCAGTAATTTGCCACTTCATCGTTTGATCTATTTATTTGTGGTTTTTTTAATTTAAAATGTATACTGTCGCACCTTGGTTCTCGAACGCCTTGTGACTCAAATGTTTTGGCTCCCAAACGCCGCATACCCAGAAATGAGTGTTCCGGTTTGTGAACGTTCTTTGGAACCCGAACGTCTGACGCAGCTTCCGATTGAGTGCAGGAGGCTCCTGAAGCCACTCGGAAGCCGCACCTTGGTTTTTGAACGTTTTCCGAAGTCGAACGAACTTCCGGAACCGATTCCGTTAGAGAACCAAGGTACGACTGTATTAGAAATGTTTATTACTTGTTTTTATATGTTTATTAGAAAAGTCCAAGGAGCCTTTAAAAAAGCAGCACTGGGAAAAAATATTATGTCAATGAGATAATGGAAGTATAATTGCAACTAAGTACAGTGGTACCTCTGGTTACATATTTAATTCATTCCGGAGGTCCATTCTTAACCTGAAACTGTTCTTAACCTGAAGCACCACTTTAGCTAATGCAGCCTCCTGCTGCCGCCGAACCACCGGAGCCCGATTTCTGTTCTCATCCTGAAGCAAAGTTCTTAACCTGAGGTACTATTTCTGGGTTAGTGGAGTCTGTTACCTGAAGCGTATGTAACCTGAAGCGTATGTAACCCGAAGTACCACTGTACAGACATACCTCAGGTTACAGCTGCTTCAGGTTGCGTTTTTTTTGGGTTATGGACCACCGAAACCTGGAAGTAACGGAACGGGTTACTTCTGGGTTTTGGCGGTCGCACATGCGCAGAAGCGCCAAATTGCAACCTGCGAGTGCGCAGACGCACAGATGCAGGTTGCGAATGCTGCAGGTTGCAAATGTGCATCCCACACAGATTATGTTCACAACCCAAGGGTCCACTGTATCAGGATTGCTGCAAAGTCATATCTGTGATGGCCTCTGGAAACAACTATCTAGAACAGGGGTTCCCAAGGCACGGCCCATGAACTTCACTTGTGTGAAGAATGGCGGAAGGAAGCTCTGCCTTCCTCAGAAAATTAAAGCCACAGCTACTGGCTAGGCATGGCAAGGTCCCAAGCATTACAGTCGCTAAACAATGGGAAGAAAAGTCTTTGAGTGATTCGCAAAGCAATTTTCAAGTGGTCCAGGTGGGGGCAAGTTTGAGAAACACTGGCTGGGATCATTTCTGAATAGTATTGTGACCCATGGGGGCTAGAACTCGGAGTTTATGTGTTCAGGCAACAACCGATTGACACGCATCTGATTGATGCGCACGCACAGCGCTGAAATCAGGAGTGACCCGAAAACGGCACTGAAAGGGTGGAACACGGGCGGGGTGGAACTTTTTACAAGGGCTCATGGGGGTCTGAAACGTAACTCCCACACAAAGTGACAATTGCCTGTGCTTGTGTTCCTTGTCATTGGGTTTGGATTCATTAGGGCCAGGGCCTTTTCAATACTGGCCCCGACTTGGTGGAACACTCTGTCACAAGAGACTAGGGCCCTGCGGGACTTGCAGGGCCTGCAAGACAGAGCTCTTCCACCTGGCCTTTGGTTTGGACTCAGTCTGACCCTTATGTTTCCCTCCCCTGACGGTTTTGATTTATGGGCTACTTTTAAAATGAGGCTGCTTTTTAAATTGTATTTTAACCTGTATTTTAAATTGGGTTGTCCCCCCCCCCCCCCAATATGTTTCTATTGTAATTTTACTGGTGTTAGCCGCCCTGAGCCCGGCTCTGGCCGGGGCAGGTGGGGTAAAAATAAAATTTATTATTATTATTTATTATTATTAGTCTTTTGCGGAAATAATAATAATAATAATAATAATAATAATAATAATAATAATTTATTTGTACCCCACCATCTGTCTGGGCTTCCCCAGCCACTCTGGACAGCTTCCAACCAAATATTAAAATACAGTAAAGCATCTAACATTAAAAGCTTCCCTAAACAGGGCTGCCTTCAGATTTCTTCTAAAAGTTTGGTAGTTGTTGTTCTCTTTGACATCTGGTGGGAGGGCGTTCCACAGGGCGGGTGCCACTACCGAGAAGGCCCTCTGCCTGGTTTCCTGTAACTTGGCTTCTCGCAGTGAGGGAACTGCCAGAAGGCCCTCGGAGCTGGACCTCAGTGTCCGGGCAGAACGATGGGGGTGGAGACGCTCCTTCAGATATACTGGACCGAGGCCATTTAGGGCTTTAAAGGTCTGCACCAACACTTTGAATTGTGCTCGGAAATGTACTGGTTCTGTCTGCAGGGAGCCTTTCTTTTTTGGGTTTTAACTCTAGGTTCATCATTACCCATGTGAACTCCCTCACCTAAGGTTAATGACACTCAGCCAATATAATTGCACCCCCCCAATGCAAAAGTTGAGGCATGAGAGTGGGAGCAAGTCCGTGAGCAGCTGGAGGGCAATTTCAGATGGGAGAGGCAGGTTTGAGTCTGTGGGCATGTTCAGAGTTGATGGAGAGACCTGCCAGTTATTCTCCATTTCCAACTTTTCTTTCCTTGTTTCATCATGAAGCAACCACATTCCTTTAATCATTCCTTCCCAGCTCACCCCACGACATGCTTTCTTCCAGAATAAAGATCTGTGTGCAAACTAATTTGCTATGGCTCTTTCTTCCTTGACAGACACTTCTTTTAAAGAACGATAAATGCATTAAAAAGCGGAAATTGGAAATCTGTAAGGGACATTAACTGCACAATTAATGCTTGTTGGGTGACGGGGGAGCGGGTTAGGGCATGGGGAACTGCCTGTCTCAGAGGGCAGCTTTCCCCATATAGGCCCATGCAGCCCGCTGAACCTCAGCTAATGGTTCAGGCTCCATGCAGATGTTGGTAACAAAACAATGTTTTGAACAGGGTGGTCAGCAGGGCTGCCAACACAGGGGCCTGAAGCAGGGTTTCCTCCCAGACTAAGAGAGAGAGAGTTGGGAGCCTGGGAGCTCGGTTCTCTTTGATTCTTTTTTTAACATATCATTTTCAACAGTAATTAAACATACTTTATGCATCTTATTCAGTTTTTTTGACTTCCATCAGTCCTGTCTGAAAATTTTCCAATCTAATCTCTTAGTATGCATTTCTTATTTTCGTATTACATTTCAAACTCATAACCAATATCTCTATCTTTTTCTACTTTGTAACACTTCGTATATTTCTCCTTACAAAACTTCTTGTAGTCCTACTAGCGTAATTTGTTGATTACAGTTGCTCTTCAAATAATTCATCTACTTCTTCCAATCTTCTGTAAATCTCTGGTCCCGCAGGTTTCGAATCCTTCCTGTCATTTTGTCCAATTCTGCATAGTCCGTTAATTTTGTCTGCCATTCTTCTTTCGTTGGAATTTCTTCTTGCTTCCATCGTTTCTCTTTGATTCACCATTCTTGGTTTCAGCACAGGTTAAAATCCATAGGGAAAACTAACTTCAGTTCTGTCTTGGGTGGAGCAGTGAGAAATATAGAGGGCTGCCTTCTTTGCAATGGCTCTAACAAGTCTGGAGTGCACTTCTGGAGAGATGCTCTTTCTTTGCTAGGCAGAAGAGGCAGGTGGGTGGGCTGGGCTGTCATTTTCTGTTTTGCAAAAAACGCCCAGGCACTAGTGGTCACCTTCCCACCTCTTCTTCCTCTGCAGCTGAAGAATCTTCTCTCTCTCTCTCTCTCTCTCTCTCTCACTCACTCTCACTCTCTCTTTCGGAAGGAAGAGCTGGAGACCACAGAAGCCCCCATGTCTTGAGGCTTGGCTGTGTTTCCCTTTAGTTAGTCTCCCTTCCGTGAGTCTTCAGAACCGCCCAGACAAATGGAAAAAGAGACATTGCAGAGTGAAGTGTGGGCAGGGTGGGGGGGAGCAATCGATAGTTGCTAGGATTTATTTATTTCTTTAAAAGCAGCCTAGGATAAATTGCCTCGACGGCTTTCCTCGTGGGCGCAGGAACTCAAGCTGCACGCTCAAACAGCAGCTCAAATTGCACAACAGCTGCTATTGTACTTGGGCATATGCGTGTGTGTATGTGTGTGTGTATATATATATATATGGAGAATTTGCACTTGATGCGCTGATCAGATTCTCAGTGCCTCTTTAGAAAAGACTGTGATCGGCTTTTAGGGCAGATTAATGATCCGTGTTTCCCAAAACTATTGTGCTGATTAGGTTGGATGCTTCACAACGGCGATGCTCTAAATAGACCTCACAGTGGAATTTGGAAAGGTTGCAGTCGGCGCTGTAGCTTCCTTCTGTATCTCCCCCCCTGTAAACCTGCTTGGGTTAGCAGAACATTTCCTTCTCCTTAGTTGCTCTGAACCCTCCAGCACCACTATCAGCCAGCACAGAGGATGAGCCACCAATCATTGAGTGTTGGATGGGGACTCAGTCCTGAGCTGAGACTCTCTGTACCTGTTCACATGCTTCCTCGGTCACCTTAGGAGTGTGTGTTATGCGAGGCAATCCCAAGGGAGATATCGATCCTATGGACCTTTCCTGTTTGATCTGCGCCGTCCACGCAGCACTAAATATAGACGTCCTGATCCCAGCTAGGCAAGAGCCTTGCAACGATTTCTGCTTTTAAAACCGTCCAATAAGGAGGGGACCAAAAGGGTAGTGAGGGGAATGGATCTGAGAAACAAGGCAATTTGAGTAGGCTTGTTTCCTAATTACGGTTCCTACACCTCGCTGTCCTCATTTGGCCTGCAAATTGAGACAGACACCTCCTCTCTCCCTTCTCTGGAGGTGAGCCAGCTCTGGAATTTATGTGTGAGATCATCATTGTGGCTAATAATGGGCATTAGATACATCCTCTCACAATCCTTTTGTCTGTTTATGGATCCTTCTGATAGTGACATGAGGGCAGTTGTTCCCTTGCGATCTGATATGGTGGGATCCCAGCTTGTGTTCCAAAAAAGGGTCATTATTAAACCATCTACATGGCACTTTAGGAAGTAGGATAAGCAGAATTCGACATATCTGCTCCAAGGAACTGAATTATCTAAAGTAGCAGTTCTCCTCCTGTGGGTCCCCAGATATTGTTGGACTACAACTCCCATCATCCCTAGCTAGCAAGGCCAGAGTTCAGGGATGATGGGAATTGTAGTCCAACAACATATGGGGATCCACAGGAGGAGAACCGCAAGGGTGGGGAACCTCAGGCCCAGAGCTCAAATTCAGCCCTCTTTATCTTGCCCTCGGGATTCTCCCAAGCCACACCCCCTTTCCTCAGGCCCTGCCTCTCACTGCAGCGGCTTTGCATCCTCCTTGAATGTTTTTCCTTGACTGAAATGTCATACCTTGCAATAGGAAACAGCCCGAAACCAAAACACCACCTTCCATGGCCACACTCCTCCATGAGATCACGGCTCCCAAAAAGTGCTTTTCCCAGGCACATAACCCCAAAGTGCATGTTTCGGGGAACGTGCAAGATTGCTACCCCCCCCCCCCAAAAGCGATCTTGCACGGTGCCCCAAAATGCTCATTTTGGGTCGCCATTCCTGGAAAAAGTGCAGCCCCAAATCACATAAGATTGCAGTGGCCATTTTGACCACTGCCCTCTCACGAGGAAAAATGGGGTGTCCTGTTTTTTTTCTGGGGCAGTTGACAGATATGGAATGTGTCCCCGAACTCTGATTATTCCTCTTGCTATCCTGGGTAGAGGGCTGTGTGTGTGTGTGTGTGTGTGTGTGTGTTTGTGTAGAAACTAGCCAGCTGTACAAAGGTAAAATTTACATTTATTGCTCCACCCACTTTTGCTTCTCTGGCCCTGCTCACCACTGGAATGTGACCCTTGAGTTTAAATACTCTTGATTTCAATGCAGGGCAGCATTTAATGCAACTCATGGGAGGCCGAGCCAGGCAGCCACTGCAGGCAGAGTCTTACTTACTTTGGCTTTTCTCCCCATCCTTCTCCTTTGGGCATTTCAGCCATTCTCAGACACAAGCATCAGATATTCGAGAACAAGGAGAAAAGTTGGCAGCATCCAACACGTAGATGTGCCTGTGATTATTCAGGTCTGCTTCTGCCAAGAGATAGAGACAGAATAGACACCAGGGAGTCTCTGTGTGATAGGAAGCCTGTGAATAAAGAATCGTAGAATTGGAGAGTTGGAAGGGACCTGGAGGGTTATCTATTCCAACCCCTGCAATGCCTGTTTCAGGACTGGATTTTAGGGTGCAGGGAAAAATGGTAGGGGGTCTCTTTCCCCCTTACCTTGCCCTAGTGATCAACCTCTCTTGAATAATTTGTTTCTGTTAGTGACTAGGGGACACGGGTGGCGCTGTGGGTTAAACCACAGAGCCTAGGACTTGCTGATCAGAAGGTCAGCAGCTTGAATCCCCGTGACGGGGTGATCTCCCGTTGCTCGGTCCCTGCTCCTGCCAACCTAGCAGTTCGAAAGCACGTCAAAGTGCAAGTAGATCAATAGGTATCACTCCGGCGGAAAGGTAAATGGCATTTCCGTGCACTGCTCTGGTTTGCCATGCTGGCCACATGTACGCTAGCTCCCTTGGCCAGTAAAGCGAGATGAGCGCTGCAACCCCAGAGTCGGTCACGACTGGACCTAATGGTCAGGGGTCCCTTTACCTTTACCTTTACCTAGGCTCTATCCTACCAGCTGAGATTTAAACAGCTGCATGTGAGAGCTGCTTGCTAATCTTATTTCTGAATTATGCTTTGATCCCTGATATCTTTTTCCTATGGGAAGATTAAAGAGCCTTACGTGGAGCTCCCAGGAGGCCCCATGTCCAGACTAACCAGGCCGAGATCTGCTTAGCTTTAACAATACACCAACAACCCATGTCCTCCGATCATAAAATGAGCCCTGCCATATCATAATGGTAGCTGTGTTCTACCCTGACCCTGACCCAGTTTGTATAATTTATACCTTTATAAAACGCCTAAAGGTACGCTAGCAAATTACCAGCCCTGCAAATTGCCAACGCAGGATTCTCACCCTCTGGGCTGGTTTTATATATCCATGCTTCCCCCCCCCCCCCGACAAGTCAGGAGCAAATGTCACCAGGCGTTCACTCCTGTCTGTTTAGCAAGCAAAAACGTGCCTTGTTGAGGAAAAGAACCTCTTCAGGACAAAACTTGGGCGTAATCAATTTTTTAAAAGCAACAATGCCTAAAACTAAAGAGATTTTGCGGTGTTTGTATAAGCGCTGGCTGCACATGACTTAACATGCCACAGCCGTACTGAATGCCAGAGATAAATTTCTCTTGTTCTGCACAGATCATAGCGGCATGTTGTCTCCCTCCACCCGCTGTGCTCCCTATGCGTGTCTTCTTGTAGATCCGATGTCCATAACTTCCCTTTATTTCATTGTACACAATTCAGCGCAAACTGCCACTTCTCCCAGAAAATAGACATATATCTGTTGCTGCTGCAAGCTGGCTTTTAGCTCCACGATAGCTCACCTCTCCTAAAGGGTATGAGAAATGAAAGTCTACCAGGCTTGTTAATAATAATAATAATAATAATAATAATAATAATGTAAACAGGTGGAACCTGCAACAAAGCTGTTATGTATTCAGTGGTCTGCGTTTGCATGAGCTTGAGTCTGGACTAAGGATTCTGAGCTCCTGTGTTCTGATTCGATACATGATGTCCAATCACAGAACATTTCAGGATTTGGGCCTCTGCCATTGGCCCTTGAACTCTGAGTCATGATTTGTAGCTTGGAAGTTTAGACAGCCAATCACGTTGGGAGTGGGAGTGGCCCAGGCTTTCAGAAATGTATATAAGCAGTTGCTTTGCCCCGTGAGGTAGTTCAGTAAAGGTTCTTGCTGTTATCATTGTGTCTTGCCTTGCGGGAACCCATTGCAGTACGGATGGTCCTGTTCAGTGTTCCAGCCATGCCTCTTCCAGGATATTCCATTCAATTCCCATGAACCCCTCCCTCCCCATTTTCTGATTTCCTACCGCCCAGCAAACTCTTGCCATTCCGTGGCCACTGAGCATTCTCAGTCCCCGTTGGGCTATTTGGGGTGATTCTTTTGTCTTCTTTATTTCATACCTCTAAAGAGTTCTTTTTCTTCTTCTGCAAGCCTTAGTTTTGCCGAACATGCTGACACCTACACAGCTGATGTAACTCAGCCCCTGATTTTGCTCTTGGTTCGTGTATGATATTAGTTACACTAAAACTGCTTCATCAAAACCAGCTCATGGCTAATGCCCAGCATAGACCAGCTGCAGGTGAGACATGAGACTGAACATCCGCCAATAAGGTTTTGGTCTGTAACAAAACAGGTGATTTGGTTTCCCTGTTCGATCATCCATCCAAGCTTCTGGTAGCTTGACATGCAGAAAATAGCCAGGGAATCTTTCCACTGAATGGGGATGAATGTTTTCACATGTCTGTGGGACATGCTGCTGTTTATAAACCTTTGCTACAAGGGCAAGATGAGAAGTTCGCAATCCTATAAAGGAGGTTTCCGATGCCCAGTGACTGGATGAGGCAACTATGTTATCCTCTGACCTGCAAACTTTTTTCTTGACTTCAGCTTGCCATGAATCCTGCGCTACTTGCTGGGGCCCAAATGCTAACAATTGCTTCACCTGCAAAGACCCGTCTGACGTGTTACGGGAAGGTTCCTGCGTTGCGAGTTGTGGCCAGGGGTTCTACATCCAGGATGGTGTTTGCAAAGGTAAAAAAAACTTTAAGCTGTCTAGCGGCCTTTATTTGTTTTTTTCTATTGCAGAGTTCTTCGAGTGAAACTGGTATCCATTTTTGTGTTTCACATTTTGGTAGGAGTCTCCGGGGGATGGGGATTGCTTCCTTTAGAGCAGGGGTGGGAAATTTCCTAGGAGTCCTTTCTGGGCTGCCAGGACATTTTACCTAAACCATGTCTGTCCTGCTCATCAGCTGACATCGCTAGTGGCAGCGTCAACATAGGGAGAGAACCAGTAGATTCACGACAATGAGGACACGCCCTCAGTTCTCTTCGGCGTCTCCACATGCAAAGTGACTGTCAGGGAAACTCCATTCCCTCAGTGAAACTCTTTATCCAAGCTATGAGGGGTTCCCCAACATTGTATTGGAATAGATTTAAGGGGTGGGGGGAATCTCCCTGAACTCCAGAAATTAATGTCAGGGTTTCAATTAATATGGTTAAACCACAGAGCCTAGGACTTGCCGATAAGAAGGTTGGCAGTTCGAATCCCCGCGATGGGGTGAGCTCCTGTTGCTCGGTCCCTGCTCCTGCCAACCTAGCAGTTTGAAAGCACGTCAAAGTGCAAGTAGATAAATAGGTACAGCTCCGGCGGGAAGGTAAACGGTGTTTCTGTGCACTGCTCTTAGTCATGCTGGCCACATGACCCGGAAGTTGTACATCAGCTCCCTCGGCCAATAAAGCGAGATGAGCGCCGGAACCCCAGAGTCGGTCACGACTGGACCTAATGGTCAGGGGTCCCTTTACCTTTACCTTCAATTAATGGGCATTTGATTAATATGGATTAAAGGGCAGAACTGTGCCAGATAGGGAATTCCTGGGCTGGCTTATGCAAATCAGCCTGGTTGGCTGGGTGAAGAGCAAACCTGTTAACATGACAAAAGGTGTTGATGAACCCAGTGCAGGATTTATGTGTAAGCTAAACAAGCTATAGGTTAGGGCCCCACTCTCTTGGGGGGGGGGCAAAAAAATTCAAGGGCAAAAAAAACTGGATGCACATTTCCAAAATACAAGATGAAAAGCAAATAAAATAAAACCGACATACAGCAACAGTGTTTTGTGTTGTGTAAGCTCCTATGATGTAAGTAATGGGCCCCAATCATTTTAAGCTAGTGATTAGTAATTATTTCACTCTTAATATGCTTCTTCTTAATTGTATTTCACTATTAATAAACTTCTTCTTAATAGTATTTCAGTTCAACAATTACTTTGATAAAATACATACTTTGTTATGTGCAAATGGCATACCTATTAGGTCCATAAATTAGCATACATTCAACACACACAAAAACAGCGAGAATTTGTTGTTGACAAAGGACAGCTGGACATATAAAGGCCCCCATTACCTTCAGTAGTGCTTAGGGCCTCATCAAACCTAAATCTGGCCCTGGATGAGCCATTGGGAGTGACCTGTTACCAAGGCGATGGGGTGTATGCTTGAGGGGACAGGAAAATGGTTTCTGGGAAGAAGAGGCAGGAGGGAGAGCTGAGATCCACCTTTGGAAGAGGCTGACTACAGGCAGCTTGCGCTATTGCCTCTTGGAGTGACCATGCCATAAGACCTGGACCCCCTCCATGCAGACTGAAGGTGTAAATAGGTGAAGAAACCATTTTTCTTAAAGCGTGACAGTCTCTGCTGCCTATTCAATTCCCCAAAGGAGCATAGACCCTGTGTGAGTGTCTGGGACCCCATGGGCTCATGCCATCGCTCGGCAGAGACTGGCCCCCAACTTTTGTAACAGTATTTTCCCTCCACTCTTATTTATTCTCTGCTTTCCTTCCACATTTCCCTTCTGTTTTTTATATATATATAATTACACCAACAGCAGCCTTTAGTCCCCATAACGCTGAAAAATTGCACAACTGGAAATCAACTGTTGGCAAGGTCTGTTCCTGAACCTTCCCCCACGAGTGGTCTTGTGCAACTTGGAAATATGTTCCTTTATGCTTTCATTGCTGCTTGACAATCAAGAGAACCTCCAATCTTTCAGCATCTGATTATTTCTAACAACCAAGTCCTCTTTAAAAAGGAGTGGCGTTTTTAGTACCGGCAATGTATGCTATCGGGCATGTCTGTCCTCAGCCGAGAAACCAACCCTTTCACCCAGATAATGTTATGATTATGGTCTGTCTAAGCAAGGATTCCTTGCACACAGGCGTCTTGGGTTTCAGGACTACCTATCCCTGGGGCAGAAGTAGAAAGCGAGAAGGATTGTTGCAGTTGCAGAGATTGCTGGCAAAAACCACAGTTGCCAACTTCTTCACTGGGCATGCTTCTTTAACTCTTTCAACTCTGGCTGGAAGGAAAGCAGCTGGGGGTGGGCGGAAAACCAAAAAACGTCCAGCGTGGAAGGGTTGAGCACTCCTCACAGGGTGGCCGCCTACGCATTGTCAAAAAGGGAAGGCACCAATTTGCATTGCATTGCATATGTTAATTTATGTTATATGTTAATTTATATGGTACATCTCCCCATAGTTGGGAAGGCTGACCATGTGATCTGAGTGCTTGCTCAGTCTGCTTTCCAGATGTTACCTGTTGATAGAGGGACGCTGGTGGCACTGTGGTCTAGACCACTGAGCCTCTTGGGCCTGCCGATCAGAAGGTTGGTGGTTCAAATGCCTGCGATGTGGTGAGCTCCCATTGCTTGTCCCAGCTCCTGCCAACCTAGCAGCTTGAAAGCACACCAGTGCAAGTAGATAAATAGGTACCGCTGTGGCAGGAAGATAAACGGTGTTTCCGTGCACTCTGGTTTCCGTAATGCTGTATTGTTTTTAACACTCGATTGGCAGCCGCCCAGAGTGGCTGGGGAAACTCAGCCAGATGGGCGGGGTATAAATTTATTATTATTATTAGTATTATTATTAATGTGCATGGTGCTGTGGTCTAAACCACTGAGCCTCTTGAGCTTGCCGATCAGAAGGTCGGCGGTTCGAATCCCCGCAACAGGGTGAGCTCCCGTTGCTCTGTCCCAGCTCCTGCCAACCTAGCATTTTGAAAGCAGGCCAGTGCAAGTAGATAAATAGATACCGCTGTGGCGGGAAGGGAAATGGCGTTTCCATGCACTCTGGTTTCCATCACGGTGTCCCGTTGTGCCAGAAGCGGTTTAGTCATGCTGGCTGCATGACCTGGAAAGCTCTGTGTGGACAAACATGGCCCCCTCAGCCTGAAAGTGAGATGAGTGCCACAACCCCATAGTCACCTTTGACTGGACCTAACCGTCCAGGGCTCCTATACCTTTATCTTACCTGTTGATAGACTGCTGCAAACCTCCCTGCCCCCTGCTCTCCCTTCAGAGGGGGGGTCTTTATCTTTCAGTTGGATTCGGACTGGGTAGCCCTTCCAACAGCCTTCAGACCCAAGGGGGTCCCCTGACAGCCCTTGAAATAGAGGTGTGTCCTATGCCAAATGCCTTTCGCTTCTCCATTAGCATACATTGCAACCTGCTCCTGCTGTTTTGCAGCTATTTAATAGGGTTGGTTTGGGTCAGCCAGCTGCGTTTGGTCCTTAAAAATGTTTTACTCTCCAGGGCTAATCAGATAGCCCTTGGCCTATGCCTATAAAACCTCTGGAGCAACAAGCCCAAATTAAACGTTAGGAAGAACTTTCTGATGGTAAGAGCTGTTGGACAGTAAAACAGTCTCCCTTGGAAGGTGGTAGACCGTCCTTACTTGGAGTTTATATCTATCTATCTATATCTATCTATCTATCTATCTATCTATCTATCTATATCTATCTATAATTTATTTAACATAATTGTTACAAAGTATAAGCAAAATATTGCAAATACATACATACATCTTTCAAATAAGCACATATATATGAAAAAAGGAACAAAAGAGAAAAAAGAAGAAAAGAAGAAAAAAGAAAGAGAAAGAAGAAGAAAAGTTGGAAGAATTTCTTCCAAGTTTATTCTACACATATCCCAATATAAAAATAATAATAAAATTTCATTGATTGACTTCCATTGCTTATACTGCATTCCTATATACATTTTAAGCAAGATTGTGTCTGCTATTCCGTATTTCCCCCATACAATCTCACACAAATATTCTAATCAGTTAAGTTTTCTAAATCTTTCATAAATGTATTCTAAACACAACCAATACCTTACATTTAATCCTTGTCTGCATAAATAAATTAAAAAAATGATTTGATAAGACAAAAACCCAAAAATATAATCCAGAAACAATGGAAATGTTTAAACGATTACTTCCTTGGAGGTTTTTAAGCAGAGGTTGGATGGCCATCTGTCATGGTTGCTTTCGTTGAGATTCCTGCATTGCAGGAGGTTGGACCAGATGATTCTTAGGGTCCTTTCCAACCGTACATGTGGCCTTCAATATGCTTGACCCCCCTCCTTTTTTGGGGGGAAGGCTCATGACAGTTCTTGGCAGCCAGCCAAACAATGAGGTTTACATGTGGTTAACTGGATGTGACCAACTCGGTGAGCCTTGCTTTACCTCCCCTTTGGAAAACACCCTGAAATTTATGGTATGTGGCTCCTGCGCTTTATTAACAGCGTAAATATTTATAAAATAATTTATATGACCCTTCTTTGGTCATATAGCCCACCCAAAATGGCTTATGGTATCATTAATAAATTTTAAAAGCCACACACGGTGTAAAAAACTCACAATAGCAGCATTATTAAGAGCCATCTAAAGATCTGTTGTGACAAGTAGATGGAATTGACACCATATTTGAAATTCCCCTTCTTAAAATAAGGCCCTGAGAGGATGCCCTGGCCTTATTTAAAGGGGGGGGGGAGAACATTCTGGAAAAGGGGGGCTTTTAAAAACCCCTGGAAATTCTGCAGCGTTGAGGCTATGTACACCAAACGCAACACGACTTTTCTCGCCTTTTCCCTCCCTTTGCCTGTTGCGACTCACGATTGGTATTCTTGCCTTCGTTAGCCTGCAATGAGACCTGCGATAAGTGTTACTCAGACCGGCCCAGGTGCTCAGCCTGTCCTTCGGGTGGACTTCTGCATGGCGGGGGCTGCGTGTCAGAATGTCCCAGCGGCTACTACGCAGACAGTTCTCAAAGATGCAGAGGTGAGTCTTGCTTTTAATTATTTATTTCATTTATAGGCTTGCATCCTGCACGGTCATCAAAAGAGACCAAGGGGCAAAGGCAGCACATTCATTAAACACAATCGACAGCGGTTGAGCCCTGTGTCAGAAAAGCCCTGCATAAACAAGAATAGTCTCAAAATGGGCGTCTGAAGCAAAGCATTGGTGGTGTTTGCTTCCTTGTAATCAAAAAGAGTCCCACAACCTAAGCATGGGAGCATTAAATGTGCTCTGTCTTGCAGATGCAAGGCGGACATCATGTTGCAGCCTTATTTGTGCCTCTCTGTCTGAATGTAAAGATTAGATTTACGATACGATACAATACAATGAGATAATCTTTATTGTCATTGTCCCATACAGAACAACGAAATTGAAAAAATCTACATCAGACATTCAAAAGCCAACAAGCCTGCTATCCCAGCCACCCCAGCCTGGTTAGCCCCTAAAAACTCTGATAGGTAAAGGGACCCCTGACCATTAGGTCCAGTCGTGGCCGACTCTGGGGTTGCGGCACTCATCTCGCTTTATTGGCCGAGGGAGCCGGCGTACAGCTTTCGGGTCTTGTGGCCAGCATGACTAAGCCACTTCTGGCAAACCAGAGCAGCGCACGGAAACACCGTTTACCTTCCCGCCGGAGCGGTACCTATTTATCTACTTGAACTTTGACATGCTTTCAAACTGCTAGGTTGGCAGAAGCAGGGACCGAGCAATGGAAGCTCACCCCGTCGCAGGGATTCAAACCGCTGGCAAGTCCTAGGCTCTGTGGTTTAACCCACAGCGCCACCCGCGTCCCCCCCAAAAAAACAAACAAAAAACTCTGATACCCCATAATTAAATACAATATACTCCCATAGAGACTACCTTAACACTGTGTTTACATGGCACTGTCAGCAGGAAAATGTAAAGATGGTTTTGTGTGTGTTTATCTATTGATACAGATACACACACACACAAAGCACTGTTTGCAGTAACCTTTCCAGTGACCGCTGGGAGATGTTAAAGTTACTGATCTGATTCTGTTGGAGATTTATTCATGCGCACAGCTGTTGCGTTATATTGTTGTTCTGTATGATTGTATTTTTATTGTTTGCTGTTGTAAGCTGTCCCGAGGATGCTAATGAGCACCGGAGGGTAAGGAATACATTTTAGAAATGGATAATAATAATTAAAAAGTGAGCCTTTGCTTTTTTAGAATAATAAATAAATAAATACTTGAGCCATTTCTAAATTGCAGGAAGATGCTAAAGGCTTTATAGCTATGCAGTATAAACAGCTGTCAAATCCAAACTGGACCATCTTTCTGGGGGAAATGAGAGCAGTCACTCAGACACAGACATTTAGGTGATTCCTTTTAGCGTTCTTTCATTGGTGTTCTCAGCCTTTCTGACTTTTATGTCAATCCAACAGCTCACCGTGGAATAGGGCTTCTCAGATTTCTGACAGCTCGGCAATTTAGGCTGGCATCAGCTGCATGCTTACCTGGGTGCAAGTCCCTTTGAACGCAGTGCGGGGCCGACTTCTGAGCAAACATGCATCAGATCGGGCTGTTCTTTTGGCTTGAAAGTGAAGGAATATTCCACTCAAAAAGTGTACAATGGAAATAATGATTTACACTTGTGTTTGTCGCTCGATCAGCTGTCGGTCACTCAGTTTCTTTGTTACGGTGAATGGCCGGCATTCAAAAAAGAGACTTTGCACAAGTATATAAAATAGTGCCAAAGAAACAAACTAGAGACCCATAACAGTAAAGTTATTAGTGACTGTACTATAAAATGCTGGGCACAGAGAACAGTGTAATAAGCTTACTAAAATCAGTCCCTGGAGAGTTTTACCTGCCAGCAACACAATATTTAGCCACCCTGGAAGAGGAGAATGCATTCTGAGCCGAAAGAATTAAGAAAGCATAAAAATGCATTTGATCGTCCTGGGAATTCACATAAAAAGGGTTCAGTAAAAAACTTACATATATCATGATAAAAGGAACAATGCAGAAGAACGTGATCTATCGATTCTGCCTCTTTGTTATTCACAGAGGCGTTTAAGTTGACAGTAGGGGATTTCTTTTTTCTTTTCTTCCTTTTTTTGGAAACTCCCTTCCAGAACTGCTGATGAAAGACCTTTTAAATGCACCAGAGTAAAGGCTCTGTGATGTTTTCAAACAGAGAGATTGAAATGTGTGCATCCCCTCCCTATTGCAAGGACAGAAGCTCAGAGCAGTGCTTGACTATTTTGCCTGAGGTGAAGAACAAAATGGCACCCAGTTCTGTTCTATGTTCAGAAGCTTCTTGGCCGTTGAGTCTTATTTAAACACCGGCACCTGAGGGCTAACTTAGCAGGCCATGTGGTGCACACAGTGCTGACCTTTAAAGCCCTAAACAGCCTCAGACCAGTATACCTGAAGGAGCATCTCCACCCCCATCGTTCTGCCCGGACACTGAGGGCCTTCTGGCGGTTCCCTCACTGCGAGAAGTGAGGTTACAGGGAAACAGGCAGAGGGCCTTCTTGGTAGTCATGCTGTCCCATCAGATGTCAAGGAAATAAACAACTACAGTGGTACCTCGGGTTAAGAACTTAATTCATTCCGGAGGTCCCTTCTTAACCTGAAACTGTTCTTAACCTGAGGTACCACTTTAGCTAATGGGCCCTCCGGCTGCTGCCATGCCATTTCTGTTCTCATCCTGAAGCAAAGTTCTTAACCCAAGGTACTATTTCTGGGTTAGCGGAGTCTGTAACCTGAAGCGTCTGTAACCCAAGGTACCACTGTATTTAACTTTTAGAAGACATCTGAAGGCAGCACTGCATAGGGAAGTTTTTAATGTTTGACTGTGTTTTACTGTGGTTTTATAATTTCTTGGAAGCCACCCTGAGTGGCTGGGGCAACCCAGTCAGATGAGCGCTATATAAATATAATTATTAATAATAATTAGCATTATTACCATTATTTTCTTCGACACCTTACTGCCACTGCCCCCCCCCCCCGGCCAGCATCTGAGATGGATACATCATCCTCTCTAATAGCATGGCTGGCTCTACAAATAACTTCCTGCGGTTAGAGAAAGATTCCTCCATTTGCAGATTCTCTTGACAATCAGTCAATTTAGGCTCTAGCTATCCCGTGATCCAGGTCTCGTCCCCTCCCTTCTCCTTTCCTTTAGGCAACTCGTTCACTCTCTCAGCCCTATGGGGAACACCAGTGACCTACTTCATAGAGCGGTTAAGAGGAAAGGAAATCATTTGTATGATAAAAGTTCCAAGCACACACACACACACACACACACACAGGTTGGACTCAAGGCAATGCTATTTGTGGAAAGTCAGACCTGTGCTTTTGATTTTCCTGAATCTGTAGAGCAGGCATGCTCAGCTTTGGGGTCCACCAAGCTGAAGGTGTCCCGGCAGTCTGGTTGGAATTCGCTAAAGCTTCTAGTTTTGCTGCTTTTCTGGTATTACAAAAACGGGGGGGGGGGGGGGGGGCTGGAGGGAAGAGAAAGCTGTCAAGCCTTGACTATAAAGATTGCTTTTCAAGCAGTGATATGAAGAGCCAAAGCATCCCATACCAAAACGAAACAGGCCAGTAAAATCAGGACTATCAAACTCCAAGCACAAGTTCCTAACTCGTCTGCCAGCAGATGCTTCCTTTTATAGGAGCTGCTGAGAGACAAGGATGGGCCTTTTCTGTGGTGGCTCCCCATCTATGGAATACTCTCCCCAGAGCCATCATTACATATCTTTAGGCCAGGTGAAAACATTCCTATTCACCCAGGCCTTCGGGCATTAAATTATCTATGGCCTGTTAAATGTGGGTGGGAGGGCTGTTAGTATGATTGTTTTATTATGATGCTGTGTATTGTGTTTTTAGCATTATGCAGCATAAATTATGTTCTTAATGTACACTGCCATGGGATCTTTGAATAAATAAATAAATATAATAATAATAATAATAATAATAATAATAATAATAATAATATATTATTTATACCCCGCCCAGCTAGCTGGGGTTCCCCAACCACTCTGGGCGGCTTCCAACAGAACACTAAAATACAATAACCTATTAAACATTAAAAGCTTCCCTAAACAGGGCTGCCTTCAGATGTCTTCTAAATGTTAACAACAACGACAAGAACAACAAGAAGGAATGCACAGATCTGTTCTGTTTCATGTTGGCTGACAGTCGCTGGTCTGATCTGTCCCATTTGGGGGCAGATTTTTTTTTGGCGGGGGGATACATGAAAAGTTTGTGCAAATTGCATGTATCATTATATGTACCACTGTACACTTTTTTGTATGTGTTTCCCCAAAACATGAATTTGGTTCCCTAGCTGGAACTAAAACAAAGAAGGTCAACTGGCCTCAGGTGGATAGAGCAGGAGCTCAAAGAGCCATTAGGAAGCTCAACAATTCCAACTACCAGAAAGTGATCATTTAAAGCACCAGAAATTGCTTTACATGAATAAATTCACTAATGCGGTCAATAGAAGAAATAGTATTCAGTAAGTACACGGGTGGTGCTGTGGTCTAAACCACTGAGCCTCTTGGGCTTGCCGATCAGAAGGTCAGCGGTTCGAATCCCCACAACGGGGTGAGTTCCTGTTGCTCGGTCCCTGCTCCTGCCAACCTAGCAGTTCGAAAGCATGCCAGTGCAAGTAGATAAATAGGTACCACTTCAGCAGGAAGGTAAATGACGTTTCCGTGCACTCCTCTGGTTTCGCCAGAAGCAGCTTAGTCATGCTGGCCACATGACCCAGAAAAACTGTCTGCGGACAAACGCCGGCTCCCTCGGCCTGTAAAGCGAGATGAGCGTCGCAACCCCAGAGTCGTCTGCGACTCGACTTAACTATCAGGGGTCCTTTACCTTTACATTTAATGCCTCTGAATGTCGGTTGCTGGAAACCTCAGGAGGGGAAAGTTGTTGCTGTGCCCAATCTTTCTTTTTGTGGGTTTTCCACAGGTATCTGGTGAGCTAGGCCTCATCCAGCAGGGTTCTCATCCAGCAGGGTTCTCCTTATGTTCTGAAATGTGGAAGAAAATATACGGGAAGGAAACAGTGTGGCTGGGTGGAATGAGAGTCTAGGATGTCCCGCTTACAAACTTCCTCTGTTCCTTCTTTACCAGCTTGCCACCGCTCCTGCGCCAGCTGCGTCGGACCTTTGTCTACTCAGTGTGCGTCCTGTTCCTTTCCCCTAGCCCTGCGCCGGGGCCAGTGCCTTTCTGCATGCGGAGAGGGCTTTTACCAGGACCACACCATCTGCAAAGGTAAGAGAAATGTTGCTTCTAGTTCCAGGACTAAAAGGAAAGGAAATCCTGCAGCTTGATCTCAACAGGACTAGGCTCTAATGCAGCCGTGGCTCATGTAGGGGTCGCAGAGATAGCTTTTAAGTGGCAGGAGGACTGCACCCAGGGAGGCTGCAAGGCAGTGGTGGCGAGGTTGCGGCAGGGGGAGGTCTGGGCTGACAACCTCAGCTCCAGGGCTGCTGCTGCCAGTCCACAAATCTCTCATCTTGTCCCTGTCTCAATGAGTGTGCCATTGCTGCCGCTGGGAGGTTGCCACCGCCGCTCTCATGTGAATAAACTTATTGTACAGTGGTACCTCTGGTTGCAAACAGGATCCATTCTGGAGGCCCATTTGCAACATGGAAAGAGCGCAGTTGCACAGCATGATTTGGTGCTTGCACGCATGCACGAAGCACGATTTAACACTTCTGCGCATGTGCAAACGGCGAAACCTGGAAGTAACCCTTTCCAGTACTTCCAGGTCGCTGCGGGACGTAACCTGAAAGAACGTAACATGAAGGGAATGTAACATGAGGTATGACTATATAGGACAGGCTTCCTCATCCTCGGCCCTCCAGATGTTTTTGGCCTACAACTCCCATGATCCCTAGCTAGCTAGACCACTCATTCTGCCCATGCCTTGGCTCTCATAGAACTGTAAAGTTGGAAGGGATCCCAAGTCCAACCCCTTGCAAAGCAGGGATCTCAACTCAAGCATCCATGGCAGATGGCCATCCAAACTCTGTTTAAAGGAAGGAGAGTCCATCGTCTCCCGAGGGAGACCGTTCCACTGTCGGACAGCTGTTACTGTCAGAAAGTCCTTCCTGATGTTTAGTCAAAATCTCCTTTCTTGTAACTTGAAGCCATCCATTCAGGTCCTACTTTTCGGAGCAGGAGAAAACAAGCTTGTTCCATCTTCCATGTGACAGCCCTTGAGATATTTGAAGATGGCTATCACATCTCCTCTCAGTCTCCTCCTATGCAGGCTAAACATACCCAGTTCCCTCGAACTTTCCTCATAAGGCTTGGTTTCCAGGCCCTTGATCTACGAGGTACTGGTTTTATTTGTTATTTTCAGAGGCCCCTTATAACCATCTTCCTTTGTTCCTCTCTTGATTTTCCTCACTGAATGTCTCTTTATCTATTGTTTTAGTCCTGAATTCTACCTATAATTTTACCCTTGAACCATCCTGAATCAGAAGAGGCTGTTCAAAGTCTTTCTGGCTTTGATAAAACTGTATTGTTTTGCTGCTCTTAAAACAAACTAAAATCTAAAAACAACAAAATAAGCTACAGAGTAACTTAGGAGGGCCAGAGCAGACTGGATGGTACCTCAACACTGCTCCCTGTCCCTCAGCATTTGTCACCTGAGGCAGTTGCCTCGCTCTGTTAAATAGTAGGGCCGGCCCTGTGTCTCTTTAATGAAATCTCTTTCATATATACATTCACATACATATATCCGTATATGCTCCATCTTTCTTTCTCCGGAAGGAGTATTTGCTTCTCGTTCTTCCACAGATACAGCACAACCTTTCTTGGGATTTCACAGTGGCTTTGCTGTTTTGCAGAATGCCATCCGTCTTGCCGCGAGTGCCTTGGCCCTGAACATTCGCACTGTACAAAGTGCATGAAGCCAGAGGAGGGGCTGCAACCTGGAACGATGCTCGAGGGGACATCTGTGGGTGTCTGCCTACCCCGATGCAAAGACCATTTCTACCTCCATAGTGATGGGATATGCAAAGGTGAGTGAAGGAAACTCCCAGTATAATAATGAAGGAATCTTATCTTCATTGGTTCACACTTTTTAAAAAGTCACAGGGTGAGACCCAACATACCACACATGGGGCTTTTCCTTCCTTTTCTATCCCCTCCAGCTTCCTGCATGGCCCTCAGATCTGCTCTAGAGGTTTGGGGGATATTCTGTGGAGAGATATTGTGGGTTTATGGGGGGGGGCCTGGAGGGTGGGGGTGAAGGGAAACCAGAAGGGCAGTAGGGCAGCAACCCCAACAAAGCACTCAACTATTCAAAAATCCCCAAATTATTTCCTAAAAGAAAACCAAACAGTCTAGATAGATGCAGCTGTGGGCCATCTTCAAAGCAGGGAGATTCTGCTGACCTAGATGTCTCCCTCCTCCCATCTGGTTGAATAAATTGTCTAGAAATGATGGACTAGTAAAAGGTTGTTTTGCTCGCTGTTTTACTTTGTGTTGACATTTATTGGGAGACGGCCTGTTCCAAAGGTAGTTCTGAGCACTTTTGTTGCGCTCAAGGGTCTTCTCTTAACAAGGCTGCATCAGATTCCTTCTCAAAATCTCCAGGTCAGCATTTGTATCCCCCCCCCCCAAATAAAACGCTCCACGGAAAATAACTTTGCTTATGATATAGATATTTCAGAAATTGGCAGCAGAGAGAATCTGTTGAGCTCAGGGTTTGCCTTCAGTTTCAAAACCGAATTGGAGAAAACTGGCCCAGGGCAGACGATTGTGGACATTGCAGGCCATTGCAGGCGTAGATTTGGGTTGAGTCAGGGGTCAGCAAATTTTTTCAGCAGGGGGCTGGGTCCACTGTCCCTCAGACCTTGTGTGTGGGGGTCCGGACTATATTTTTTTGGGGGGGGAGAGAACAAATTCCTATGCCCCACAAATAACCCGGAAGTGCATTTTAAATAAGAGCACACATTCTACTCATGTAAAAACACCAGGCAGGCCCCACAAATAACCCAGAGATGCATTTTAAATAAAAGGACACATTCTACTCATGTAAAAACACACTGATTCCCAGACCCTCCACGGGCCGGATTGAGAAGGAATCGAGTGTGGAGTTTTCTCCTTCCCTGGCAGTCCAGTGGGTGAAACTGGAAAGAAAACAAGTGAACTTGGGCCGAAGAGCATCGGCCCCTTCCCAGGCCCTTGCCCCAGCTCCAGCCAGCAGCCCATTGACCTGCTGAGATGGGAGCGAGGCAACAGTCACCCTGTAGCAAGGTGGGTGGCTCCCCGGTCCCAGGAAGCCCATGCGGTGTCGCAAACCCCGCCCACCTTTTGGAGAGGGTGAGCAGAAATCGTAGCAGAGGGGAAAGTTGTGCAGCGTCCTTTCCAAGCGTCGTGCGAGAAGGTATTGTGAGCAAAACAAAACGAGGCAAATGCGGTTGGCTGCGCTCACGTTCTTGTCCTTCTCTCCCATCTTTTTCTTTGCTGCAGAGTGCCACTCCTCCTGCTTATCCTGCCTGGAGAAATCGCCAGAGAACTGCACCACATGCGCACCCCCACGAACCTTTCACGAAGGCCGGTGTGTCTCTGAATGTCTGGATGGATGGTATCAACAGGAGGCGAGGTGCTACTGTGAGTCCACAACGTTGAACACCTGTTTATTGCATGCCTGCCGCCAGCACATTTGATCGCGGCTTGGTTGTAATGCCTTAACAAAAAATATTACCAAGCGGGGGAAGAACCCTCCTTCCCATATTTTATTTTAGTGACAATGGTGTCATCTGCTGCCACAGTGTAAAATCAATGGGTGCTGTAGGCTGTCTGCATGACCAACAGCTTGGTTCAACAGGACATCCCTTTTGCTGTGGGGTTCTTATTCCTTCCTGGATTGTGAGATATACACAGTCTCCAGGAAACCAATATAAATGGAGAAATAGGGAAAAACCCAAAATTGGTTTGTGTAGAATGAGGGAGCATTGCTCTGTGGACGGGGTAGCTTTGCAGACATTGCATGTGTTTTTGTTTTTCAAAAATTGATTATATTTATTATTAGATTTAAGGCTTTCGTGGAGGAGAAGGCTATCAGATGGAGGCAGGAATGCTTCTGAATGGCATTGGTTGGAAACCACAGGGGGACTTGTGCTCAGATCCTGGCTATGAGCTTCCCATAATGAGCATCTGACCTTATCCAGCAAACCCTCCCACGTTCTTATGTCCTTCCCACTCCACTTGGTTATAATTATATAGATATCTAGAAAACATTCCAGAGCATCTTGGGGGAAATGATTCAAATGCTTGTTATATAAATATATATTTGTCTGTCCTCCTAAATAAATAAAACAGCCTGGAAGGGTGTTGGGGACGACGTTGGTAGCCTTGACTCTTCCTTGCTTTATGTTTGTTTGAAACGCCAAAGATTAATGTGGACCTTAATCTTCCATTAAGATCCCATTTAATTTCAGGCTTGAGTTTGTGAGTACAGGTCCAGAGGAATGCCTCCCTTGCAGCTGTGCAGATAAGAAAAGAGCTGCTCTTTTTATTTTATTAATGGGAAACGGTTGTGGAAAATACGCCGCCAATGTTTCGGGTGGCCTGAGGACAGTCTTATTTGCCACGAGCCGACAGGCGAGATAAACCTCTTGTTGCAGTGTATTGGGTTATTGTTTTTCATTTAGAGCCTGTTACAGGCTCTGAAGTTTATGGAGGAGGAAACATTGCAATGAGATACAGGGGGAAGAGTCTATTGAAGTTAGTTATTATCTGGCCGCAGGAGAGTTCTTCATGCAGCCGGCGCTCTCTCTTACGGGTACGTAGAAGATCTGAGCCCATATGTACGCAACAGACGGTTGCATTTCAATCTGTGGCACAAGGAGCTGAATAGAAGAAGCTCCAGGTAGCTAAGATATGGCTGAGATCCAGCTCTGTAGCCCTCTTGGCATGAGAGTTAATCCTGCCCTGACAATAGCCCCAGATGCTTCCCTGTAGGACAACTCACCTTTCCACGAACAGCTGCTGCTCTCGCTTTTGTATGTGACGTACATCCATTGCACAGAATGCACTTGAATGTCACACTTCTGCGGCAGAACTCCCTCATCAATGCTGCAGCTCAGGGAAACATCTGCTCCTTTTCGCTCTTTGTACATGTACGTTGGTATGTGTGCATTAGACACACATGTGTTCCTAGTCACGTACTTCTTTGCCAGCCACGAAGTCAATGTTTCTTTGCCTTTGTCGAAGACGTGGGTTGTCTTAGCAGAGCTCTCTGTCTTCTTTGCTGCCACCCAGTGTGCCATCCCTCTTGCAAGACATGCCATGGGCCGTCGGATGCGGACTGCACCACCTGCCACCCTCACGCCACTCAGGCCAAAGGAAGGTGCAGGACTCCCTGCAAGGCGGAACAATACCTCAATCTGGTGGGCTACTGTGTTGGTAAGTGCAAGAGGAACATTACAGTCTCCAGCGCTGTTTCTTGCTTTTCTGTCTTCCACATTCATGCTATGTCTTTCCCAAGGGAGTTCAGGGTGTTGGGTGAACCTTTTCTCTGTCCCATCAATATCAGAAACCTGGGTGGTGGCAGCGCATGAGGCAGAGCCTTTTCAGTGGCTGCCCCCATATTGTGGAATCACCTCCGAAAAGAGCTTAGATCGGCTCCCTTTATGTTACCCTTCTGCCAGCAGGCTGGGACCTTCCTATTCAGAGAGAGGCCCTTGAAAACAAAGAGGAGATCAATGCCATACATGTAAAGCACATTCAATGAGCATTTAAAGAATATGACCCCCCCCCCCCAAAAAAAATGATTGGAAAAGTAGTCGGTTAAGGTTGCTGGGAATTGCGGTTCTGTGAGAGCGAAACTACAGTTCCCAGGATTCTTTGGGGGGAAGTCACGTGCTTTAAATGTGCTTTAAATATATGGTGTGGGCCTGGGCTGCTATCAGGGCAAACTGCATTTTTGTCGCTGATCTGAATGTGTTCTGATGTATTTTAGTTATTGTTTTTCACTAGTTTGTTTTAAGCTACTTCACATTTTGTAATGTTGTAAGCTGCCTTGAACCCCAGCTTGGGAAAATGGCAGGATACAACAACTACTACTACTACTACTACTACTAATACGGCATTATATTATTATTATTGTTATTGTTATTAACAGCTCCCAGCATTGCATTAGACTTGGGTGTTGTGTCTTGTCCGAGGCTCCTCACTAAAGCTCTGTGGCTGAATGCCGGTTTGCATCCAGGTTCCCTTGACCTACGCTCTGGGCACTGCACCATGAAGGTTGCCTTTTAAAAAATCAGCAAGCAACAGCCGTGCCATTCAGTTGACCCATGAAGAGAACACCTAGCACACTGCCAGCCCAATCTAAACATTAGATTACAGTGTTTTGATTTATTTGTTTATGTTTAGCAGATTTATATCCTGTCTTTTGACCCATTGATCATCAAGGTAGCTTCCAACAGATTGTAAATTTTGTGTGTGTGTATGTGTGCGTGTGTGCACGTGCCCAATTAAAGGGAACAAAGTGTGCCTCCTTTCTGTTCTGCCAGTTGAAGCTGGTTGTTCTTTCTGGCAGGTATTGCGGGCTGGGTGGGCCGCAAGCTCCCTGCTGCTGCTCCTTTGACTAACAGATGGAGCCAGGTTGATCATCCCTTTGCCATGGTGTTCTTCCTGGGTGGCAGGGGGTTCTGCCTCCCAAGGGCCTAAGGGCCACCTGGCTGGTGGCAGAAGCCAGAGTATACCTTCCTTCAACTCTGCAGTGCCAGTTAACTGGCAACTGGAACAATGTCTTTTCATGCCGGGAGATGGGGAAGCAAGCTTTCTGCAACTTCTCATCTTATCCCATTGGATTTGACCAGGCTGGCCCTCTCCTTGCCATGATGATTAGCAGGGGATGCATCTCTTGGTATACTGTATTTTTCGCTCTATAGGGCACACCTGACCATAGGGCACACCTAGTTTTCAGAGGGGGAAATCAAGGAAAAAAATATGACCCCCCCCCCCAGCTCTGGGAGCAGCGGACAGGCTGCACGCAGCCTGTGCACTTCTCCCAGACCTTCTCCCTGCTATTGCGGGAGGTGGGGGAATTCCCCCATCTCCCGCAAAAGCCCACAGGAGGGAGAAGGGACTGACTCGGCCAGTCAGTTCCTTCTCCCTCCTTGGGGAAAAGCCCCCAAGAGCGGCACACTCTTTAAAGGCTACACGGCTTCTGCAGGCTTTTCTACGAGGTGGGGGAATTCCCCCACCTCCTAGAAAAG
>JAXCMG010000014.1:48630556-48641808 GCA_034642415.1 Podarcis siculus | reverse complement strand
TTAAAGAGCGCGCGGCTCCTGTGGGCTTTTCGACCGAGCCTGTGGGGCTGGCGGTAGGGGGAAGCGCTGCTTTCCCCCACGGCCAGCCTCAAAGACCAGACTCTCCTGGCTTCAGCGAAAGCAACGCGAAGCCTCCGGAGCGCAGGCTTCGGAGGCTTCGCGTTGCTATTGCTGAAGCCAGGGAGCCTGCTTTCGCTCCATAGGACGCACACACATTTCCCCTTAATTTTTGGAGGGGGAAAAGTGCATCCTATAGAGCGAAAAATGCGGTAATTTGTAGACTGGCAAGTCCTGAACCAGCTCACCACAGGGCAATTCCCAGGCCTCATTGTCTCTGTGATGGGTATTCAGCAAGACCTCATAATAAGCTCTCAAAGGGGTGCATTTTTGCAGAGCCACCAGCCATGGCCATTGACAGGTTGACGTGAAGCCTCCTATCGAGTTAACATGGTAAAGTCGAAAGAGGTGTGTTAAGAGGCCTTCTCTGTGCTAGAATCTCCAGAGAATTCCCAAAGTCCTAGTGTCAGAGCCATTTTAGGCATTTCGGGGAAAAGCACATGGTGAAATTCCCACGACACTGCTTCCTTTCAGACTATTTATGCTTGAGCAGGCGAAGTAGACTGGAATATTTAGTTTTTCCCGCGTGGGTCAAAGTTAGAACTTTCTCTCTGACATGCCAATTTTCTACATGCAGGGATCTTGTGATGTGAAGCCTACTGGTGTGGGGTTCTGAGGCAAAAAGAGATGTGCATGTTTTCCTCAAACTTGTTTACACCCCAGCCAAATGCCTCCCTCTCTTGAGGAGACTTTTCCCTGAGGAAAAACTCTTCCCCTTCAACGTTTGCTCCAGTCTGATTTGGCTACTTGGCCTTGTCAAGAAGCCTGTTCAGAGTGAAGGCGATTCTTCCTGCTCTTGTTCTGAACTGGCTTTGTTACATGGTCAAATCTGATGGGTTGTGCAGTGCCGTAATGTCGTAATGATTGAGGTCTGATCCCCGATTGACTCGGAACACCTTTCCAGGAAGTAGGAGGTAAAACAACCCAAAATAGTCCTGAAGCAGCAGATAAGAACAAGCAAATTTGGAGAGGTGCTGAGGGCTACAAACAAGATAAGCAAAAGTGTGTATGTCAGGATATATTTTATCTCCCAGAAAACCCGTGCCAAAAATGTTTATATGCCAACGTATTGGCACTTCCCTAACTATCAGATAGTAGAGACTGGGGAAGAGTGTACTTTGCAATTTTCCTTACATTATTGAATAGCACAGCTGTGAATTTCTTTCGGAAGTTCCGAAAGGCCATTTTATTTGGGTTGCATTTTGGTTAATACTAATGCGCTTGGTCGTAGGTTTTATTTAATTTTTAACTGGCCTCTTTTGCATGTATGTTTTTTCAAACACTTCTCTCCCCTCCCCCTTAAAAAAAGTTTTTGGGGGGGCATAGGCTGAACTGCAAACTCAAATAAATACCATTTTAAAAATGTATGGCTGAGTCTATTGCCACCAGTCTCCTGTGAGATGAATTTGATTAGGTCTGAATCAAGCGTGAGTTTTTCGTTATATGGAGAGAAAAATGAAATGCCAGGACTTTCAGAAAGAGATCCTCAGTGGTATATTGGCAGAGCGTTGAGTGATGTATGAAGTCTACGCCAAGAGAGAAGGGTGGTGAGAGACAGATCAAACATTTGGAAGTTAAATGCTGCAGTTCAGAGGGCTTTAAATCTATGGTGTGGATCCGCCTTAAGGTGCAGGCAGCGCTGATCATTGGTCTTTTATCAAGGCAATCTGTGCTACTAATAATATTTATAATACAGTGGTGCCTTGGGTTAAGAACTTAATTCGTTCTGGAGGTCCGTTCTTAACCTGAAACTGTTTTTCACCTGAGGTACCACTTTAGCTGCCACTGCGCCACCGCCATGTAATTTCTGTTCTCATCCTGAAGCAAAGTTCTTAACCCGAGGTATTATTTCTGGGTTAGCGGAGTCTGTAACCTGAAACGTCTGTAACCTGAAGTGTCTGTAACCCGAGGTACCACTGTAATAATTTATTATTTGTATGCCATCCATCTGACTGGGTTGCCCCACCCACTCTGGGCGGCTTCCCCCAAAATTATAAAACCACAGTAAAACATCAAACATTAGAAACTTCCCTATACAGGGCTGCCTTCAGATACCTTCTAAAAGTCATATAGTTGTTTATCTCGTTGACATCTGATGGGAGGGCGTTCCATAGGGCGGGTGCCACTACCAAGAAGGCCCTCTGCCTGGTTCCCTGTAACCTTTTCACAATGAAGGAACGACCAGAAGGCCCTCATAGCTGGACCTCAGTGTCTGGGCTGGATGATGGGGGCGTAGACACTCCCTCAGGTATACAAGGCCAAGGCCATTTAGGGCTTTAAAGGCCAGCACCAACAATGGGGTGCTTGGAAACGTGCTGGGAACCAATGTAGATCTTTTAGGACCGAGGTTATATAGTCCCAGTGACTACTTCCAGTCACCAGTTTGAATTAATTGTAGTTCACGAGTCTCCTTCTTTGTTACATTTATATACCACCAGTATCTCAAGGTATGGTGTACAGTGGTACCTCAGGTTAAGAACTTAATTCTTTCTGGAGGTCCGTTCTTAACCTGAAACTATTCTTAACCTGAGGTACCACTTTAGCTAATGGGGCCTCCCACTGCCACTGCGCCGCCGCTGCCCGATTTCTGTTCTCATCCTGAAGCAAAGTTCTTAACCCGAGGTACTATTTCTGGGTTAGCGGAGTCTGTAACCTGAAGCGTCTGTAACCTGAAACGTCTGTAACCTGAGGTACCACTGTACATGATTCTTCTCCCTATTTCACCCTCACAGCAACCCTGTGAGGTAGGTTAAGCTAAGAGAGGATGATTGACCCAAGGGCACCCCGTGAGCTTCATGGCTGAGTGGGGATTCAAACCCTGCTCTCCTAGGTCCTAGTCCAACACTCTAACCATTACACCACACTGGCTCTCGCCTTCAAGGGCAGCCCCACGGAGAGTGCATTGCAGTAGTCCAAGTGGGAGATAACCAGAGCATGCCCCACTCTGGCCAGAAGGGCACAGGCAGGCAAGTCAGGTCTCAGCCGGCACACCAGATGCAGCTTTATTCTTGTTGCTGAATGTGTTCTGATGTATTTTAATTATTTTCTCCTCCCGATTTTCCATTCCACATCACCACCTCCACAACGGCCATTCAGGATTCTGTGGCCACTGAGCATGCACAATCCTCATTGATCTCTTTCTGCTCCCCTCCAGAATTAAGATATATATATATTTGTACTTCTGCAAGCATTACAGTTCCCCAAAGGCTGCCGGGGTGGTGTGTTTGTGTGTGATGCCTTTTTTGCACCGTTAGCAACAACACTCGCACTCTGAGCACTGGAAAAAAAGGGTTGATTCTTACATAGGAAGACTCCACTGTGGCCCCAAACACCAGTCGCCCAAGAGCTTTGCTGTTTTATTGGGGCTCATGCAGGATATCTTTCCTAGTGGATTGGGCCCAGTGGGCTCTGTGCGCCCCTGTGAAACCTCTGCCAGAAGTTGCTAATTGCATTTACCTATTTAAGGGAGATTAATCACATTTTAATCTATCGGGAGGACAAGCATAAACACTGCCTGGGAACCGTTCCAGTCACTTCAGAGCTTTACCGCGGCCATTTTTTTAGCTTATCAAAGGAAAGATAACAGTTGCAGAGCTTATGCCAGCACTCGAAGCTTCCAAGAAAGATAATGGATCCGAAAAAAGGGGGAAATGTGAAAAGATTTAAATGGTATCATTCTCGAGTTCATCATTCCGACTCCCCTTCGCAACAGTTCTCCTGCGTCTTTTGAGCCAAAAGACTTATTTCTTTGATCTCGAGAAGTAATTTTTTTCACGGCTTATTTGTTTTCCACCCACAACAGAGTTATTGCTTCGTCTCCTTGCAGCCGAGGCTAGGAATGAAGAGATCAGTGTAGATAAAACAAGGGCGAAGTATTTGTACCCAGATTAATTCTGCAACTTTTTCATTAGAGCATCTGAAGGAGGGAAGGGCCTGTAGTTAGGGAGGGGGCCATAGCTTGGTGGTGGAGGCCACAACTCGCATGCAGAAGGGATTTGCGTCCATATCCCCAGCTGAAGAATAGCAGCTACCCGAAGCCCTAGGTTAGCTGATTCTGGTCAGAGTGGACAATACTGAGGACCAAACCAGACTAAGAATAAATTGCAGGCATGGGTGGCCCAAGCTTACTTATAAGTAAGGAAGTAACACTTCATCGGAACAGAATAATGGTACAGTGGTACCTCGGGTTACAGACGCTTCAGGTTACAGACTCCGCTAACCCAGAAATAGTACCTCGGGTTAAGAACTTTGCTTCAGGATGAGAACAGAAATCGTGATGCAGCGGCAGCGGGAGGCCCCATTAGCTAAAGTGGTGCTTCAGGTTAAGAACAGTTTCGGGTTAAGAACGGACCTCCAGAACGAATTAAGTTCTTAACCCGAGGTTCCACTGTACAGACTCGGAAAGAGCTGAATACCATTCAGGAGCTTTTCCAAGGTGAAGGGTTCGAGGGAATAAGTCCTGTTTAGGAGCAAGGGCCCAATGTTCATGAGCAAAAATGATCAACAAGGATTTCAAGGGTGCACAAAGCTGCTCCAACAAGTTTCCCCGCCTACCCACCAAGGAGGTGCAGAGAATGTCTGACTACTCGTAAGTCTGTCTGTCCACTCCTGTTTTGAAGGCAGGCGCTATGTCTATAGCAGCCTTTTTCACACTTGGAACATGTGCAGAGGAGGGCGACCAAGATGATCAAGGGTCTGGAAACCAAGCCTTATGAGGAATAGTTGAAGGAGTTGCGTATGTTTAGCCTGGAAAAGAGGAGACTGAGAGGAGATAGGATAGCCATCTTCAAATATCTCCAGGGCTGTCACATGGAAGATGGAGTAAGCTTGATTTCTCCTGCTCTGGAGGGTAGGACCAGAACCAATAGCTTCACGTTACAAGCAAGGAGATTCTGACTATACATTCAGGATAACTTTCTGACAATAAGAGCTGTTAGGCAGTGGAACGGACTCCCTTGGGAGGTGGTGAACTCTCCTTCCTTGGAGGTTTTGAAGCAGAAGTTGGGTGTCCATCTGTCATGGATACTTTAGCTGAGATTCCGGCATTGTAGGGGGTTGGACTCGATTACCCTCATGCTCCCATCCAGCTCCTCAGTTCTATGATTCTACGATTGCCACAAGGGCAGTGGCTCAGGAGAATGGGAACACCCTGGGGGAAGAGAACAGAGGAGGTGCTCTCTCTGCCTAATGGTAGGTGTCAGGTGTGTGTGCAGGAGCCATGCCCTGTGACCAATAGGACTCTGCAGGACTGGGGCCTTCCTAAGTTTGTTCTGAAGAGGCAAGACGCGGCCTCGCAGGTGAGGCCGATTGGTAACTCAGCACCTGGTGGCAAGAGCCAGGGAGGGATGTTAGGTCAGCATTTTCCCTTTGGCTCTTTGCCATAGCAACACGTTCCCTGCCTTGCTGCGTTTGACTCCTTGACTCCTTGCTTCTTGATCCTTGGACCCCTGACTTCGTGACCCCTTGCTTCTTGATCCTCGGACCCCTGACTTCGTGACTCCTTGCTTTCTTGATCCTTGCACCCCTGACTTCGTGACTCCTTGCTTCTTGATCCTCGGACCCCTGACTTCATGACTCCTTGCTTCTTGATCCTTGGACCCCTGACTTTGTGACCCCTTGCTTCTTGATCCTTGGACCCCTGACTTCATGACTCCCTGCTTCTTGATCCTTGGACCCCTGACTTCATGACCCCTTGCTTCTTTCTTTTTTTTAAACATAATTTTTATTAACAGGCCAATCATATCACATTATTTCAAATCACATTCCAAATTATACAGCCAAATTTTTCAATTTTGTTGGGGGTACCTATACATCAAGCTCCGGACGAGGATCCAAACGTGACCCCTTGCTTCTTGATCCTTGGACCCCGGACTTCATGACTCCCTGCTTCTTGATCCTTGGACCCCTGACTTTGTGACCCCTTGCTTCTTGATCCTCAGCCCCCTGACTTCGTGACTCCTTGTTTCCTGATCCACGGACCTTTGGCTTCTTGACTCCCAGCCCTCTGACCCTCGGACTCTTGGCTTTCTGACTCCTGGCTTCTGGCCTCCCATTCCTGCTCCCACCCCGCCATCTTGTCCCCGGTCCCAACATCCCCAGCAGGAACTTTGATCGCCCATGAACCAGACCATGACAGTAGGGCTGGCCTTGCAACCAAGCTTGACAAGGGATGTAGAGCACCAATGCCCAGTGGTAGGGCTGGCCCTGCAATAAAGGTTACAGGGGACGGAAAGCACCAATGGCACAGTAGAGAAGACACTGTGTCCTGCCTTCTGTGTGTCCTATGATCTCACCGCCATTACCTGGGTCTGAAAGGCAGACCCCTTTTTATGTCCCCCTCTCCCCCACCCCACCCCACAGCATACACACTTCTGCTTGTCTGCAGCTTTATTATGAAAGATAGCCTTATCATTTGGCATAATTCAGCCTGGTTTCTATCTGCCCCTTCCTCCAGTCTCCCATCCTTGACTTCTCAGTAAGGAACACCCTCCCCCCGAATTCTCCACAAGTATTTTCAGCAAGAATTCGCAGCAACGCTTATCAGCAAATCCCTCCCGAGTTTTCTACAAGTGGTTGGCTTTGCAGGCGAGACTCCGAGGAAAGAGGGTCAGAGCTGCCAGAATGACTGACGTTGTCCTTCATATAGCCATGGAGGGTGCAGCAGCTGTAGTTTGTATCTGTAGAAGAAGAAAGGGCTAGCAATGCAGTGGTACCTCGGGTTGCATACGCTTCAGGTTACATACGCTTCAGGTTACAGACTCCGCTAACCCAGAAATAGTACCTCGGGTTAAGAACTTTGCTTCAGGATGAGAACAGAAATCGTGCTCCGGTGGTTCGGTGGCAGCGGGAGGCCCCATTAGCCAAAGTGGTGCTTCAGGTTAAGGACGGAACTCCGGAACGAATTAAGTACTTAACCCGAGGTACCACAGTACAATGAAAGGGATGGCGTACCTTCCTTGTGAGGAAAGACTGCCTAGTTTGAGCTGCATTGACCTAAGGAAAAAGATGAGTTATGGAGGGGCAGGATTAGGGATGCAGGAGGATTTGGGTTCAGATAAAGGCGAAGCTTCCTAATTTGCAGTTTCCCAAATGCTACATGAACTGAAACACAACCACACTTTGAAATCTGCACTTATCTGAATTTTGCAATGCCATTCTCTAGCCAAGTGAAGTGTACAAAAATGCACATCCGGGGGGGGGGGGGGGGGAGTACATACGTTCATGAAAATAGCACACCAGTATGAATTACATTGGGACGCGGGTGGCACTGTGGTTTAAACCAAAGAGCCTAGGGCTTGCCAATCAGAATGTTGGTGGTTCGAATCCCCGCAATGCGGTGAGCTCCCGTTGCTCGTTCCCTGCTCCTGCCCATTTAGCAGTTTGAAAGCACGTCAAAGTGCAAGTAGATAAATAGGTACCACTCTGGTGGGAAGGTAAATGGTGTTTCTGTGTGCTGGTTTCGCCAGAAATGGGTTAGTCATGCTGGCCACATGACCCGGAAAAACTGACTGCAGACAAACGTCGGCTCCCTTGGCCTGTAATGCGAGATGAGCACCGCAACCCCAGAGTCGTTTGTGACTGGACTGGACTATTTTCTCTTTCACTTGTAATATCGGGATTTGAAGATTTTTTAAAATGCTGTTTTATAGTAGGTAGAATGGTTGGATTTTAAGGAATGAATATTATATGTAGCTGCAGGACAGAGAGCCAGAAGTCCTTTTATTCTTTTCTATCTTTCTGTAGTCCCCCCCCCCTTTCTCTTCCTTTCAGGTCTCTCCCTTCCTTGTTTTTTTATTCTTCTGACTTTGTTCTCTTTTAGACCCAAGTGGCTGTCTTATTTTAGTATATTATAAAAATATACTTTGTAATTTGTATGTATTTTTTCATATAACTATGAATATGTATCAATAAACAAGTTAATAAAAAATGTGGATAAATTTTCATGAGGATCAAAATAAAAAAAATCTCAAACTGATCTGGAATATGGACTTAAAGCTGGAAATGCGAGGAACTAAGGAAAACCACAAAGGACATATTTCCCCATCCCTAGACATGACGGTGCAGCCAACTCCAACCTGGTGTGCCCCAAATGTTGTTGGGTTCCAGCTCAGATCAGCCCCAGCCAGCATGGCCACTTTGTCCTGGGATGGTGGAGAGTTGTGTTCCCCAAACATTTTGAGGGCTACAGGTTTCCCACCTGTAGTTTATAGCACAGGCCATCACCAGCTGCCTAGTGAACAGTTTCGGCAGCCAACAGTTGGGGGAAACAGGAGATCCAAGGGGGGCACCAAGATGACAAAGATGGCCGCCAACTAGGATGCTGGACTTGATGAACCTAGAACGTTGGTTCCCAAAGTGGGTGGCACCACCCCTTGGGGGAATGACCTAGCAGGGTGCTAGGAGGTGAGAGGACAGCAGAGTGGTGCTGAAGGGGTAAATAACAATCAGACTTTGAATAGCTGGTATCACTGGATGAAGTTCATCAATTTTGTTGAATCAATTCAACTAAACAGTTTTACAGTCATACCTCGGGTTGTGAACGCTGCGGGTTACGTCTTTTCAGGTTGCGTCCCGCGGTGACCCGGAAGTACTGGAAAGGGTTACTTTCGGGTTTCGACACTCACGCATGCACAGATGCGCAAAATAACATCATGTGCATGCGCAGAAGCGGCGAATTGCAAGCCGCGTGTGCACAGACGCATAGACATGGATTGCGTTCCTTTCAGGTTGTGAACTGGGCTCCGGAATGGATCCCGTTTGCAACCAGAGGTACCACTGTAATTGGATTTTGAATAAAGGTGCAGTGAATTGTTACTGCTTTGAATTGTATTGTATTGTATTCTCTTCCTTAGTGGGTCATGCAAACCGCTATTCTGAATAATGCTTTTTATAGGGTAGAGTAGGGGGCGCTGAGGATGAGTTTGTGGCACCAAGGGGCTGTGACCCAAAAAGGATGGGCAGCCGAAAAGTACACATTCATGCTATGTGCATAATTCGTTTTTTGGGGAGGCTTACTTTGAAGACAGTCCCTAAAGTGCAGTTGATGCAAAATTCAGTGTCTAGGCTGTTATTTGGGTGGAGACTGATAGGATTCCTTTGGTCCCCTCTCCCTGAACCTGGGCGAGGGACAGACTTGGGCAGCAGTGAATGATCAAGTGAGAAAGAGGCAGAAAAAAAGCTTTACTCAAAGAAGGGATTCTGGAGGAGGAGGAGGAGGAGGAGGAGGAGGAGAAAAAGAAAAAGGCAGATAAGCTCAGGCAGTAGACTAAGGAAGAAAGGGAAAGGAGAGGCGGCTAGTGGCAAAGTGATATTTAATTAAAAAGAATGGTCTGGGAGCTCAGAAACACAAGTTTAATAAATATAAATAAACAAATAAAAGCACAGAAAGCAAAATGAGGTGTTCAGGCAATTGGCCCATATAACTGATAGCTTCTTGGGACTATTATTCTATATTCTGTATGTAGCATAATGGTTATATTAGCCTTGAAGCAAACACCTGTCCAGGGATTTGTTGACTTGCGTGACCCTGAGTGAAACTTTCACCTCTTCTCCCCTCTCAGTTCATAAAGTTCGGTCATTTGTTTCCATCGCCTAATTACTGAAACCTGATCGATTGGAATAATCATATATTGCCACAAGCAGCATAATTTGCATATATTATTTGGTTCCTTGTGAGCTCGAAGGGTTTGACTTGGCTTGTCAAGGAAAGTTGCTTTTTTCTCCCGTAATGAATGGCTTGTCTCTGTCTGTGCTGTTGCTGCACCTCAATCTCCTCAACACTTATTGAAATGTCACCATGTGAATTTGCCTTCAGAGGTTATTAATCATGGGTTAACAAGTAGCTGTCACATGAAACCATGCAACTGAAAGCATTAAATTATACCACAGAAACTATTATAAGGTTCTTTTTTTTTTAAGAGGGGGAAAAACCCCCCACAAGAACTCTGCTTTCATAATAATGTTTTCGTAGCTATCTTCCCATCCATCAATGCTGCTTGTTAATCGAGAATTTTCCTTCAGACCCTTGAGGTGGAACGATGTATTTGGGACTTCAAGGGAACTCACAGCCAAATATGACTCTTTTCAGTACCTTGAAGGGAAATTGTTTGCCAGTTGCAAATTAATTTCAGCGAGGAAGCTGGTGGCAAAGAGAGAGCGTTACGGCTGCGAGAAAGGCAACTATCATTATCTTTCAGAGTGGGTGGCAGTTCCTCAGGTTTAAGGGAGACTCTGGGCTACGTGAACCAATTAGCGCAAGTACCGTAAATTTCGCTCTATAACACGCAGATTTTTTCTCCTAAAAAGTAAGGGGAAATGTCTGTGCGTGTTATAGAGCGAATGTGTGGTCCCTGGAGCTGACTCGCGGAGCGCAGGGACAAAAATAGGCAAAAATCAGGCAAAAATAAGATCGGGCGGGCGGGCGGGCGGAGGGAAGAGGGAAGGCGGAAGCTGTTGCTTTCCTGCATTCTGCCTCAGGGTCTTACTGCCCACCTGCTTCTGTTGCTGCGTTTGCTCAAACTCAACAAAGAGCAGGGAATCCCCTGCCCTCCTGGCAAGCAGAGGGTTAAGGAAAGGATCGAGTCTTTCCTAGTCACACTGCGTGCAGGCTCCAGCCCACCACCTCCTCCTCTCCGTGCTCTAGGGACTCGCAGGCAGCCGAAAAACATGCAGGTGGGTGAGAGAGAGAGAGGGCTGGCTTGGGGGGGGGGAAACTTTTGCCTTCCTTTCCTCCCCCCCACCCCGTTAAACTCCTCCCCTGCATTCTTAGCCAGCTGCTTCTCCGCACACCCCTCTTGTGCTTCTTGTCCCTTCTGTGTTTTTCCTTCCCTCCCCATTTAAAATGTGGTGACAAAGCACGGATCCACATGGATCCTCAGGATTTTTGCATTGGGTCACCCCAAATTCACCATCAGATCACATTACATGTCCATGGCTACAGTCTGTACCAAAAAAATCACGCACCCACTGTTGCCTGGGGCTGCAATGGTGCAAAAACGTGGTTACAAAGCATGGATCCACAGGATCTTTGCACTGGGTCACCCCAAATTCACCATCAGATAACATAGCATGTCCATGGCTACAGCCTGCACCAAAAAAATCACGCACCCACTGTTGCCTGGGGCTGCAATGGTGCA
>JAXCMG010000014.1:48619791-48630546 GCA_034642415.1 Podarcis siculus | reverse complement strand
TGCAAAAACGTGGTTACAAAGCACGGATCCACATGGATCCTCAGGATCTTTGCATTGGGTCACCCCAAATTCACCATCAGATCACATAGCATGTCCATGGCTACATCTTGCACCAAAAAAATCACGCACCCACTGTTGCCTAGGGTCACAGTGGTGCAAAAACGTGGTTACAAACCATGGATCCACATGGATCCTCAGGATTTTTGCATTGGGCTACTCCAAACTCACTGTCAGATCACATGTCTGTGGCCACAGCATGAACCACAAAAATCATACATCCACTGTTTCATTTAGAATATTTTTTTCTTGTTTTCCTCCTCTAAAAACTACGTGCGTGTTATGGTCTGGTGCGTGTTATAGAGCGAAAAATACGGTAAATTTAATTGGCAGGATGTTTCTGAAAAACTTGAGGGTGGGAATTGCTGAGGAATGGTAATAGTTGCAGAAGGGAAACCAAGACAAATTGCATAGCATAGGCTCGTCCATTAACGCAAGTGGCCCACCAGTGTCATTCTGCCACTCCTCAATTGCCTGCCTCCTTACATATATTCCAGACACCTCCATTTTTAAGAATCCAAACAGAACTTTGTAACATGTGGAGGAACGTTGCACAAGTCATATCTTGTGCGCTTTTAGTGGGATGGCATTTGACTAAGTTTTATTCATGGTAAGGTAAAGGTAAAGGGACCCCTGACCATTAGGTCCAGTCGTGACCGACTCTGGGGTTGCGGCGCTCATCTCGCTTTATTGGCTGAGGCAGCCGGCGTACAGCTTCTGGGTCATATGGCCAGCATGACTAAGCCGCTTCTGGCGAACCAGAGCAGCGCACGGAAACGCCGTTTACCTTCCCGCCAAAGCAGTACCTATTTATCTACTTGCACTTTGACGTGCTTTCGAGCTGCTAGGTTGGCAGGAGCAGGGACCGAGCAACGGGAGCTCACCCTGTTGCGGGGATTCAAACCACCGACCTTCTGATCGGCAAGTCCTAGGCTCTGTGGTTTAACCCACAGTGCCACCCGCGTCCCACTTTATTCATGGTAGACCCAATGAAATTTCTGGAAGATTGTGGCCTAAGCATTTGCCAGTGAATTTAATGAACGTGAGCACAATTAATTTAGGTCTCCACCCCTTCCTTTTTTGTTGAGGGAGGACAGAGTGTTGACTCATCCTCAATGAGTTATTACCGTTTCGTAAAATACTGAACCATATGCTGGCTTGTGGAAGAGGTGCAGGGCCTGTAAGTCAGAGCTATTCTGCCTGGCTTTCAATTTGAACTTAGCCTGATCTTTTATTCCCCTTCCTTCCTTCCCCCCTCCCCTTTTTATGAAGATTACCCATTCTGGGATCCCACAGCTAATTCTCCCCTGGTCTCCTCACTGGCCCAAATAGGACTAATTCAGCCAGCTAGCCCTGGTGATCATCTAATGTTTATTGGATGGATTTCCCCCCTAAATTGATTTTTGAATTCTGAATTTACTGTTATTCATGCTGGAGAAATGCTCCAAAGATACATGAGGAGGATCTGGAGCAGTTCTGGTTTTGGAACTGTGGTAAACTCATGGGCAGATAAGCTGTAGAAAAATTACTGCGCCGAGTGAGGGGTGTGGAATAGATGACCCCAGCTTCCCTTCCTGCTCTATGTTTTTATGATTCCAGTATCCTTCAGGTTGGGATGCGGGTGGCACTGTGGGTTAAACTACTGAGCCTAGGGCTTGCCGATCAGAAGGTCGGCGGTTCAAATCCCCACAACGGGGTGAGCTCCCGTTGCTCGGTCCCTGCTCCTGCCAACCCAGCAGTTTGAAAGCACGTCAAAGTGCAAGTAGATAAATAGGTACCGCTCCAGCAGGAAGGTGAACAGTGTTTCTGTGTGCTGCTCTGGTTCGCCAGAAGCGGCTTAGTCATGCCGCTGTATGCCGGCTCCCTCAGCCAATAAAGCGAGATGAGCACCGCATCCCCAGAGTCGGCCACGACTGGACCTAATGGTCAGGGGTCCCTTTACCCTTACCTTTATCCTTCAGGTTATAAGCAATGTGTTTGGAACAATGCTGTGCATTATCTTAACCGCTTGAGGTTGATGCTAGACTAAACTGAAAGCAAATTCTCCCTCCCGTTCATTCCAATAGGTGTCGTGAAGGACAGAAAGATAAATATAAAGAGAAAATATTATTATGGTGGAAGCGGGAAACATTAAAGAGAATTTTGTGTTCCTTTTCAGGTTTTTTTTTTATTCTCTAGCTCAAAGGGAAATGGCTGTGAAAAATCCAAACAAGTTTCTACAGTATAAAGTACCTCTTTCCCCTCATCCCTCCGTCCCTGGTTCCCCATGGTCCATCAAATTCACTACAAGCCTCTCCTTTTCTCTCGTTTTTCTTCCCCTCTGAGAGAGATCAATAGTGTGAACGCACGTCCTTTGATGTCCCCGTGGTCAAAGCAGTGCTGCAGGATAGAGAGAGCTCTGTGCTCCCCCCAGGAAGGAAAGACTCGCTTATGGGAACTGTGTCCTCACACAGAGGCAAAAGCAAACAAATTGTACAGACGTACGTCTGTGCAATGGCATGGAAGCGAAAGTTGTCCTGGTTTAATGTTTGGGAGGTGTGTGGGAGTATGTCAGAGACTTAAGTTAAAATACCAATTCATTATTTGTGTTGCAGTGGATTTCACCTGGAGAAACTAGTAAATGTAAAGGGACCCCTGACCATTAGGTCCAGTCATGGCTGACTCTGGGGTTGTGGCGCTCATCTCGCTTTACTGGCCGAGGGAGCTGGCATACAGCTCATGTGGCCAGCGTGACTAAGCCGCTTCTGGCAAACCAGAGCAGCGCACGGAAACGCCTTTTACCTTCCCGCCAGAGTGGTACCTATTTATCTACTTGCACTTTGACAAGCTTTCGAACTCCTAGGTTGGCAGGAGCAGGGACCAAGCAACGGGAGCTCACCCCGTTGCGGCGATTCGAACCACCGACCTTCTGATAGGCAAGTCCTAGGCTCTGTGGTTTAACCCACAGCGCCACCTGCGTCCCTTGGCGAAACTAGAAGGTGCATGCTATATAGTGCAAAATATAAGTCCCATCAGCCCCAGGCAACATGACCAGTGGCCAGGGATGATGGAAGCTGCAGCTGAGCAACATTTGAAAGGCCAGTGCTCACCACCCCAGCTATATAGTGAGTTTTCCCATTCATTTCAAGAGGGCTTGAGGAGAGCATGAAATCCAGGACTGGTGGGTAGCTGGGATGAAGCATCTCTGAAAGCAGGGTGTTGTTGGTTGGTTGGTAGGATTCCCCTTTGGACAGCCTTCCCTAACCTGGTGTCATGGGCTGGCTGGACACAGAGGAATGGTGGGAGGCACCAACTGAGGCACCACCAAGGGAAGAAGGCTCAGAGCCCGGGAATTGGTTGTGGGATGATTAAATTAAATTTTATTATTTCGGTCACAGACCAGTTCCAGCCCACATAACAATATCAAGGAAGTCATAAAACACGATAGGGATACATTTCAATTTGCAATTAGGTGGTGGGATGATGATGAGTGGCCAGAGGGAGGAGGAGGAGGCATCAGAAGCTGAAAAGGCAACAGGCTTTAGTGAGCAGGGAGAGTTTGTGGCAGAAGGAAGTCTAGAATCAGAGCAAGAAGCTGCAGCATGAGAGGAGGGAGGCCAAGAGGCAGAGATGAGTCTGGCTGCTGAAAAATCCTAGAAGTCTCCCTCTCCTGCTGTGACAAGACCCCCCCCCCTTCCCCAGCTGGTCTCCTAGAAGAGGTATGAAGAGGGAGGAACAGAGGCCGGCCAGTGTAGTCTCAGATTGCTTGGGAAAAGGACCATGGGGAGGGAGATTTAGGCAGCTGTGGGAAGGTGTGGACCTTCAGCCTCCACAACTGCCTCATAGGGGCAAGACTTGCCAAGAAGACTTGCTGTGCCCATTAGGCCTGGCACTCTGGGGCTGACCTTGTTTTTTCATTTAAAAGAGAGAGAGTTAATTTTACTTACTCTGTGTGATTTATTCCCAACACCTGCTCCTGACACCTAGTGCATTCTGTTTTGGACTACAACTCCCCTCAGCTTAGTCAGAGCTGGCTGGGGCTGATGGGAGTTGTAGTCCAATAGATCTTCAGCGCACCAGGTTGGGGAAGGCTGCCTTAGGCTACTAAATTTGCTGCAAATAATAAAGGGTTCCGACTCGAGAGCAAGGAAGCATCTTAATCTATCTGGTGTTCAGGGAAATGGTTGTATGCATACAGGTAGAACCACACGGCTTCTCCCAGCAAGACATTGCCAAAACTGAGGAAGCTGGCACCAAGCTTTTCTACTTGCTGGTAGCTGCTGATTGACCCTCCTCTATCACTTGATTTCCCAGGCCAGGACTTGCCAGGGCTGTTATGAATCTCCTGGCTAGAAATGTCTGTAGGTTCTCCCCTGCAGCCAACAAGCCCTTGTGGCAAAGGAAGCCAGTGTCTGATCTCGGTGGCTCCTGTTTCCAAGGCCTACAGGATCGGGCTAGGAACACAGGGCAAGGCTGATCCTAATATTAAGCACTCCCAACACTTTTTGATTACTGCACATTAAACATGCTCTTAGATTTCTCCCATTGGAACCAGTGTGGCTTAAAGATGTGCTAACTTTGGGTTGCATGCTGGGTTATGGTATCTCCCAAAGGTCTTTGCTTTGTTCATTCATTGCCAATCTATTGCCATTGGAATTTGAGCTCCTTCATTCTCTTCGGTTCCTTTGGAGTGCCAGGTCTGGGTTGCAGAATCCCAATATCTTTTCATTCGCTTGTAGTGGAAGTTTTGGAAACGGATGGAAAGGTTAACTTCCAGCAGGAAACCTGGCAGCAAGCTATGCATGGTACTTCGAAGGCAGCAGCTCGATTGCATTGCTTTCAAGACAGCCATCATTTCCCATATAATTTTCTGAATCACCGTAATGAGGAATAATTTGGCTTCCAGGATCCCTTCCATTGTCCCTGCATTGTGCACAAAAGACTTCTTGTAAAACTTTCTGAAACTCCTTTGGTTCAGGGGAAGGTCATGAGCAACTTGTTGACGGGTTGCTGGCAAAGTAGGAGGGGGTCTGAGTCCGCCTCTCCCTGCTGTGAACTCCATCCTCTCTAGGCTGATAGGTGGCTGGAGGCGGACAACATGCCCAGTGCTTCTCTGAAAACATGGTCAGTGTGGAGACATGGTGGCGCTGCAGAATGCCAGTGCCAGTGGCAGAAAACCCAAATGGCCCTCTCTCACTTCTGGCTCTCAGTGATAAAAATACAAAAAGAGTGATCATGGACCTTCCAAGTGTGGTGAAAATGGGTTGAACATACGCTAATAATATTTCATTTTTTCCGCCATCAAGGTTGTGTCATCTACATATCTGAGGTTGTTGATATTTCTTCCGGTGATCTTAATTCCAGTTTGGGATTCATCCAGCCCAGCCTTTCGCATGATGAATTCTGCATATAAGTTAAATAAGCAGGGAGACAATATACAGCCTTGCCGTACTCCTTTCCCAATTTTGAACCAATCAGTTGTTCCATATCCAGTTCTAACTGTCGCTTCTTGTCCTACATAGAGATTTCTCAGGAGATAGATGAGATGATCAGGCACTCCTATTTCTTTAAGAACTTGCCATAGTTTGCTGTGGTCGACACAGTCAGAGGCTTTTGCATAGTCAATGAAGCAGAAGTAGATGTCTTTCTGGAACTCTCTAGCTTTCTCCATAATCCAGCGCATGTTTGCAAACTGGTCTCTGGTTCCTCTGCCCCTATAGAGAGGTATATTAAAATATAGCTGTCAGGGCTGCCTCAGGTCCCAGCTCACAAGAGACCAACGCCAAGTCCTCTTTATATACAGAAGTCTTTATTGCAGTACATTGTACAGTTCACAGCCGAGGCGCGCAGCCCCACGTCTGTTACGCTTAGACCGCTGAAGTCCCCTCTGAGTCAGTCCCTCCCCTGCACCAGTTTAAGAGGCTTGTGCTGGTCCACCTCTTCCTGTCCTTCCTTTTCCGCAGGGTCTTTCTGCCCCCAGGGGTTTCGCTCCTCCTGGATTCCTCCGACTCTGAATCCCCAGACAACTGCTCCCCCCTCCTGCGTGCTTTGGGACCAGGCTCCTCCTCCGGGCTCTCTGCATTTCCGCGCGCCTCCACATTTGAACTTGGCGCGCGTTCGCTACCTCTGACCTTCCTCTTGACAGGTACACTACTCCCTGTTCTGCTCTCCGCCCCTTCCGGGAGGACGCCTTGCCCCGATCTCCTTCCCCTTTCGGCTTCCTGCTCTGTTTCGCCTGTCACACTGGAAACTCCACCCCCTTCACTCCGTTCCGGCGGAGAAGCTGGTCCCGATTCCCAACTCCCACTTGGGGTTCCCCTGCTGCTCCCTTGCTCCTGGCGAGTCCCCCCTGTAACTCCCCTTGGCCTGACCACGGGCGCCCCCTTTTGGGAATCCTCCGATTCACTTGAAAGACTCGTGGAATCCCTCCAGTCATCGCCATCCTCTTCCTGGTTGTTCTGTAATTCTTCCCCCTCGCTCTCAGTCTCCTCCCTCATCTGTGCCTCTCTCCCTGAACCCCTGACAATAGCTAATTGGCTATATACTTCCCTTTGCTATATATAAATGCAATGTAATTAGAAATATTATATTATAATTTTTTATAAATTCCCTATAAATTTTATAAATTTTGATCCTCCTGTTTTCTGATTTTCCCAGTTAATCTTGCCATCTCTGTGTAGTCCAGTAATTTCATCTGCAAGTTCGCCTTAGTGGGTATCTTGTCGTCTTTCCAGTTCTGGGCAAGTAGCATCCTTGCAGCTGTTGTAGCGTACATAAACAGTCTTTTCAGTTCCACGTTAACCGTATTTCAAGGCATCTTTTCTCAGGACAAGAAAACTTGTTTTCAGGCTGCTTCCTTCAAATGGAGAAGGCCTGTCTGTCTTCGCCCTAATCAATCTAACTAGTGGCACCTTCCTTGTGGCACTCTCTTCCTAAAGGGCTCTGTGCCTTTACCCTAGCAGATTCTTACCCGCTGAAAACACCTTTGTTTTAAATGGCATCATCAGCTGATTCGTGTTCCTGGCTGCGGGTACTTAGATGGGCTTTTGCTGGTGTTTTTAAATTAGTTTTTAACATTTTAGTGAAGAACGAAAAATCTTCCCACTTTTAAGTTTCTGTTTTATTTATAAAAAATGTTTATATACATCTAGCCTGTGTAGGAAATGTCTTAAGTGGCCAACAGCAAATATAAACACAAGAAAAATATAAAAGCAGAAAACGGTATAAGAAGCTTGCCACTTGTGTGAAATGCATCCAGCCCAAAAAGCTGGTTGATACCAGAAAGTCTTCAGAAGCTGTCTAAAAATAAAAAAGAGGGTGTTTGGTGGGTTTCCAATGGGTGGGCATTCCACATTGCTGGACCAGCCATATAGAGTGCTTGACTTCTTGTAGATGGCAAGTGGGCCTCATTCACACGTTGGAGAGTTGACAGCATTCCTCCAACAAACCTTAGCAATTAAGCTGGGATATCAAGGCTTAGGTGGACTTTGAGGTATCGTGGACCCAAGTTCTTAAGGGCTTTGCAAATCAATCAGTTCACGCATAATGGCATTTGTCGTTGTTGTTTAGTCGTTTAGTCGTGTCCGACTCTTCGTGACCCCATGGACCAGAGCACGCCAGGCACTTCTGTCTTCCACTGCCTCTCGCAGTTTGGTCAAACTCATGCGGGTAGCTTCGAGAACACTGTCCAACCATCTCGTCCTCTGCCGTCCCCTTCTCCTTGTGCCTTCCATCTTTCCCAGCATCAGGGTCTTTTCCAGGGAGTCTTCTCTTCTCATGAGGTGGCCAACGTATTGGAGCCTCAGCTTCACGATCTGTCCTTCCAGTGAGCAGTCAGGGCTGATTTCCCTAAAAATGGATAGGTTTGATCTTCTTGCAGTCCATGGGACTCTCAAGAGTCTCCTCCAGCACCATAATTCAAAAGCATCAATTCTTGGGCGATCAGCCTTCTTTATGGTTCAGCTTTCATTTCCATACATCACTACTGGGAAAACCATAGCTTTAACTATACGGACCTTTGTTGGCAAGGTGATGTCTCTACTGTCTAGGTTTGTCATTGCAAGCTATAGTTAAAACAAACCAGGGTTTGTAAGTCAACAGCAAACCATGGCTTCAGATCCTGGTTTGTTGGTAGTAAGCAAACCATGAGAGCCAGTGTGGTGTAGTGGTTAAGAGCGGTGGACTCATAATCTGGTGAACCGGGTTCGCTTCCCTGCTCCTCCACATGCAGCTGCTGGGTGACCTTTGGCTAGTCACACTTCTCTGAAGTCTCTTAGCCTCACTCACCTCACAGAGTGTTTGTTGTGGTGGAGGAAGAGAAGGGAGATTGTGAGCCACTTTGAGAGTCCTTAAGGGGAGTGAAAGGCGGGATATCAAGTCCAAAGTCCAAACTCCTCCTCCTCCTCCTCTTCTTCTTCATTAAGGTGCTGGGCAGGGTGCACACATAATATTAAGCCATGGTTTAATAAAGCATACTTGATTCAGTATTATAGGAGGCTCAGACTTATCTTGCTTTGAAGGAAATGTGGCACCTGAAGGCAGTTACACCCCCTTATCTCATATCGGAACCAACCCTGGACATTTGCCATGCTTTCAGAAATAGTTTCCAAGTGTGGTTTTGGCAAGGAGAAATCCAAAGAGGCAACTGAGCGTCCAAGCAGCCCTCTCAGGCCAAACATTTTCTGTTCTTGTTAGGGAAGGCGGTACAGGAGTCTCTGAGGCACTGAAGCAAGGCACAAGCCTTGGGAGGGGAAGGAAATGTGTTCAACACCTCAGTGCTTGAAAATAAAAGCAGGATGAACATAAGGGAAGCAGGGAAGAGAAGCCACACTGAGTCTGGTAATTGCTGTTAATTGTCTACTTCAACCGCCTAAGAGCCCAGTCTGATGCTACCTCTACACTGAACAGGCAATCTGCCTCTTTCTTCTTCTTCCATGTCCAAAATGCACAAACAACTATAGAAATTCAATTAATCAATGCATCTTTAATAACTATTTTTTACATGAATATCTACTCACCCCCCCCCCCAATCTAATCCAACCCTGCCTCCAGTCTCCACTCAATGATTCTCTACTTGCTATAAAGTAAAGGGACCCCTGAGCGTTAGATCCATTTGCGGATTACTCTGGGATTGCATGCTCATATTACTCTATAGCAGGGGTCAGCAAAGTTTTTGTGGCTTGGGCCAGTTCACGGTCCCGCAGATGCCGTGGTGGGCCGGAGTGTGTGTGTGTGCGTGCGCGTGTGTACACGCAAGTGCAAATACTATTTCTGGTGCTCCTTCCAGCGCGGAGGAGGCGTGCACAGCTTCCCATTGGCTGCAGGAGCTTCCTGCAGCCAATGGGAAGCCGGCCAGCATTGCAGAAGGCAGTCCCTACTCTGCTCCACGCCAGTTTAGCGTGGCACATGGGAGCCAACCGAGTGGGTGGCAGGGGTCCATGAGCTGGTTAAATAACTCCCCTGGGCCACTTGTGGCCCATGGGCCTTCGGTTGCTGACCCCTGCTCTATAGGCTGAGGGAGCCAGTGTTTGTCTGCAGACAGCTTCTGGGTCATGTGGCCAGCATGACTAAGCTGCTTCTGGCGAACCAGAGCAGCGCATGGAAATGCCGTTTACCTTCCTGCCGGAGCAGTGCCTATTTATCTACTTGCACTTTGACGTGCTTTTGAACTGCTAGGTGGGCAGGAGCAGGGACTGAGCAATGGGAGCTCACCCTGTTGTGGGGATTTGAACCCCCAACCTTCTGATCGGCAAGCCCAAGGCTCAGTGGTTTAGACCACAGCACAACCCCTGTCCCACTCGCCACCCGCGTCCTTGCTATAGCTATCCATAATCATTACGTTCCAGATTTTCATCCCTTGGAGAAAAGTATCCATTTAGCTATTAAAACAGGCCAAGATCTACATGACAGGCCAAAACATATGGCAGAAGCTTCTGAAACATTGTGACGGTCATAGCCTGATATCCCAGTTGCTAGAACCACAGGAGAGGAGAGTTGCTCTTGTGCTCAGATCCTGCTTACGGGTTTCCTGCAGGCATTTGCTCAGTCACTGTGAAAACAGGATGCTGTACCAGGTGAGCCGTTGGCCTGATCCAGCTGGCTCTTCATACATTCCTTTGACTGTACTGTGCTTTGGGGAGTGGTCTCATAGACTTATCTCACGTTCATGCCACCATTATCTTCTCCTTTCTGCAGATTGCCACCCTTCGTGTGCACAGTGCGTGGCAGATCTCCAGGACACAGGAAGCATCTGCTTGAAGTGCCAAAACCTCCATCATTTGCTCCTGAGAGAGCGCTGCTTGCCTGAGTGCCCCACGGGGTATTACAAGGCTGGCGGGGAGTGTCGAAGTGAGTAGCATCTGAAAAGAATGCCTTCTACCCTATATACCTGAAGGAGTGTCTCCACGGCCATCGTTCTGCCTGGACACTGAGGTCCAGCGCTGAGGGCCTTCTGGCGGTTCCCTCGCTGCGAGAAGCCAAGTTACAGGGAACCAGGCAGAGGGCCTTCTCGGTAGTGGCACCCGCCCTGTGGAACGCCCTCCCACCAGATGTCAAAGAGAACAACAACTACCAGACTTTTAGAAGACATCTGAAGGCAGCACTGTTTAGGGAAGCTTTTAATGTTTAATAGATTATTGTATTTTAATATTCTGTTGAAAGTCTCCCAGAGTGGCTGGGGAAACCCAGCCAGATGGGTGGGGTATACATAAATTATTATTA
>JAXCMG010000014.1:48530955-48614791 GCA_034642415.1 Podarcis siculus | reverse complement strand
CCTATGGGGCGAATGCAGGCTTTCGCTGAAGCCTGGAGAGCGAGAGGGGTCGGTGCGTACCGACCCCTCTCGCTCTCCAGGCTTCAGGAAGCTATCCGCAAGCCTGGGGAGCCCGCGGGAGTTCCCGCCGGGCTCCCTAGGCTTGCAGATAGCAGCCTGCATCCCGAAACCCGGGGCGCAATGCGGAGCGCGCCCTGGGCTTCGCGCATCTCTCCGCAAGCCATGGGAGCCCGGCACGACTTCGCGCTGGTCTCCCACGGCTTGCGGAGAGCTGCCTGTTCTGGGGGGTGGGGTCGGGGGGAGCTCGGGGGGGGGGGAATAAATTATTTTCCTTTATTCCCCCCCCCAAAAAAACTAGGTGCGCCCTATGGGCCGGTGCGCCCTATGGGGCGAAAAATACGGTATTATTATTATTATTATTATACCTGGGTTTCCCAGTGAGCTTCATGGCTGAACCAGGATTTGAATCCTGCCTCCTCTGCTCTAAACCCAACACACTTTTCTCCCCGATGCACAGAGTTACGGTAACGCTCTTAATGGCCTATTTGCAGAGAGGCTGCTTCTCACAGGCGTACGTTTCCACAATGTCTTTCCCCTCCAGAGTGTGATGCTTCGTGTAGAAGTTGCCGAGGCAAAGGGCCTTTCTCCTGCACCTCCTGCGATTCGAACCTTGTTCTCTCTCACATCGGCACGTGCGTCTCGGCCTGCTTCCTCGGGTTCTACAAGGATGAGAACCAGCATTGCAAACGTACGTCCTTCTGCTTCTTGCTTTATCTGTTTGTTGCTTAAACAAAGAAAAAACGGAAAGATGATTTAGATAAACATTGCAAGGGGTTATCAGGCATGGCCAAACTTGGCCCTCCAGCTGTTTTGGGACTACGACTCCCATCATCCCTAGCTAACAGGACCAGTGGTCATGGGATGATGGGAATTGTAGTCCCAAAACAGCTGGAGGGCCAAGTTTGGCCAGGCCTGGATTAGATAATCCACGGGACCCTTTTCAACTCTAAAATTCTATGGTTCTAAGTTGCTGTGATTCAGATCCAAGCTTATCAGCCTTGAAATAGCCTCCAAAACTGGGGTGGGGGAAGAGTTTTTAAGGGGCAGGGAGAAATAACTGAAATGGGGGAATTAACTTAACATTTATATTTAAGACACTTCACAAAACAGGTTTGCATTTAAAAAAATAACACTTCATGTTAATAAGTAATGTTAATAAGACATGCAGTGTCAAGACAGCTCTGTCTTAACTAGCTTACATTGCAAATTTATTTTGCCTTTTCTTTGTCATTTTGAATAATGTGTCACTGGTATATTTTGAGTTTTGCAAATGTGCCTCATCAAACATCTAATTATTAGCTACTTCTTCACTCTGTTAATCCACACAGCTTCTTAGATGTGTTGCAAATGTGAATTAATTAAGGCTTGTGACACAAAATGAGTCAGATGCTGCAGCATAAAAAATTAGGTATATAAGAGATTTTAGATGGGGAGGTGGATGAAGATTTGTGTGCCCTTAAGGGGCAAAGAATACCCAGAAATGAAAACCCTAGAGCTGTGTTAACTCTAATAGTTCCATTCTTGGCTCTTCAATGGGAATCTATTCAAACATTTAGCAAGGTAATGTAGCATAGGCCACCTGGACTATTTAATGTCAGGCCTTTCCCCTGATGTGCTAGATTTCTTCATGCAGGGAGTTTCTGATATGCGGGCTGTTTTAATAAAAGAAACAGTCCCTTTTCTGCATTCTCGCCTCATAAGAGAGCTGCATGAACTTCCAAAACATTTGAACCACCTTGGAGGGAGACGATGGAAAGGAGGCAACAAGAAATGGTTCAATATTTATTGATTTAAAAGCTTTGGACGGCACCTTTCATCCGACTTGGATTCCAGGGCAGTGAAATAGACATATAATAAATGATTTACATCGTAGTGCAATAACAACAGAAATAAATGACAAAAGAGAGCAGATTGGACCATTATGCAGGCTTAGGAGTATAGAGAGCATTTGAAACACCTGGGCAAATTTTAAAAATATATTTTAGCCTGGCGCCGAAAGAATTGTTGTGTGGGTGTGAGTTGGGCCTCTTTGGGTAGGGTTGTGCTAAAGCCCAGGTGACTTCATTGAAGAATTCGTCTCTCTTGTGGCTGAATTTCCCAGGGAAAAGGCAACTGAGGAAGGGCTTCAGTAGACAACTCACAAAAATTACAGAGAAGTACATACCTCTCTTCCTGAATGTGTTATTCACTTCTGTGTCATGGAGGAGGGGAAACATGTGTGTGTGTGTATGAATAGCTGTTGACCCATTGGTAAAATTATTTGTGGTCTAGACGCAGAAGAATAGAGAGTTTGGATTTGATATCCCGCTTTATCACTACCCTAGGGAGTCTCAAAGCGGCTAACATTCTCCTTTCCCTTCCTCCCCCACAACAAACACTCTGTGAGGTGAGTGGGGCTGAGAGACTTCAGAGAAGTGTGACTGGCCCCAAGGTCACCCAGCAGCTGCATGTGGAGAAGCGGAGACGCGAACCCGGTTCCCCAGATTACGAGTCTATCGTTCTTAACCACTACACCACACTGGCAGCGTTGGGCAGGATAGTTGGAGTTTATAGCACTGCAGGATTGAATAACTCTTTCTCTGCCTGTGTCCGCCCAACCTCTCCCTAGCCACTTTCCCTCATTTTGTATAGTGTTGTAGCTGTTTGAAGTGTTCAAAGTGCTCTGAGTACAATAGCTCGGTCAATCATCATTGGTCTAGCATTTCAGACACTTATTGTTCCCATATTGCAGATGGGTAGGCTGAGAGATAATGGCTTGTCTCGGGCTGGTGGCTGAAGCTTGCTTTAAACCGGAGACCTCCCAGCTCGTGTTCTTAGCGGCGATTGTGCTCCAGCCATTAAAAATAACTGCCATCAGTCATCCTGCTTTTTATCTTCCTCTACAGCTTGCAGTAGTCAGTGCCTGAGCTGTGATTCGGGGACCCGTTGCACATCCTGCAAAGACCCGTCCCACGTCTTGCTCTTTGGCGAATGCCAGGATGACAGCTGCACTCCCCAGTATTACTTGGACTTCTCCACCAAGACCTGCAAAGGTGAAAGAAACAGAGATGTTCTCGTTTTGGATCACAGTAACAATGGTTAAGAGTCTAGTTGAAGTCACAGCGAAGCCTTCTGCACTCTCTCCTTACAAGCCCCATCCTTCCCATCCTTTGCCACTTCCCTCGCTCCCCTGGTTATCTGCTTTCATGGGATTCTGCTCCCAGTGAAAAACAAGATTATTGCAAATCCTTCCCTCGTAAATGATTGAGTAAGTGAGCCATCTAACTCTCTTCTGAGGGTCAAGATTTGCCATTTGCTCAGCTAGCGGTTTAGTTGATTGATGGGTGAGCTTAACTTGCTAAATCCCTCCTCCTCCCCTTTAACATTTATATAAGATTTTGTATATTTGCTGGAGTTTTCTCTGATTTATAAATATTGCAAGGCTGAATATACATATTTCAAGAGAGAACTTTGAAGGAACAAGCCTTCAGCACATGCTGCCGGTTCCACATTTGTGTTTTCTGAGGAAGAAAATCAGGCCCAATATGAATATTTCCTTCTTTCCCTTTTCATACCTTCATTATTATTATTTATTAAATTTGTATAAAGCCACATTGCAAATGCACCACCATAAAAGATTGCTGTGCATCACCCTCAGAAGGCTTGCTGTATAATTAACTAACCTGAAACACTGGGACTCTTTTTAACTATCCAAGGTGGAAGACAGTTAAAGCTAAGGAACGTGATCCCAGGACTCATAAAAGGCTCTTGACTCACTTTCATGTCACAGCAGGATATGAGCATATAGAGTGGAGTTCAAAATTCACTGCAAACTGTTTAGGGGAGAGTCAAGAAGGATAGCTCTTCCCCCCTTGGCCCCAGACAGAATCCAGCAACCTGCTAATTTTTACTATTATCCTAATTAGGAGTGGGGAAGAAATTCAGTTCAGTTCCCATTTCAATATGAAACGTCCTAATTTGCACTTCCTGAAACACCACAGGAACCGAAATGGGTTTCTCTTTGAAATTCGCAGTTCTCCGAATTTTGTGATGCAGTTCTCTAACTGAACAAGATGTACAGAAATGTGTGTATTGGGCGAAGCATGCATTAGAAATGCACAAGCTAGTGAAAACAGTATGCAAAAATGCATTACATTAGGGAAAATTGTTTGCAAAAATGTGCATATCAGAGTAAAGTTGCATACAAATAGATCAGGAGAAATTTGCACTAAAATGCTGATGAATTTTCATGGTGGCTTTTAAAAAGACACAAACCGATGGAGAAATGCAGAGAGCCGAACTTAAGGCTGAAAAAGGGAGAAACGGAAAGAAACCGAAATTGACATCCATCTATAATCCTAAATTCCTACCCTAATTCCCAAGTTTACCTAGAATGTAAAATAAATCCTCGGGAGTTTGCCAGGCTGTATTTTTTCCTGATGTATATTGGGGAAGGAGCTCAGGATTTTCAAAAGGAGTACTGAGCCGATATTTCATGTGGCTGGAGGATGTGGATTCCATGGGAGAAATATTTTGCTTTAGCACAGGTTAAAAGAGCCCCCTCGCCTCCGTGACAAATGATTTCTGATCTAGCTGCAGCACCCAGAACTACTTACCATGGAGAGGAGCTATGCAGACGTTGTTTCAGCACCACTGAGAGTGCCTTCCAGGAAATGGGATGGTGTTGCACAGCCATCTAACATGCCAAATAGTTCTAAATGCTGCAGTTGGGGCTCTAGGGGCAAAGTCAATTTGTAAAGTGTCCCCATGTCCCCTCTCTCCTTCTCTTACGCCCACTCTCACTGTTTCTGCTCTTCTCAAGTTTCTCTTGCCAGGGCATCTAAGGACAGCTCCAACTTCTTATTGCACATATGTTTTTGCACCTTGGCTCACCTTGAGGTCTGGAAAACTAGAGTGCCAGTGCTTTCTTGGTTTCCTTTTACAACAGCCCCCCTTCTTAAGCTTGCAGAAGGGGCTATTCTTAGACTCAACAGGGCTCCCTCCTCATCCTCTCTGGGTCTGTGTAACACCTGACTAGGACAGCTTCTGTCTCTATGCCACCCTGTTCCTCCAGGACTTTTGTGATTGCTATATCCTGTGCTAGCTTCTCTCCCGTTCCACACCTCCATCGCCATTTTCTTCACCAATATCCCATCCTCTGTTCATCCTGGGGATTGTAATCCACTTCACTTCTCTGTATTGCACAGCAGGGCTTTGGAAAAGGTAGGCTGGGGTCTCCTGACAACATCTCTGGGTGATTAGCAGTAGATCACCCAAGGTTTAAGCAGCAAGAAAGCAGCTTTTTCTTCTGAAATTAATCTGCTGGAATGAAGCAGGAATAGACTTCTATGTGAAAGGACTGGAGGTTGAGTTCAGTTGAGTTCTGTTGCTGAAAACAAAATCCAAATCTCAGAATGCTCAGAGGCACCTTGTATTTTATTCTAACCACATTACTTTCACAATTGTACACATGGCCCTGGTTAATAGATCATTAGGTTCTAGTAAATGATAACAATAATTTTATTATTTATACCCCGCCTATCTGGCTGGGTTTCCCCAGCCACTCTGGGCGGCTCCCAACAGAACACTAAAAACAGAATAAAACTTCAAGCATTAAAAACTTCCCTGAACAGGGCAGCCTTCAGATGTCTTCTAAAAGTCCGATAGTTGTTTATTTCCTTGACATCTAATTTGGGGGGGGGGGGCGTTCCACATAGCAGGCACCACTACTGAGAAGGCCCTCTGCCTACTAAAGAGTAGATTAGATCTGATAGTTCTGACTGCTAGATGGAGGCAGTAAGCCTTTGATGGGAACCGCAAGTGTAGAGGGGGCTGTTGCTCTTTGGTCCTGCTTACAGGCATCCCATAACCTTCTGGTTGCCCTCCCTGAGAACAGGATGCTGGGCTTTGGTTGGATCCAACAGAGCTGTTCTTAGGTTCTTAAGCCCACCTCTGATGTACAGCACTTGGTGCTCTGTTGGTGCTGAATAAATGCTCAGCTCTTTTCACAGCAGCGTGGTTCTCTCACAGTTATTGCATGCGTCTCCCAGGAGGTACCCAGCAGCTGCCTGGAGCAGCGCGGCTGAGATGTCCCTTCCTCCCTGTTATTAACTTTGCCACGCTCTCTTCCGAAATTCCTTTTGACTTCAGGGCAATGTCACCTTCGTCATTGATTCGGCCTGCTTAATTAGCAGCGCTTGCGGGGAAATCCCAGAAGTCCACAGGAGTGGAAGATAAGAGATTTACGGTTTAACCGTGGCAGGAGACGCCATGGAGCAGTGTCGGCCCGACAGCAACTGCAAGGACCTCGAGGGAGCAGCCGTTGCGACTGCCTGGCTGGACCTTTGAAAAGCAGCCTCCTGTGTCCGTGTTTAACATAATTGGGAAATGTTAAACCCCAGAGAAAGATCTGTGTTATTCTAAGAACATGTCCTTAGGCATTTTCTCTCCTGCCTTGCATCTGTTCCGCTGTTCTTTCTTTGCCCTTCAATGCATCTGCAGTCAGTACCGTTTGGTATGTTAAAATGGGTGGGTGGAAGCCGAGCAGACCATGGGCTTTGCTTAGGATGTGTGTGTATTTTCTTCCTTCTTTGTATTCCAGAGTGTGACTGGAGCTGCAACGCTTGTAGTGGTCCCCAGAGCACCGATTGCTTGCAGTGCATGGAGGGATACATTCTCCACGAAGGGTCCTGTGTGGAGCGTTGCCCTCCTGCTTTCTACAAGGAATCCGACACTTGCCAAAGTAAGTCTCTGCTCCTTTGCCTGCAGGGTAAGTGTACTTGATTTCCTTTCTCAAGGACGCCGTCCACAAATGACCTCCGTCAGATACTGCTATGGAAGTTCACTAATTCCTTGCTGGACAGATGGTGCCTTGGGCCCCCATTTGAGACAAGGTGGTAGGGTAGTTCTCTGCCACTTTGCAAGACCAGTCGAGATTTTGCTTTGGACCTGGGTGGTAAAGGGCAAAAGGAGAGGAGGGAGAGCTCATGCTATGTCTTGTCTAGGTCCTTCCCCATCAGCTCATTGGTGAGAAAAAAAGGTAAAGGTAAAGGGAATCCTGACCATTAGGTCCAGTCGTGGCCGACTCTGGAGTTGCGGTGCTCATCTCGCTTTATTGGCCGAGGGAGCCGGTGTACAGCTTCCGGATCATGTGGCCAGCATGACTAAGCCGCTTCTGGTGAACCAGAGCAGCGCACGGAAACGCCGTTTACCTTCCTGCTGGATTGGTACCTATTTATCTGCTTGCACTTTGACATGCTTTCAAACTGCTAGGTTGGCATGCGTAGGGACCGAGCAATGGGAGTTCACCCTGTCGCGGGGATTCAAACCGCCGACCTTCTGATCGGCAAGCCCTAGGCTCTGTGGTTTAACCCACAGTGCCACCCACGCCCCTCATTGGTGAGAAGGGCATGCCAAACAGTTGCTGTGCTGTCCATGTGCCTTCACGGGAATGTAGCAGTCCATGACTGGGGTGAGAGATCTTTTACAACCCAAGGGCAGCATTCCATCATCTGCAACTTTTCGAGGGCCGCCTATCTGTAGTGGGCGGGGCCAGGTGTGAAAGTGGGCAGACTTTTCCCCCTGCATTCCAGGGGGTTGGACTAGGGATTAGGACTTGGGATTCCTTTCAACTGTACAATTCTATGATCCTTTGACTCTTATTTGTGTAGAGTAGGCTGCGTTGCCAACAGCGACCGATGCCAACAGACACCAGCACACTTAGGGATCCGCAGCTTGTGTGACAGACCTCAGCAACTCAGCAATTTGGCTAATCTACTTTATTTACATATAAACACACACGGAGCACTGCAACATGGCTCCCTCTCTCTCTAGAATCAGACAGCAAAGAGAAAAAGAACAAAGGACAATAGTCCCACTTCACAGAACACAGTAACTCAAACATCCTGTCTCCGTCACTTTCCACTTTGTGGAGTCAAAACATACACCGTCACGTGAAAGACAAAAATCCCATGATTCACTAGTGCAGAGGTGGGGAGCCTTAAGAGGGTTGGGTGAAATCTTCCTGACCTGTGGACCTGGGTTCTCTGTTCCTGCCCTGGTACTTCTACTTGCCAAATGAGGTTGCTGCCAAGTCAGGGAACAGATTACAAGGAGAAGGCAAGCCTGGATTAAGCCCCCCCCCCCAAGGCAAAGTGAGATGGAGTAAAGTGAGCCAGTTGGGTGTGTTGGTGAGAGTGCTGAACTAGGACCTGGAATACCCAGGTTCATATCTCTGCTCATCCATTGGGCTGCCTTGGGTTAGTCTTTCAATCTGATCTACAGGGATGTTGTGAGTCTAGAATAGAGAGGGGGAGAACCATGTATGCTTCCTTGAGCTCCTTGGAGGAAAGTGGGGTACATGTGAAATACAGAATACTAATACAAATGAGAAGTGGGACAGATTTACTCGGTGGCTAGAACTGGGAGCATCAACTGCAGCAACAACAAGTTTCTGTTCTTACTGATACCAGAGAGCAAGTCCAACTTGGAAGCTTTTCTATAGTTCAGAGCTTGCTATATGACCTGTTTCAACCTACTGATGTTTCAGGGCCTTGTGACCCTGTAATTCCTCACTTTGGCCTGAGCTTGGTGGTGGGCTGCCCTGAGTGCCCTGACATTCCTCAGCCTCCAGATTCATGGTCTGAATCTGTGAATTCTGGTCCTGACACCATCTGACTGTAGTGACAGGGGTATCCTATTTGGAGTGGCAGTTCTGCCTTCAAATGAGACCTGTCAATGTGATCCCTGCTATGCTTACAGCGTTTTGCGTTTACAGTGCCTGTCTGTTGTGATTTAGGACATACGGGAACAGTAAAGAGCCCGTTACTCAGAAAACCTTGGCCGCAAATTTGCGCTGTCGCCTCAAGACCTACAACGGCATTTAAGCTGACATATATCTATAATGTTCTTCTGAGGCTTGGGATCTTGAAGGAAAGTGGTAATGGATACAAAGCCCTGTCCAGGTCCAGGCAGATCAGCACCCTGGACAGCTCCCAGTAGGACCTTATATCTGCACTTGGGAAGATGCTCTCTCAGCAAAGGCTTAAGAGTCATCTGAAGCCTTAAAAAGTTGACATGTCTGGACCTTGCAGTGGCTCCACCTTGGGAGACCTGTTTGCACTATTTAAAGGGCCTGCAGCCTGTTCTGCAGCCACATGCTCCTGCATAGCTGTGGAGCAGGAGAGACTGCAGGAATGTCAAACCCCAAGGACGACAGGAGACTGGTGCGTTGCCTGAATGAGTTCTCCTAAGGCCAGAAACTGGGACCCTGAGGCAATGTCCACCTGCACGTGAGCTAGGAACTCAGCGCTGTCTGCTTGTGTTGAGTGGCTTCTATCCTGCCAGGTCTAATCATCCGGTAGCATCTATTATACTCAATATTTTTGTCTCTCTCTCTCTCTCTCTCTCTCTCTCTCTGTGTGTGTGTGTGTGTGTGTGTGTATGCATGCACATACATACGCACACTTGCACACCCTGCAGTAGCTAAAATGTTGGGCTTTAATGTAGACAATCCAAGTGCAAATTCTTGTTCAGCTTCCCAGGTGTCAAAAAATGTCATTTATTTATGGCACTACTGAAGCCCGTGTTTTGTTAGCCCCAAAATGGAAAACAAGCACGGTCCCAACTAAAGAAGAATGGCAACTTAAACTGATGGAATATGTGCAGCTTGCGGGCCTAAGACACAGAATAAGAGAACAAGAAGAACATAGGTTTAAAGAAGTTTGGAAAATGTTTATTGAATATATTGGGGGGGTTGTGTACACTTGAAAACGTTGGCAGCATTAAGATAAATTTAACAGTGTAAATAAGTTTTGATGGATGTAATAATGGAATACTGAATGGTTTGGTTTATATAAAATATGCAGGGCTTTATGTCATGCAAAATGAACCATAGAAAGAGAAGAAGGGAAGTTTTTGATATTTTAAGGTTGCTTAAATGAATATTCTAAAATGTAAAACAGAAAATGTAATAAAAATTATATAAAATACAAAAAATCTTGCTCAGCTATAGAGTTCACTGTGTGACCTTCGACATACCATGCCCTGCGAGAGCATTATAAGGACAGAATGAGCTAACTGTGTATGCTGTCTTGGTCAGGGTGTAATCAGATCACGAGACACAGAACTGTGCCCTGCGTTTCTGTCTAGAGGAATTCGTTCCTAAGTTATTTGTGCCTGTTTTCCAGGATGTGATGATGACCGCTGCCTGCAGTGCCATGCCCCGAGTGAATGTGCCCGCTGTGAATCCCCGTTTCTTCTCATGGGTTCCCAGTGCGTCTCGTCATGTGGAAAGCGGTTTTATGCAGACCACGGAGAGCAAAGGTGCTCAGGTGAATATCAATGAGGGGATTAAAGCTTAAAACACACTTGAGTTCACAGGTAAGCAGCCTGAGCAAAAAGAGGACTCGAGAATCCACGGGCTGGATAAAATAATATTCCAGCTTATGTGCTTCACTTAAACAAACCTGTTGATGTTGTTGGTCTCTGAAAACTGGGTGGCGCTGTGGGTTAAACCACAGAGCCTAGGACTTGCCGATCAGAAGGTCGGCGGTTCGAATCCCCATGACAGGGTGAGCTCCCGTTGCTCGGTCCCTGCTCCTGCCAACCTAGCAGTTCGAAAGCACATCAAAGTGCAAGTAGATAAATAGGTACCGCTCCGGCGGGAAGGTAAACGGCATTTCCGTGTGCTGCCCTGATTCGCCAGAAGCGGCTTAATCATGCTAGCCACATGACCTGGAAGCTGTACGCCGGCTCCCTCGGCCAGTAAAGTGAGTTGAGCACCGCAACTCCAGAGTCGGCCACGACTGGACCTAATGGTCAGGGGTCCCTTTACCTTTACCTTTAGGACATGAAGAGCTGTAGCAGAGCTTCTGATCCTTTATCTTACTTTGTACTCATCTCGGGACAAGAGCTCGTTCTCTGAATACGCGTGGCATACAGTATGGCAGCCCAAGACATTTTGCTGCCTCAGGCAAAGAATACGATAGAATCATAGAATTGTAGGGTTGGAAGGGACCCCGATGGTCATCTAGTCCAACCCCCTGCAATGCAGGAATCTCAACTAAAGGATCCATGACAGATGGCCATCCAACCTCTGCTTAAAAACCTCCAAGGAAGGAGATAGCCCCCTCCCCTCCCATTCCACATAAGGAAGCTACTTCCAACAGTAGCAGCAGGACAGTGTCCACCATCATATTTGTCCTCCAACAGCCAACCTCTGCTCCCCGCTCCCCAATTCTGTCGCCTGAAGCAGCCGTCACTCTCTGCTCAATAATAATAATAATAATAATAATAATAATAATAATAATTTATACCCCGCCCTCCCCAGCCAAGACCGGGCTCAGGGCGGCTAACACCAGATATAAAACAATTGATTAAGATACAACTTAAAAACAAGATTAAAATACAACATTAAAATGCAGCCTCATTTCAATAGAAACTCAAATCAAGAACTTTTTGGGGATGAAAACATCAAATCTTCACCAAGGCCAACTATCCAGACTGGTCCTACGTGGGTCAGAAAAAAGCCAGGGAAGTCCCCAAATAGGAGTTCCATCACAGAAGGAAAAAGGAAAGAGGGGAAGGGAACAAGTTGATTCCAAGCCAAAGGCCAGGTGGAACAACTCTGTCTTACAGGCCCTGCGGAAAGAAATCAGATCCCGCAGGGCCCTGGTCTCATGAGACATAGTGTTCCACCAGGCCGGAGCCAGTGTTGAAAAGGCCCTGGCTCTGGTTGAGGCTAATCTGACTTCCTTAGGGCCCGGGACCTCTAGGGTGTTGCTATTTATGGACCTTAAGGTCCTCTGCAGGGCATACCGGGAGAGGCGGTCCTGTAGGTATGAGGGTCCTAGACCATGAAGGGCTGGGCCTCAATCCGTGGCAGATTTCTAGGAATTGCTGCATCCTGGCATAGATCAGGCTTCCTCAATCTCGGCCCTCCAGATGTTTTGAGACTACAATTCCCATCATCCCTGACCACTGGTCCTGCTAGCTAGGGCTCATGGGAGTTGTAGGCCAAAAACATCCGGGGGACCGAGGTTGAGGAAGCCTGGCATAGATAATACTAGGGAAGGAGGGGTGAATAATCTGCTTTAAGTGGATTTATACCTGGCTTTTGGAAGTTCTTACTCAACTGAACTTTGCTCACCTCTTGGCCACAGGTTTCCAAACTGCTCATGCTTCTTTTGTAAAGTGCCTTGAGGCTTTTTACAATTGAGAGATCGGTGAAAAACACTTGCAAAACAATTGACCCAATATATGAGCGTTCTGTTGGTTGCTAATCCTGCCTAAACTTTCTTGCCTTCTCATCCAAACCCTCCAGGTCACCCAGGCCTTCATAATAATTTCTTTGGGGCATTATTTTGTGAGTGGGATTCTGCGACATACTGGCAAACGTGACGCTCCTGAGCAACAAACCTGTTTCCAAAAAAGAATGTTTTGGGGAGGGGTAGGTTTGCAGTGGAGGGACGCGGGTGGCGCTGTGGGTAAAACCTCAGTGCCTAGGACTTGCTGATCGCATGGTCGGCGGTTCGAATCCCCGCGGTGGGGTGAGCTCCCGTCGTTCGGTCCCTGCTCCTGCCCACCTAGCAGTTCGAAAGCACCCCTAAGTGCAAGTAGATAAATAGGTACCGCTTTATAGTGGGAAGGTAAACGGCGTTTCCGTGTGCTGCGCTGGTGCTGGCTCGCCAGAGCAGCTTCGTCACGCTGGCCACGTGACCCGGAAGTGTCTCCGGACAGTGCTGGCCCCGTCCTCTTAAGTGAGATGGGCGCACAACCCTAGAGTCGGACACGACTGGCCCGTATGGGCAGGGGTACCTTTACCTTTACCTTTAGGTTTGCAGTAAGGAAAGTGACAGGGATATGCACTGGAGGCTGTGGGGTAACAATTGCTTGATGCAACATCATTTAGCCTCACAAGTAAATCAGAGTGAATCCTCAATAAACTGGTAGCGTTGTATAACCTCCCCACAAACACTGTGCAAAGAAATCAGGAAGAATGCTCAATAAACAGATTACCTGGAAGCGGCAGTAACTGGAGCAAATTTAAAAATGTTGAACAAGCAGGCTCCCTTTTTGTTAAAGCATGGAGATTTGTCCCTTTGCATTCTTCATATTTAAGACAATGTAATTCTTTATAACAATAGCTGCTTAATGCGCTTAACTGGGAAGCCAACCACAGATTTAGGAGCTCCTGAGGCACAATCAAGTGTGATCTCAAACTTGGTGTGTGTGTATTCATGCGCTCATGTGCCCAGACATTGGTGTCCACCTGTAAAGGAATGTGTGCTTCCTGAAATGAATGGAGAAGATTTTATAGTCCTGTTTATTGCATTGCCCTTCACCCCCCAGTGCTCAGGGCAATGTTGGCTCAACAAGCCGTTTGTGCTTGGACTCTTGTTTCGTTGACCATTAATAAAGTAATAACACAGTTGTGGCCTTGTTTTCCGAGACTAGAAAATGGCAGTGGTAGCGCTTGATCTTTATTTGAAAGTCTTGTTCCTTTCCTTTTCATGCTAGCCTGCCCCAAAGGATGTTTGGAATGCGACAAATCAAGTCGGTGCCGAGTTTGCGACTCCACTACATTTTTGCAGGAAAGCCGCTGTGTCTCCGACTGCAGCCGTGGTTTCTATGGAAATCCCTGGAGCAGAGAGTGTGAAAGTGAGTATTTTCCCATAACGCTCCCCTTGGCACCCGGGTAGTGTGGGTCACTCTCTCACTTACAGTTTCCCATCTGTTCATATGAGGTAACAGTGAACCACATGGATTGTGAGGAGGTCTAGTGATCAGAGACAGTGCGGTGTAGTGGTTAGAGCATTGAAATAGGACCTGAGAGAGCCAAGGTTCAAATCCTCACTCGGCCATCCAGCTCGCTGGGTGACCTTGGGCCAGTCATAGTCTCGCAGCCCAACCTACCTCACAGGGTTGTTGTTGCGATAAAATGGGGGACCACGTATGACACCCTGAGTGCCTTGAAGGAAAGGTGGGATAGAAATGTAATAATAAATAAATAAGTCAGTCAGTCAATCAGTCAATCAATCAATCTACACCACAGGTAATCTGATTTAACAGACAGATCCATTTCTCTTTATCAACCTTACTGAACCATGGGAATTGTAGTTCAATATATGTGTGTTGTATATGTACAGAAGTGTGGGCAAGGGGATCTCTGATAAAAGGATCAGAACTCTCAAAGCTATAACTTCCTGGTATATTACCTAAAATTAGTGGCTTTGCTACTATAAAAACGTCCCTTTTTCTCTTTTCTGGTGTTCTCTACCGCAATGAACCTATGTATTTCACTTAAGGTCGAAGAAAGATCTAGATTTGGATTTTTTCTTTTAAAAATGGGACATAAGGCGTTGTGTATTTTTTGTGTTGCAGATGGGCAGGGATGGGCTGGGCTGAAGGGGAAGCATTGTGGTCAGTTTTGCAACTTCTGTTAGCCGCACTGTAAAAGCTGTATAGAAATCTTCAGCGAAATAAAGGCCGAGGCCTGTGTTCATATATTAACTGGGTTTTTGTTTTGTTTTGTTTTGTTTGTTTAGCTGTCATTCAAACTCCTGTTCTCAGGGCAAATGGTTCACTCCAGGTAGGAATTGGCGAGGTGAAGCCCATTGACCTCTCCATCCTGGAGTTGCAAGGCCCCCTTGGCGATGGAGAAGGTTTCTTGTTTCATGTGGTTGACCCTCCCACCAATGGCCGACTGCTGACTGTGGCAAATGGGAAAGAGACAGAGTTGAGCCAGGGCGACCCTTTCACCGTGGAAGACCTCAAGGGGCAGAGAGTTCGCTTCATGCATGATAAGAAGAAATCCAGGTGATTTGCTGCTTCCTTAACATCTCTTGCTGTCAGTGCAAGGAAGTTATCCAAGGGTACTTCCGAATAGCATGGGAAAGTTGCTCGACATCTGTTTGGATGGGTGGGGAAGGAGTTGCAATGCCTCAAGGACCGCCTCTCTCCATATGAACCTACCTGGACCCTGAGATCACCTTCTGATGCCCTTCTTTGTGTGCCTCTTCCGTAAGAGGTCCAGAGGCTGGCAACATGAGAATGGGCCTTTTCTTTGGTGGCTCCTCGCTTGTGGTGTGTTCTCCCCAGGAAGATTTGCCTGGTGCCTTCATTAAACACCTTAAGGCACCAGGCGAAAACATACCTCTTTAACCAGGCCTTTGGCTGATTGATATCCAATGCCCTTTTAGATGTGTTGTAGAAGGGTGGATTATCAGGTTGTCTTTGTTATTTTCACTACGTATTTTGTGTTTTTTATATAGTAACTTTATGTTGTGAACTGCCCTGAGATCTATGGGTATACGGCTGTACAGTGGATACTCGGATTGCGAACATGATCTGTGTGGGATGCACACTCGCAACCCGCAGCTGCTCATCTGTGCAGCTGTGGGTTGCGATTCGGTGCTTCTGCACATGCGCAAAGCGCGATTTAGCGCTTCTGCACATGCACGACCACCAAAACCCAGAAGTAACCCGTTCCGGTAGTTCCGGGTTTCAGTGGTCCGTAACCCAAAAAAACACAACCTGAAGCATCTGTAACCCGAGGTATGACTGTATACAAATTTATTAAATAATAATAATAAAGAGAGGAAGGGGAAGATTAGAATTGAAGTGATACCACCAGATGCAGTGGTACCTCAGGTTACATACGCTTCAGGTTACAGACTCGGCTAACCCAGAAATAGTGCTTCAGGTTAAGAAGTTTGCTTCAGGATGCGAACAGAAATGGGGCTCCTGCGGCGTGGCAGCAACAGGAGGCCCCATTAGCTAAAGTGGTGCTTCAGGTTAAGAACAGTTTCAGGTTAAGTACGGACCTCTGGAACGAATTAAGTACTTAACCTGAGGTACCACTGTATATGATTGGGGCACAAATGCAGAAATTCAAACTAATCTAAGTACAGACTGCAATGGTCTGAGAATCGCAGTTTTTATTTAATAACATGCAAGTTTCTGGTCCTCAATACTTATTTCTTTTTGAGGCGGGAAGCTTGAAAATATGACAGCAGTGCCTGGTGAAATCTCAGTATATGCATGCAGCCTTGAAGGCGCTATGGCAGAGCCATTTTTGGCTGTGGTGACAAGGGCCTCTTCCAGATGGGCTGTTTATTCCAACAAAATTTGGCCGTTATCTCTCACTTTCAAGGGCAATCATCCCATCATTTTTCCAGCTGCAAAAAGTCCAGTAAGAAATGTGATGGGAATTTGCTCTGTAAAGTGCAGAATAGCAACCACTCGCTGGCAATGTCATATAACCTCCACACCGACAGATCAGAATGAACACTTCCAAGGTTGATATTTTCTAGTCTGCTATTATCACCGATCAAAAAGGTTTAGCACCTTTTTTGAGCATTAAAAAAAATTTTTTTTTGTACAACTCCTCTGCTGTAGTCGATGAATCATGCTGTGCACCTGTATTCCTATCAAAAAGCAACATCTATTTATATAACCTACTTTGGGTGTTCATATAGGAATGGGCAGTTTTCCCTAAAGATCAGCCATCAACAGTACTTCTCTGAACCAGAAACGTTCACTGTTCAAGCACAATCAACAAAGGTAAGCTATGATCTGTATATATATTTTTCAAAAATCTGAAGGGAAAATATGTATCCAAATCTATATTTGATTCCCGGTTTGTCTGCAGGCCACAGAGCTTTCCGTATGATGGTTAGCCTTCCTGCACACCAACCTTTCCAGGCATTTCGGAAGTTTTGTCATCTTCCATTGTTGCATTACTCCCTGCTCCTTGTCCATTTTATGTTGATGGTTAGTCCTTTGGGGCAGTAGGCCAGGGTGAAACTGAATTAATCACAGAACAGAGCCAGACTAGTGATCATCTTCTTTCCCCCCCTCATCCCAGTTTCCCCACTTTTTAAATATTCCTTTCCCCCTCCACCAAGAATGACATGTATTCTGTACCACATCACTGTAGAGTTGTGCAGAAACTTGAGTGTTGGCTATCAGGATTTCACATCTTGAGAAACGAGGTGTCATGTTTTTAAAAGCCAAAAACGACAACCCATGTCTCTAGCCTTCATGAAGGTAAGCAAGAAGAACTCCACTAATAATCCCATCATTAGAGTGTGATGCATGGCTCAGTGCTTGCCGCATGCATAGGGTGTCAGGTTCAATACGTGGCACCTCCAGTTAAAAGGATTAGGTAGTTGGAAAATTCTTTCTTCCTGATGTTTTGGGGAGCTGCTTCCAGTCAAGGTAGACAATACAGGTCTACATGAACAAATAGCTTGGCCTGGTGTAAGGTAGCTTTTTACACTTTTCTTCAAAGTACGCAGAGCAGATGAAAACAGTGAAAACATGTTAATGTAATGTAAACGAGCAATGTAAAAGGACAGTAAACAAAACAAATACAAGACCTGAATTGAAATGAATTGGCTGTGTCCTCCGTTGTCTTTAACACCAGATGATTCTGGTACGTAAGGAATAAGATTTAATTGTTCTGCATGGCCCCCATCCCCAATATTCTTGCACTGTCCTGCCTTCTGGATTTAGCGCTATTTTCCCTTCTCTTCAGCTCCAATTTCATGGTTCTAAACTAAGCCTCTCCCTTCCCCTTCAGAAGATACGTGCAACGCCAATCGTTAGCAATAACCTCAACGTGTGTCCTTCATACAGTAATGTGTTATTTCCACCAGTCCAAGCGAGACCTTGAGGTGTTGACCCTTGCTATCTAGCTGAAGAAGCCTGATTCATCAGCCTTTTCAAGAAGTGTTTATTAGTTCCTTTTAATGCTTTCCTTTGGTAGCCTCTTAGATTCCAGGGCTCTCGGTGCCTTGTTTAACATTCAGTATTGGGTAGGAAGAGGGACGCGGGTGGCACTGTGGGTTAAACCACAGAGCCTAGGACTTGCTGATCAGAAGGTCTGCAGTTCGAATCCCCATGACAGGGTGAGCTCCCATTGCTCGGTCCCTGCTCCTGCCAACCTAGCAGCTCGAAAGCACGTCAAAGTGCAAGTAGATAAATAGGTACCGCTCCAGCAGGAAGGTAGACGGCATTTCCGTCCGCTGCTCTGGTTCGCCAGAAGCGGCTTAGTCATGCTGGCCACATGACCCAGAAGCTGTATGCCGGCTCCCTTGGCCAATAAAGCAAGATGAGCGCTGCAACCCCAGAGTCGGCCACGACTGGACCTAATTGTCAGGGGTCCCTTTACTTATTGGGTAGGAAAGTAAGCAACACAGCTCTCTGGCTGAAACACAGGCACCTAAGTTAGGCAGACAACTTGCTTGCTAACATACACTGTTAGATGCTGCCAATACTGAGCAAAATGGACCAATATCCTAACTTTATATGAGTTAGTAGAATCATAGAATTGTAGAGTTAGAAGGGACCACTAGGTTCATCTAGTCCAACCTCCCTGCGATGCAGGAATCCTTTGCCCAATGTGGGGTTCAAACCCACGACTCTGAAATTGAGAATCTCCAGCTCTGCTTACGGAGCTATCCCAGCTGTCCTCTTCCTCTAGTCCAAACCCCTACAATGCAGGAATTTCAACCAGAGCATCGAAGACAGATGGCCCACTAGATCTCAAGACTTTCAGTAGAGTGGCAGAGATCCTTTCTCAGGTCTCAGCTATATTCAAGTCCCCCTTGCAATTCTGTCCTTAGTACCCTGGCACTTGAAGCAAAACAATTAAACGGTATATAAAACTGTCTAAACAGATGAAAGCAAATGCATTTTGAAAAGTAACAAACAAACAAAACCAGCACATCAAGGGGGAAAAAATGTTCTGGTCAAGGCTTTTCACTGCTGTGCTAGCTTTCTACTTGCAGGGTTTTATTTTTATGTAGGGAAACGTTTTTTTAAAACACATGATGGCTCCTCACCTGTAGCCTGCAGTGGCCCTGTCCATTCTCCTGCCTCTTTCCCAACTCATGTCAGTGGCATGACTTCACCTGTCACCCCTTAAGTTGCTTTCTTTCCTTTCCCTCAGAACAGAATTAGTTTGTAACCTGAATGAGTGCTTCCCTTTTCCTCCCTGTGGCTATATTATCTATGTAAAACAAGTTAAGTGCATCTGTGCTCGCAAATTTACACAGGCCGTGGAAATGAGCGGTTGTTGGTACAGCTGTGATTTTGTGGCAGTGGGTTTAAACCGTAGACCAGAGGTCAGCAAACTTTTTCAGCAGGGGGCTGGTCCACTATCCCTCAGATCGTGTGGGAGCCAGGCTATATTTTTTTTTTGGGGGGGGGAGACCGAATTCCTATGCCGCACAAATAACCCAGAGATGCATTTTAAATAAAACGACACATTCCACTCATGTAAAAATAGCAGGCAGGCCCCACAAATAACCCAGAGATGCATTTTAAATAAAAGGACACATTCTACTCATGTAAAAACACGCTGATTCCTGGACCGGATTTAGAAGGTGATTGGGCCGTATCCGGTCCCCGGGTCTTAGTTTGCCTACCCATGCGTCTACGGCAAGCAAGGAACTAAACGCTGTCTTTACATTTCAGGCTCCCTACGTTCTGAGGAATGAAGCTCTCATTCTTGGCCAAGGGGAAGCTGGAGCCATCACCAACGTTTTGCTTGATATTCGAGACAGTGATAATCCTGAGAGCGTGACACTGGCTGTTTTAGATCCTCCAAAACACGGGCAGCTAGCCAAGCTTTCTGGGGACACATCGCTGGCGACGAATCTTTTCCACCTTGATGACCTCTTGCAGGGATTTGTGCATTACATCCACGATGGATCTGACAGTTCGGAAGACATGGCGGTTCTGCAGGCAAGCGACGGGTATCACTTTCAGAATATACTCTTCCACATCAAAATTACGCCGAAGGTAAGTGCCATGATGGAAATCCCCATAGAGTGTTCCTGTGCCATAAATGCGCTGTGTAACTCTGTGCCCGTTTACTCAGAATTAAATCCTATTGGGTTAAGTGGGGCTTGTTCCACACTATAGGGGAGCAGCCAGAACATTGTGTGTATCTAGATAATCTTATATCTCCATGCATGTAGAAAACTAGCGTGTCGGGGGGGGGGGGGAATAAAAAAGTAAAGGGACCCCTGACCATTAGGTCCCGTCGTGACCGACTCTGGGGTTGCGGCGTTCATCTCGCTTTATTGGCCGAGGGAGCCGGTGTACAGCTTCCGGGTCATGTGGCCAGCATGACTAAGCCGCTTCTGGCGAACCAGAGCAGCGCACGGAAATGCCGTTTACCTTCCCGCCGGAGCGGTACCTATTTATCTAGAGGTGGCTGCAGTCTGCCTTGTGGTTCTTTGTTTCTGGTGTTTCTGGCTGTCCTTTGGACTTCAGGTAATAAGACTTACGACCACCTTGTTGAACAGAAACCCATGCAAAGAAAAAAGAGGGGTTGTGGGTGTGTTGGGGAACCCCCCATTGCACACACAGCTGGCGCTGGTTTGTAGTAACTTGTCAGTTGGGCTTTGTGGCTTGCTAGCAAGCAATGCAAGGCGGGGCTCGGCTTTCATCGTCTGCCAAACCCTCAACTCAAGAGGCCTTGCATGTGTAAGAGGCATGGATTGTTCTCATTCTGCATATGTTTGAAAAGCCCTTAATGGCACAGAGCGATTCTTGTGCAATTTGGGCATGCTGCAACATAGCAGAACCCAGTGTACTTGACAATGAGAAGTGCTCCATGTTCTTCCTCAAAAGTCCACTCTTGTTTCCAGCAGTGGCTAGCCAGAGAACCTTTGGGAACTCCCTGATATTCTGAAAACTACCAGTATTCGGCTTTCGAGTAGGGACGCTCCAATTTTATCTTTCAGAACTTGCTGCTTATCCTGCCTAATGCTTTCAAAAACCCACCTAAGCTAGCTGGTGGCAGCGAATTCCATACAATTAGTAATTGTGATTTGCATTTAAATGTGTGTCCTATGCCCCACAAATAACCCAGAGATTCATTTGAAATAAAAGGACGCATTCTACTCATGTTAGAACACGCTGATTCCCAGACCGTCCGCAGGCCAGATTGAGAAAGCAATTGGGTCGGATCTGGCCCCTGGGCCTTAGTTTGCCTACCCATGCACTAGACCATGTGAAAAATGAACATCATATTTCAGGTGCAGTTTGTTCATTTTCAGCTTTGTATCCTTGTTATAGAAAAAGTGCACCTAGAAATTCCGTTGTTGCGCCCATAACCTAGGTTAAAGGTGCCATTTACCTCCTAGCTTTTGTATCTCAGTTTCATATCCTCTGGTTTCTCTTCAGGTCGTATAAATCTCTCGCCTTTCACATCTCAGTTTCCCCACAGAACAACAAACTGCTGGGTGTTTGATGCTAAGGCGTTGAGAACACTATTTCCCCGCCTTCTGTTGATCATGCAGGTTTTGTTAACAAACAATGATGAAGGTGGATTGCGGAATATAATTTGCTTTATTAGGCAATTTCACACTCCCTTGTCTCATTATTTTCTGAATCCCACTTTGCAAGCGTTTGGGAAAAAAGAGAGCAAAAGATACCGCTGGTTTGAGAGCCGCGGAAACCCCCTAGAGGATTTAGTGTGAGGTAGGGCTGGCAAGGACCCAGTTTCTGCCTTAGCCTAATTATCACCTTTCCACAATAGCCTTGGGAGACAAACCAGATGCCAGGTTTATTTTTGGAGAAGCGGCGTCTAGACATACATAAAAGAAGATTTCTTTCTTTCTTTCTCCTCTCCCTCCCTCCCTCCTCCTCTTCTTCTTGGTTGTTATCCAAGAGCTGTTACGGATGCTGGTATAACCCTAGCTGGAGGCCTCCTGTTATGCACGCTGCTTATCTGTGAACATGCACCTTATTAGAATGAAAGGCTGAACAATTTCAGTGTGGTATGCCCTGATTTGAAAGGGCATTTGTAGAAATTTCAGCTTTAAGCCTAATAGATCTTTTTTTCTTTTACCTTTTTTAAAAAAAGCCATATAAAAACACATTATCGTATAGGCATTAACAAAGAAAGAGCGCTGACAGAAACTGAGAGTGTTTAATCTGTGCTGGATGATTTTCTGCTGCGAGGAATGTTTTCGGCTGCTTGGGTCTGAAAGCAATCCAGTTGTTAGGAGAGCGGCACTTCCAAAATCTTTGCAAAACGCAAGCAGGGCTCCCACCCCACTTTTGTTGCTGTTGCTTGAAACGGCTTGGGTCATGTGCAGAGTTCTTTTTCCAGAGGTGAACGAAAATGGCCTTTCATTTGTTGCATGTCAGGAAAATACCCCAGAGCATGCGCAGAGCGGCAGTCTCCATCCCCCCATATGGTTAAATCTCTTTTTGATTTTAGAAAGGGATTAATAATGCCTTCTAGTGCCTTGTCCATTTTCTGATAAGGGAGCACATAAAGTCTTGACCTCCATCATCCCTTTTTAACCATGGGGCCTGGTCTGCGCCTTGTAAATTCAAAAGGATATCCTTCAGGTGACCAAAGTCTTTATACACCCTTCTTTCTTGGCCCTGTAAAGGGTTTTATGATGTAGCTGAGGTCTCTTGTTTGCATCAATAAAATTTAATAGATTTTTTTTGGACCACGCAGAATTGGATAAGATGACAGGGAGAATTCGAAACCAGCAGGACCAGAAATTCTTGAAAAATTGGAGTAAATATACGAGTTATCTGAAAGACAATTGTAACCAACTGAGTACGCTTGTAGGACTACAAGAAGTTTTGTAAGGAGAACTATATGAAATATTGCAGAAAAGATTTAAGAGAATGAATTTTAAGTTATGGATTATTAAAAGTAATAGTTAGGATAACAAATGTAAGATTAAGAGATGAGGTTTGAAAATCATTAGACGTGGTTGATGGAAGTCTCAGGCTAAAATAGCCAAAATGTTGTATAAGATGAGATGAGATGAGATGTTCTGTTTGGAAAAGATATGTAAAAACTAATAAAAATGTATATATATATTTTAAAAAGTAGGTTTTTTTTTGCCAACTATTAACATGAGAGTTGGGTCTGCTTATTGGTAAGACTTGGAATAAGTAAAGAAGACACAGTAATAGCAACATCTTTGTTATAGAAAGTGCCCAATCTTGAGAATGATAGCTTTGACCTGTTCAAGAGCTTAGTTGTTAAATCTTTTATCAAGGCAGTGAAGTTCATTTTTTTTCTAGTTTAGGTATATTCTCAGGTATATTCACTCCCAGGTATATAAAGTAGGTAGAGTTCCAAGCCAATTGTTTTGTGCCAATGCTGTCGTAGTTTTGGTGGGTTGTGTATATACCTCAGCTCAGATTTGGTGAAGTTAGCCGTGAAGCCAGATTTCTTCCCATATATAGTAAATTGGTGCATAGCAGCAGGTAATGAGGTTTCAGGATCAGAAAGGAATAGAGCAACGTCATCTGCCAACATATTGATGGGATAAAGGTAAAGGGATCCCTGACCATTAGGTCCAGTCATGGCCGACTCTGGGGTTGCGGCGCTCATCTCGCTTTATTGGCCGAGAGAGCCGGCGTACAGCTTCCGGGTCATGTGGCCAGCATGACTAAGCCGCTTCTGGCGAACCAGAGCAGCGCACGGAAACGCCGTTTACCTTCCCGCCAGATCGGTACCTATTTATCTACTTGCACTTTGACGTGCTTTCGAACTGCTAGGTTGGCAGGAGCAGGGACCGAGCAACGGGAGCTCACCCCGTTGTGGGGATTTGAACTGCCGACCTTCTGATCGGCAAGTCCTAGGCTCTGTGGTTTAACCCACAGCGCCACCCGTGTCACTTATTGATGGGATAGGTTTCTTCAAATAATTCAGAACCTTTCAAATCAAATTCCGTTTTCAGTACCAAAGCTAAGGGTCGCATAGCCAGGGGTCAAAGCAGGGGAGACAGTGGGCAGCCTTGCTTGGTGCTCCAGTCCAGGGGCGAACGAAGGCGTCGTGACATCTGGGGCTGCAAGCCACTGTGTATGGCACATGTGCGGCATCGTTACATACAGCGCATACGCCATATGTAGCGATTCTGCACATGCGTTATACATAGTGGTTTGCCGTCAGCACCGGGATCCTCTGCTCGCAGCTGCAGCCACAAATGGAGGATCCTTCACATGTGGCTGTGGTGGCGCGATGGCGGCTTGCGCCGCCACGAGTCCCCACGGGGTACCTTCTTGTCACCCCCCAGACATCGCACCCGGGGCACACTGCCTCCCCCTGTTGCGACGCCACTGCTCCAGTCAGTGGGAAATGTCGGAGAGGGTTCCCCAGTCACCAAAACTTGGGCTGGGGACCCGTAGTATAAAGCCAATTCTTGCCCTTTTTGGTTAAAGAGATTATTGCTTTTTGTCGAACTTATAGCAAACCTGTCAGGGAAAGGTCCAAACAGGAAGATTTGGAATTGAATCCTCAGTCAAATCAGCTTCTCTCTGAAGAGGGGGAAGATTTGTCCCACTTCTCCCTAGCGGTTTCTGTAGGAGACAGAATGCTGCACAGCCTTTTTAGGAATCACCTAGCTACAAGATAGTGAAAGAAGAGGGAGAAGGGAGGGAACAGCCAGCAGAGACCTCCCTAGAGAGCATGGGCGACCCCCTCCCCTTGGGCTTGTAGGTCTCTGTGTATTAGAGAACAGAGAATGCAGAGGGGTGGGACATCCCATTGGCGCCCAGGATGTTGCTGGGGAAGGAAGGGGGGAAGGGCTCAGAGTAGCCAACCCCTCTCCTTGTAGAGAGATATGGATTCTTGCTTTGCAACCAGATGACTGAAATAAAAGGACTATAAAACACAAACTTGCTTGTGATTCTTCCCTATGAAGTTACTGGGGGAGGCAAGGACTCTGCACACTTGACAATACCCCACAACTGTCCCGTTTTAAGTGGGACATCCCGTTACCCCAGAAGCCAATCCCGGCTTCTCTTTCCATCCTGGGATGTCCCTTTGTCAGTCTGGTGCTCTGGCGCTTGTCAGCAGGGTTGCACCAAAATGCTGAGGGTCCAGCGCGGTGGCACGACCCTGCTGATGAGCAATAGAAGGGAAGGTACTCCCCTCCTTACGTCCCAATTTTGGGGGCGAAAATGTTGGAAGGTGTGTTATAGATGGTAATTTCAGTAGGCAGAGAAGAAGCCATCTGTGTGCTGTTTTTGCTGTTGTTGTTGAGTTTTTTTGCAGGTGTCTTTTTCGTCTTGCTTTTCTTCCTTTTTTTCTTTGCTGCCAGTCTCCTCCTTTGAATTTTCCCCTCCACTGCCTACTTCTCCCAGCTGTTTGTCTTCATTTGGTTGCAGTCCCAGTTGATTCAGTGTTTTTTTTAAAAAAAAACCTCCAGTTGTGTGAAAGCGTCTTTAGTTACTCCTTCATAAGTTATTGGGAGTTTGAATGGCAGCCCCACTGGTACCTTATGCCTGCTTTGTGGACTACCTTCGTGCAAATTTTAAGTTCACAGCTGCGTTGCAGCGTTCTTGTGCAGACATCCTGGTAGATGTTTATTGTTGAATTTTCTGTTACAGTTCTTCTCAGTGTTCTGAACTTTTGAATTTAGTCATTTTTAATTATGGGGGCGCTAAAGCGAACAAAGGGACGCGGGTGGCGCTGTGGGTTAAACCACAGAGCCTAGGACTTGCCGATCAGAAGGTCGGCGGTTCGAATCCCCACGACGGGGTGAGCTCCCGTTGCTTGGTCCCTGCTCTTGCCTACCTAGCAGTTCGACAGCACATCAAAATGCAAGTAGATAAATAGATACCACTCCGGCGGAAAGGTAAACGGCATTTCTGTGTGCTGCTCTGGTTCGCCAGAAGCGGCTTAGTCATGCTGTCCACATGACCCGGAAGCTGTATGCCGGCTCCCTCGGCCAGTAAAGCGAGATGAGCGCCGCAACCCCAGAGTCGGTCATGACTGGACCTAATGGTCAGGGGTCCCTTTACCTTTAAAGCGAGCAATGATGTCTCACCATTTTTTTTTTACTTTGGATGGAGTGCTCTGTGCATCCTCTCGAAGTGGCCGGCTTGTATAATGGCGTCAGGAAGTATTTTCTTTATCCAGCACACAAAAGCCTCACGTAGGTTGGTGTCTCCAAAGCTCCCCAGAGACCCTTGGAGGCATAAATTCTGGCAAGAGTCCTGATTCTATGCATCCTTGAACTGCAATTTGATGTCAGATGAATGTTATGTACTGAAGTTCTCACCCTGGCCAGCAGGGGGATACTGTAGATAGTTCAGGTCCACATATGCAAATAAGGGATTGAAAGTGATGTTCAGTGATTGGATAGTTACAGAAAATGGTTACTGTTGCGTTCTAGTGGAGCTCTATATAAGCAGGCTGGCTGAACCCTTCAGTTCAGTTCTGTTCTGGCCTGTGAATAAACAAGAGCTGTTTGAAGAATCGCTGTGTTGTCTGATATGTTCACCCACAACTTAACAGTGGAGAGGGCTGATCTGCAAAAGGAGGGCAAGAAACTAGCGGAGCGATTTCACCCACATCACTTGCTCAAAACTTCAAAATTGCTCTCAGCTCTGAAAAGGTTGATGACATCTGCTGTAAAGGCAGCATCAAGCTGGACATGCAGGAATTAATGTGCAACCTGTTTGTAGAGTGTCAGAGAACACCATTTTTTTCGGTGCAGGATTTTGGTTATTTTGGTGCTGAGTTCAAATACTTCCATTGTAAATTGCTGACACCAAATCCTGCCAGATTTTTTTAAAAAGCTGGCTTAGAACTGGTGAATCAAAAGTAATAAATTTGGAGGGTTGGCAGCTTTGGCGGCAGCAGATCTCTTCTATGCTTATGATAATAGTTTGTTCTCTTGTTAATTGTGCGGTTTAAAATGGGCATTTTACATTTGTCTTCCTTTTCTTTTGAAGCATTTAGGATAATTCTTGCTGTTAAGTTTGCCGCGTTAAATGTGCATTCTGTAGTTGACCTCCTTTGTAACGTTTTATTTTGAAATCTTAAAGATAATATTTTAGTTTCCAGTTAATTTATATTTTATGTTTGACTTTCTTCAGCAATTTTTTATTCTGGATTGTTTTAATTGATGTTTTAATGTGTTGTAAACTGCTTTGGGATTCCATTCTTAAAAACAGAAAGCAGTATAGAAATGAAATCAACAGCAATAATAATAATAATAAGAGCCTCCTTCACTTTTATTTATTTGTTGGATTAAAGCATCAAAGGCTGCCAAGAAGGAATGTTGTTTCAAAAATGACTGGAGAAATGATTAGATAAGGGTGGGAGGGGGGGACGAATTCTTCTTTTTGTCCATTTAGGAGGAATAAAAGCAAACTCTATAGTATTCCACTGATGAAATCCTAGGCCCTTTTAGATTTGTGGAGGGGACCAAGGGAAGTTGTACATGACTGGGGAGAGAGCCCTTTACGCCTACAGATGTATCTGGGGACCCTCAGGCCCAACGTGGCCCTCCAAACCTCTCTTCCTGGCCCTCAGGACTGCTTCCACGTATAGTTGAAGTGAACGTAAGATGGCTTCAGTCTAGAAACTCCTTGAAATTTTAAAAATACATATATACTTAAGAGTATTTCTTGATGCTTAGCAAAGCAGTTTTTTGATCCTACATGCTTATAGGACTTCAAAGCACATCCAGACTCTCTGCTTTCTCCCTTGATGTAATAATTCTGATAATCTTCTTCACCTTTTCAAGAGGACCGCTCTCTATGAAACACCTGCTACTAAGCTTCTCTTAAGTGCAGTGGATTCTGCAGCAAAAGAATTTTTTTAATGTTCTGCTTAACATTACTATTATTACATATTTATTTTATTACTATCAAGTTATTGTTATTGTTACTTTATTAATATTTTTTTATTATTATTAAATATATATATATACAGCCCTCTGTCTCAGGGCAGTCACAACACAAAGTCATGACATAAAAGCACAAAATACGTTATAAAAATAAGACAATTAACAAAACTAATGAATACAAACTAATAATAATACACCCACAACAAAAGCCCCTAACCCCACAAATGCAAATACAAAAATCTAAACTAACATATAACATTTTGAAACATTTTAAAACAAGAGCTTTAAAAAAAAAATCAAACAGCAGCAGCCTTTAGCTAGTACTTACCTTCCCTATTTTAATGAGCACGCTGGGGCCCCCATCCCACTGCCAGAGACCCCTGAGATGTTCCTACTAAGATTGTTCCTCAATATTTAAGGTGGTTGTGCTCTTTCCCCAAATCCCTGGTCTCCCCAAATCAAGTCTCCTGACACCTTACTGCAGGGGTGAGGAACCTAAGGCTCAGGAGCTGAACATGGCCCTCCATCTCTGTCTGGCCCTCAGGACGCTTAGCCTCACCCCCTCTCCCCAAGCCACACCCCTCAGTGGTTCTGCTTCGCACCCTGAACATTTTTACCTGGATGGAATACGTCATTGAACTCTGATCCTAGCCCTTGCTTGTCTGGGAGGAGGATACAGAGGCGTGTGAGAGTGTATGTAGGACCCAGCCTATTTTACAAAGGAAAAACTTACATCTGTTGCTCCACCCACTTTTCTGGCCCCCGGAAGGTTGCTGAGAAGGGAACGTGGCCCTTTAATTGAGAAAGGGTTCCGCATCCCTGAGAAAAAAGTAAGTGGTTGGCTGCTTCAAGTTTTCAGTTAAACCTCTAATACAGTGGACACTTGGGTTGTGAACGTGATCCGTGCGGTTGCGATTTGGTGCTTCTGCGCATGTGCAAAGTGCAATTTAGCGCTTCTGCGCATGCGCAACCACCAAAACCCGGAAGTAACCCGTTCTGGTACTTCTGGGTTTCGGCGGTCCGCAACCCGAAAAAATGCAACCTGAAGCGGCTTTAACCCGAGGTATGACTGTAATACCACCTAAGATGGTCAGCCTTACTCATGTCTTCGAAATGTGTTTCCTGTTGGTCAGCGTTTAATGACTGTGGTCGCTTTCTGTCCCCTTTGCAGAGCAAAGGTCTGCCGCGATTAGTTGCCAGCTCGATGGTGTGGGTCCCGGAGGGAGGGATGCTGCAAATCACCAACAGAATTCTGCAAGCTGAGGTGCCAGGGGTCAGCGATTCCGCGATCGTCTACACCATTAGAGATCAGCCACGATACGGTAAGCAGCGGGTGTATGAAACCGCCCTGAAGAATCTAGCGAACCTTACAGAAAATCAGCTTCCCTTTTCCTGAAATTGCCAGGGCTACCTTGCTTGAGCAGAACATTTGCCTTGAACTTTGTTTTAGATAAAATTAGGTGGCAACACAGAGGTCTGCAGGAGGTGCCTGAGAATTTTCACTAACCACTGAAACTCCCTTTGATATTCCTGCAGATTTCTTCACCTCTGCCTTAGGTTTCTCAGTTAAAAACCCAAAATCCAGGAAACAGCTCCATGTCTGCTTATGGAGCCAATTTAAGAACTTCCTGACAGTAAGAGCTGTTTGACAGTGGAATTTGCTGCCAAGGAGTGTGGTGGAGTCTCCTTCTTTGGAGGTCTTTAAGCAGAGGCTTGACAACCATATGTCAGGAGTGCTCTGATGGTGTTTCCTGCTTGGCAGGGGGTTGGACTCGATGGCCCTTGTGGCCTCTTCCACCTCTATGATTCTATGATTCTATCCTGTTATCCTGACAGCTTTCTTGCTGTGTGTGTGTGTATATATATATGTGTGTGTGTGTGTGTGTATGACAAACCAGATGCTGTTTAAAGCAACGGCTGGCAGAGAGAAAGCTCACGTATAAAACCGCCGCAGTCGAAGTGACTTTAGCAGAGGCCTTACACTGTTGATGGGGTCTCTCTGCTAATTAGTATGAACGAGACGCATTATTGTAAAAGACAGCAATCTTATCCTCAGGGGTTCTTATTTTCCCAGAGCCTGTTCTCTTTCTGAAGTTATAATTCCTCTCCTTGTATCGTCCCAATTATCTCCTCGACAACTAATTGATGACACAAACAAGGGAAGTTATTGCTTCAGGACAGGAGTAAGTAGATGAAAAGCCCTGAACTTGGAAGTTATCACAAATACTTAGGTTTTACTTTTTTTCCTGTGATACATTCTTTTTAAGACTTAAATAAATAAACTTTAGGGAAGCACAGAAAGCAGGTTTTTTTAAAAAATAATGTGTGGCCTATAGACATCCCCCCAGATGCCCCCTTTTCCCCACATGTTGGGAGGTCTCTAGAGATGGCCCATTTAAATTAGATGTGAAGCAGAAGATGGTTTGCTGAAGTTTACATTGGTATCCCTACCTCTTCTCAACAGAGCTCAGGATGGTGTGCTTTGATGCGGGCTACTTTAACCTCACAACAACCCTGTGAGTTAGGCTCAGCTGAGAGTGGCACACGTGGCGTTGTGGTCGAAACCACAGAGCCTAGGGCTTGCCAATCAGAAGGTCGGCAGTACGAATCCCTGCGACGGGGAGAGCTCCCACTGCTCGGTACCAGCTCCTGCCCACCTAGCAGTTTGAAAGCACGTCAAAGTGCAAGTAGATCAATAGGTACCACTCCGGCAGGAAGGTAAACGGTGTTTCCATGTGCTGCTCTGGTTCGCCAGAAGCGGCTTAGTCATGCTGGCTGCATGACCTAGAAGCTGTCTGCGGACAAACGCTGGCTCCCTCGGCCTATAGAGCGAGATGATCACCACAACCCCAGAGTCGTCTGCGACTGGACCTAACAGTCAGGGGTACCTTTACCTTTACTTTAACCTCACAACAACCCTGTGAGTTAGGCTCAGCTGAGAGAGAGAAAGCAGTTGGCTCAACCTGAAAACTTCATGATGCTGTAGAAATTTGAATGCTGGGCTGTGTAACCAGTTTTAGACCCAATAGATCTACCCTGAGCAAAACTTAACACCACCCACTTGCATTGTTTTTATGCCAAATATGGCAGCAAGGTACCATCTTAGGAGAAACATTCCCGTGTATGAGTGAGAGACAGACAGACAGACAGACAGATAGTGAGGGCATGCTTTTTCTAAAACAGTACTGGAGGCGACCCGCAGGAGCAAAAAGGTTGCCCATCTCTGGTCTAAACCATGGAAGTGGCTCTCCAGAGTTTCAGATAAAGGTAGAAACAAGATTCCAGAGAATCTCCTGGACTTCCCTCCTCCCCTTTGTGGGTCCTATTGCTAATCATTTCCTCCTGCACCTTTTATAATAATCCAAATCTTTTACCTCTCCATTGCGTCCAAAATTCACCATTTAACTACAAATGTTATTCCAATCCTGCTAATGATTTTAACTGTTTAAAGGTAAAGGTAAAGGTACCCCTGCCCGTACGGGCCAGTCGTGTCCGACTCTAGGGTTGTGCACCCATCTCACTTAAGAGGCCGGGGGCCAGAGCTGTCCGGAGACACTTCCGGGTCACGTGGCCAGCGTGACGAAGCTGCTCTGGCGAGCCAGCACCAGTGCAGCACACGGAAACGCCGTTTACCTTCCCGCTATAAAGCGGTACCTATTTATCTACTTGCACTTAAGGGTGCTTTCGAACTGCTAGGTGGGCACGAGCTGGGACCGAAAGACGGGAGCTCACCCCGCCACGGGGATTTGAACCGCCGACCATGCGATCGGCAAATCCTAGGCACTGAGGTTTTACCCACAGCGCCGCCCGCGTCCCCTGTTAACTGTTTACAATGGTTTTTAAGATGAATTAGAAATCCCCCCCCCCATTCCTTATTAAAATTTTGGTCTTCCCGATTTCTGATTCTTCCAGTCATTTTAGCCATTTCGGCATAATCCATCAACTTGATCTGCCATTCCTCTCTGGTAGGGTGTGGAAAAACCTTTAAACTTAAGATAAAGGTTTTCCCATGATCTATTTGGAGAAGCTGGAGACTGAATCTTGAGACTGTCCACATGGAAAACGTGTGCCCTTTTGCTGAGCTACAACCCGTTCAGAGGAGTCTTCTATTTCCTAGTCGTTTTGTGTTATTTATCTAACAAGGGAGATATTTGCCCACTACACGATGACCATTAAGGCAACCGACAACACTTCTGGCTCCAGTAAGCTTCTTTTTGCCAGCTCCCCCAAGTCTTACAATAGAGAAAGAGAGAGATCATCATTATTATCATCGGTCAATGTCCCTCCCACATCCCCGGCAATGATTCGAGCTAAATTTAGCTACCGCAGTGTGATTTCACAAAGGACAGAGGAAGTATCAATTACATGCCAGATTGGCTTGGTGTGTGGGTTTATTTAATTGAGATGTATGCATTTTAAATAATTCAGCAGTTAGATATTAAATAGACATCGCGGAAGCCCCGATGGGACTCGATCTGTCAGGAGCACAAACACGGGCCGTGAGACAGCGGCCTCCAAACTGTCAGCGTAATGGAATCTGTAACTCCGGTGTCAAAATAGATTACAGGCCTCAGTGGCTGCGTCCCATCAGCAACCCAGAGGACAGCTGCAGGCAGCGGCGCTAATATTGAATCCCAATATTATTGTCAGCGTGATAGGATTTCTGTTGAGAGTTGTCCCAACGTCTGTAATAATGCTGGAGGAGTGCAGGTTTTACAAAGCTTCCGGTGTTGCTGAGGCCTCTCCAGCCTCATAAATACAAAATGGAACAGCCTCAGCAGGAGCGTCTGAGAGGTCGGTTCTGCTTCCTGAGGTCCGAGCCGGCTGAGGAGAAAGCAAGGGCTTAGCATACTCTGTATTCTTGATGGAGCATCTCAACCACCATCGTTCACCCCCGACACTGAGGTCCAGCTCCGAGGGCCTTATGGCGGTTCCCTCCCTGCAAGAAGTGAAATTATAGGGAACCACGCAGAGGGCCTTTTTGGTAGTGGCGCCCGCCCTGTGGAATGCCCTCCCATCATATGTCAAAGAAATAAACAATGATCTGACTTTTAGAAGACATCTGAAGACAGCCCTGTATAGGGAAGCTTTTTAAAGTCTGGTGTTTTATTGTGTTTTCAAAACTCTGTTGGGAGCTGCCCAGAGTGGCTTGGGCAACCTAGTCAGATGCATGTGGGTGAACATATCAGACAACACAGCGATTCTTCAAACAGCTCTTGTTTATTCACAGGCCAGAACAGAACTGAACTGAAGGGTTCAGCCAGCCTGCTTATATAGAGCTCCACTAGAATGCAACAGTAACCATTTTCTGTAACTATCCAATCACTGAACGTCACTTTCAATCCCTTATTTGCATATGTGGACCTGAGTGAAAACTATCTACAGTATCCCCCCGCTTGCCCAGGGTGAGAACTTCAGTACATAACAAACGACATACAAATATTATTATTATTTGTATTATTATTAGCGTAGAAGCAGGAACTGTGGCACAGAAGCTGCCTTATATGGACCATTGGGTCCATCCAGCTCAGTAATGTCAACACGGACTGGTCGTGGCTGCCTGCGATTTCAGGCAGTGTTCTCTCCCTGCCCTACCTGAAGATGCTGGTACCTTCTGCATGCCAAGCAGGTGCTCTCTGAAGGCAACCTCAGAGCTGATGTGGGCCCAGTCAGGACCAGACACAAGTGCTGTAAATATAGACAGGTGGGAGCCGAGGCTGGAAGTACAGCAACTGGCTGAGAGAAGAGCTATTCATTCCAGCAAAGGCCTGGCAGAGGCTGAGAGGTTCTGTGCAGTTAGGCCACCCATTCCTATTCAACTAGGCCTCCACCCAAGTAGGCCAACTCCTCAATTCTATGATTCGATGTACTTCCGCAAATCTGCAGGGTCTGCTGATACTTCCCTCCAGTGTTCAGGTGATGCCATTTTGTCTACATAACCCATGACTCACATCCCCTGAACTTTGGAAATAGAGGGAGTGATGCTATAGTCTCTTCACTCAGAGCTCAGGTGAGATCTGCCTCCCTCAACACCCGGTCAACCCTCAGCCTTAACCTTTCCCCTTTACTGCCTGATTTCATGGAACTTAAATCCAACTATAGGTAGGTAGCCGTGTTGGTCTTCCGTAGTAGAAACAAAATTAAAAAATTCCTTCCAGTAGCACCTTAAGGTAAAGGTAAAGGGACCCCTGACCATTAGGTCCAGTCGTGACCGACTCTGTGGTTGCGGCGCTCATCTCACTTTATTGGCCGAGGGAGCCGGCATACAGCTTCCGGGTCATGTGGCCAGCATGACTAAGCCGCTTCTGGTAAACCAGAGCAGCGCACGGAAACGCCGTTTACCTTCCCACCACAGTGGTACCTATTTATCTACTTGCACTTTGACGTGCTTTTGAACTGCTAGGTTGGCAGGAGCTGGGATCGAGCAACGGGAGCTCACCCCGTTGCGGGGATTCGAACAGCCGACCTTCCGATTGGCAAGTCCTAGGCTCTGTGGTTTAACCCACAGCACCACCCGCGTCCCACTCAGGAGCGCCTTATAGACCAACTAAGTTTGTTATTGGTATGAGCTTTCATGTGCATGCACACTTCTTCAGATACCTGAAGAAGTGTGTGTACACACGATACCTGTATCTTCAGATACCTGTATCTGAAGAAGTGTGCATGCACACAAAAGCTCATACCAATAACAAACTTAGTTGGTCTCTAAGGTGCTACTGGAGGGAATTTTATTTTGTTAAATCCAACTCTCAGCCAGGTAACCAGGCTGCTCCACAACCTTGTGGGGAAGAATTGCATAGCGAATGCGCCTTCCTTTATGCCTTTGGCTGGTCATGTTTTCCCACATCATGAGCAGGAGATGTTTTGCATCTCCATCCCGCAATGACAAGAATGTAAGAGGAGCTCTGTGGGATCAAATGAAAAGATTGACCTTTCCCCCCTGTCTTGTTTCCTACATTGGCCAGTTGGGTTAGCTGCTTCTGGGAAGCCCGCCAGCAGGGCCTGAAGATGGTCGCCCTTTTGGTGTCCGATTGTCCCCCCACTCCCCAGTGGCGTAGCATGGGGGGTGCAGGGGGGGCCGGCCGCACCGGGCGCAACATCTGGGGGGGCGCGCTCGCCACCTCCGGAGTCGCCGAAGAGCCTCGGGCGCAGGCTGTAGCAGAGCCCCATGTCTCGCGGAACCAACGAGCTGTGCACGCGTCCAGCAGGCAGCGGCTCTCAGTGCTCGCCACAGTCCCCGCGCGTCAGGGCCGCGGAGGGCGCGCCAGGCAGCCCCTCCTCACAGCCCCCCGCCGCCGCTGCTGCTGCAGCAGCTGCTGGGCCTTGTTGCATTTTCCTCGCCTCTCTGCCCTCCTCCTCCTCCGGGCAAGCGGCGTCGTTTGGGCAGCAGCGCCAGCGGCAACTCGCCTCAGATCACCTGACACGGACCCGCCACCGCCGCCGTGGCTACCTTACCGTAAATACCCCAGCCCAGGCAGCAGCAAGAAGAAGCTGGCAGCGGCGGCAGGTTAGGGGTTAGGGGGCGCAAATTACTTGCCTTGCCCCGGGTTAGGGGGTGCAAATTACTTGCCTTGCCCCGGGTGCTGACAACCCACACTACGCCGCTGCCACTCCCATATTCAAATGTGTGGGGCTTGCAATTATTGCCTATTCGTCTGCTACTGCTCATCTGCATTGTCTAAAGCTGCCCTTGGATTTGCTTAACTACCGTCTCGCTTCCCTGGGACTCCCTTCGAAAAGTCCTCTTTCATTGGAAGAGAGAGCATAAGTAACATCTGGTGTTTTTGTAGAGATCAGTATATTTGTTAGATGTGCATGTTACAAAGGATTAATGTAGGATGCTTCAGCCGGCGTTCCTTGCAAGGCGGGCCTTGAAATCCAGCAAGGCGTGAACATGTCCTGCGGGTGCTTTTCTCCTTTTCTCGGTTGTTTGAAATATTTCTAAACTCCATTCAATGGATTCCAGGACAGTGAACATAAAAAAATTATTCAGATGAAACACAAAACCCCATTGCAATCATAGCCGTTTGCAGACTGAGAGGCAATAGGAAAGGGTGTAAAAACTTAAAAGTAGACAGAGAGGCAACAAAAACCCTTTAAAATGCCAGAGCGGTTAGCTAAACTGACTTGTTAGAAAACAAAGAAATGTATAGAAAGATGAGCATTATACACCAGGCTTTAGAATGAGGGGAATATATAGAGCACACATAGAATTGAGGAACGGCTAAGGGAGCTGGGCATGTTTAGCCTGGAGAAGAGGAGGTTAAGGGGTGATATGATAGCCATGTTCAAATATATAAAATGATGTCATATAGAGGAGGGAGAAAGGTTGTTTTCTGCTGCTCCAGAGAAGCGGACACGGAGCAATGGATCCAAACTACAGGAAAGAAGATTCCACCTAAACATTAGGAAGAACTTCCTGACAGTAAGAGCTGTTCGACAGTGGAATTTGCTGCCAAGGAGTGTGGTGGAGTCTCCTTCTTTGGAGGTCTTTAAGCAGAGGCTTGACAACCATATGTCAGGAGTGCTCTGATGGTGTTTCCTGCTTGGCAGGGGGTTGGACTCGATGGCCCTTGTGGTCTCTTCCAACTCTATGATTCTATGATTCCGGGATCCCCAGGGTCATCTAGTCCAGCTCGAACCCACAACCCTGAGATTAAGAATCTCATGCTCTACCAACTGAGCTATGATAACATTGTGCTATTTAATTCCTTTTCGTCCGTTAAAATAAGTGGAACTAACTTTTCAACGGGAGAAGAACAAGTGGTGTAAGATTTTGTATCAGTATGGTTCTGTGTTCTTTTTATCTTCTTTGTCGACGGCAACAACACAAAATGCTACGGCAAATAAAAATGCACTTGCCTGGTGCTCAAAAGACTGCAACGCTGGTACCACCATATATTGCCAACCTTTAGCAAAAAGCTGTGGGTTCTGTGTTGGCGTCCTGGTCATTCCTGACAATCGCCACTTGAAAGGCCATCTCCCTCTTCATCTCTCCTTCCTCAGGCGAAGTGGTGTTCCTGGTCCCGATGCCGGAATCCATCAGGCTCTCCTCTGATGGTGATTAACGACCTAAGCCTTTAATGAGGCTTCAGGCACGTTCCTCTTTACGCAGAGTACCCGGACAGCAGAAAGAGCTGGAAATATGTGCTACATCACTATGTTTATTTCTAACTATGCAGGACAGAAAAGAATATGCATCTGCTCTCTGTGAGAGTCAGAGAACAACCGGAACAAAGAAACAGGAAACCAGTAACATCAACATCCGTCTCCCGTCTCCTGTGAGACTTCCAACCGTCTGGAATGTAAACAGAGTCTTGTGACTCTAAAAACCGCACAGTGACATAACAGAAATCTAACAGAAAGGCCATCTCCCTCTCTATCTCTTCTTCCTCAGGTGAAGTGGTGTTTCTGGTCCCGATGCCGGCAGATGACCCCGGGCCAGTATGGCAGCCTCTGCCTGACGGAAGAGGAGCCACACCAACCACCTCGTTCACACAGCGAGACATCAACGAAGGCGTGATCTGGTACAGGCACTCTGGATCTGAGACGGAGAGCGACTCCTTTCGCTTCCAGGCATGTTATGCGTCACCAAACTCCTTTCTTATTTAATCTCTTGCAGAATTGCTTTCCTGCCTGCTTGCCAGCTACGGCATCAGTCGCACTTGTCAGATTCCTCAAAGTTGTTGGCAAAGGTCCCTGCTAGGGCTGGGCGATATCTGGTTTTCAGCACTATGGTGCATCACCAACTGAACCTTGCCATATACTCAGGGGTCAGCAACCTTTTTCAGCCGTGGGCCAGTCCACCGTCCCTCAGACCATGTGGTGGGCCGGACCATATTTTGAAAAAAGAATGAATGGATTCCTATGCCCCACAAAGAACCCAGAGATGCATTTTAAATAAAAGGACACATTCTAGTCATGTAAAAACACACTGATTCCCGGACCGTCTGTGGGCCGGATTTAGAAGGTGATTGGGCCGGATCCGGCCCCTGGTCCTCAATTTGCCTACCCCTGCATATACTGATATATCACAATGTTTGAAATAAGGATGGAGGTACGCAGAGGCGCTGGCTGGCTTCATGGTTTTCCCCACATTGTGCTTTTTACACAGCACACAAATACACACACATCATGATATTCGCGATATATTGATGTTCAAAAATTATGAAACCAATATCACAATATGGATTTCAAACTGGTTTGCGATGTTATATTGATATATCGCCCAGCCCTAGTCCCTGCAGGCATAGAACTGTGTTACTATCAGGCCTCTGTCCCAAAATACGAATTTTTTTTTAAAATGCCAAGTTGTGTTTCTCAACAAGACCCCTCTCATTAGGTTTAACACTCTCCTGAAAGGCTAAGCTAACTCGAACACTTGTGTGCCGTGTTTTGTACGTTTGCCTCACCGCATAGAAGCAGTTACGGTAGCACTCGGGAGGCAATTAAAGTAATTTCTGAGGTAATTAACATAAGTGATAATGAGGAAGTGTTGAAGTGCCGGATGTTGAACAAGCTAATCTTTAATTTAATGGCTGTGTTGCTGTTAACTTGCATGCATTTTGCATGACTGAGGGGTGCTGTTTTCCTTGCTGTAGCACCTTGCTGCTGGGGCCATAATTGTACGGTAAATTGTGCCAGGGGAGAGAAGCCACATCTAGCTCTATCCTACCGCAAAACAATAATCCATCTGCCGGCTTCCTGATGAATGGGGCTGGCGCTGCGGAGGAAATGCAGATGAATTATTTTTTTGTTAGCGCTCAGGGAACTGCGCTTCCAGTGACCTCTAATAAAAACGGATCCCACAAGTCAATTTATGGATTTATTATTTACTTGTTGGAATTTTTTTTTATGCTGCCGTTTCCCATGGTTCCGTTGATAAAACATTTGGCTGCAGTCCAGAAAACTGAGCAGAATACATGGGCTCTCTGTTCCCATCTGCGAGAGGGAAATTCTCCATGTCCCCACTGTAACACTGTAATGGTTTCTAAGGGGTTGCTCGTGCGTAAGCAGGCACCTATTTCCCTGGCTGGGTGCAAACACCTGGCTGGGCTGCCAAAGTGAACCTTATCTGTCTGGACCGCCACTCGCCCGTGGCTGACTCATTCGCTGGCAGAATCCGTGAGTGGGCGTTTCTTAAACTTCTTCCAGCAAAGAAGCTCTTTGACGCCTAGTCTCCGCCTACCCTCTCTGCGTGAAAGCCTTCTGCGCAAGGAGGGCGTGGGCAATGGAGGACCCCTAGTCTCCCCGCTGGTCCCAGGCAAGGAGTCATGGGACCGCCTCGCCACTTCCCCCACCTGCCCCCCTTCTCCACTGGTGCTACGCTGATTCTCTTCCCCAGAAGATGGGCTGCTTCTCCCGATCCCTGGACGCTCTCTGGAATCCCTCTGGCTTTTGCGCTCTCCCTCCAGTACTGATGGCAGTTCCCTGACACCCACAGACATTCCATGCTGCAACATTCTGAGCCCATTCTCTTGCTCCAGAGAATACAGTTGGAAATTCTGAGCTGCAATATTATTATTATTATTATTATTATTATTATTATTATTATTATTATTATATCGCTTCTCACTACTTCTCAGTACTTCTGAATTCAGAGCATAGTTTGCACATCAACTTCTTGTCTTCCATGGGATTCCTGCTCTCCAGGATGCATTCTGTGGCACATTCTCAGGTGCATCCTCAGTTCATGAATGGCACTCTGGCCTAGCCTTTGGGACCTCATGACTGCCTTACATGAATGGAGGTTGTGTTCTGGAGCATCCTAATGCTCCATTTTCAATGTGCTTCGCAGAAGAAAATTGGTAAGCTGACTCGCAGGAAAGTTCATGCAGTGGTACCTCTGGATGTGAACGGGATCTGTTCTGGAGCCCAGTTCGCATCCTGAAGCGAACGCAACCCACGTCTGTGCATGCGCGGGTCTTGATTCGCTGCTTCCGCACATGCGCGTGATGTCATTTTGAGCGTCTGCACATGCGTGAGCGGCGAAACTCGGAAGTAACGCGCTCTGTTACTTCCGAGTCGCCGTGGAGCGTAACCTGAAAACGCTCAACCTGAAGCACATTTAACCCGAGGTATGACTGTTCTCGAAGCTACCAATATGAGTTTGACCAAACTGCGGGAGGCAGTGGAAGACAGGAGTGCCTGGCGTGCTCTTGTCCAGGGAGTCATGAAGAGTCGGACACGACTAAACGACTGAACAACAACAACATGACTGTAATTGATGTCATCAAGGGACCCCTGATAATCTTCTGAAGAGTACAACACAACACAACAATGGTGTTTGTTGAGAAAAGACTATGAATTGGTTTATTTGTATGTTCTTCCTGCACATAATGAGTGTCTAGCCTGTAGGAAACTAGGTAGAGGGTTTTTTTTTTTTTAAGAAAGCAATTTTTGGAGATGCGCAGATTACGCAATAAACCTTAGAAGGCAGCTGCTGCACCTGTTTGTTATGATGTGTAAAAAAAATCCTCATTCATTTCTGTGATGCCACATTTGCAGGTCTCTAGTGCTGTCGCCCCACAAGCCCACCTGGAGACGCACTTGCTCAACATTGCCATCCTGCCGCACACCCCAGAGTCCCCCATGATCTCCCTGGGCTCTTCTTTCCACATGACCGTAAGTCCAACCCAAGGCAATAAACAGTGAAAGAAGTTGCTCCTCTGTATTTCCTGGTTGTTGTTTTTTATCCATTGGTAAAGAATATTCTGCAACTAAAGCTGCAATCCGGTATCTGGTCACCATTGAACTCCAGGGGGCTTCTGAGTAGATATATTTATAAGACTGCACTGTTAGTTCAGGAAATATTAAAACAAATCCCTGGTTGTGTAACTTAAGTCCACATGATCCTAAAATGATTTTCAGGTTACTTAAAGTGAATGGCTGCAAAATATTGTTTCTCCCCCTGCCTGTCCCATTGCAGACCCCATGTGGATTAGTTATCTAATAAGACTGCCTTATGTTGAGTCAGACTAGTGGTCTATCTAACTCACTATTGTCTGCACTGGTTGGACAGTGTTTTTGAAGCTACCAGCATGAGTTTGAACAAACTGCAGGAGGCAGTGGAAGACAGGAGCGCCTGGCGTGCTCTGGTCCAGGGGGTTACGAAGAGTCGGACACAACTGAATGACTAAACAACAACAACAACAATTGTCTGCACCAGGGTTTCCCAAACTTGGGTCTCCAGCTGTTGTTGGACTACAACCCCCATTGTCTCTAGCTAGCAGGACCAGTGGTCAGGGACAATGGGAACTGTAGTCCAAAAACCTCTGTTTGGGAAACCCTGGTCTTACACTGACTGGCAGTGGCTCTCCAGGGTTTCAGACTGGAGACTCTCCCAGCCCCACCTGGAGATGCCAGGGATTGAACCTGAGACCTTCTCCATGCAAAGCTGATGTTCAAACAGTTGAGCTACAACCATTTGGCCAATGAGCACTCCTGTCTGTGGCCAGCAGACTTATACACCAAGAGGCTATTGTTGTACTCATTGAAGGGCTCATTTCCCATGAGACATTCTGCCTGCTCTTTATTATGCAAAATGGGTGGAGCTAGCAGCTGAAAGCAAAAGTGGCTCTGAGAGATGGGCTTGGGACAAAGATTAGTATAATAACACTACCTGCAGAGTCGGTGTTGATAGTGCACCAGGTTCCATGAAAAACAGCTCCATGGGGTCTGGTTGGCACCTCCAGGAGTGCCCGAGTGTCAGGCTTCAGGGAACTGGTGGCAATAAATAAGCAGATCAAGTAGAATGACCGTCCTTTAATAATCAAAGCAAGAGATGAAGGAACCCATATCTCTTCTAGAAACGGTGTTGCTCCCAGTACAGTTTCACCGCCTCTGTCCCCATTAATCTACGTCATTCCTACGTCGGCTAATCTGAGCTTGTTGCTACTGTGCTCTCTGTTGCGTGGAGAGTTTCCATCGCACCCAGTGGAAATAAGGACACATGACACAATTATTAAGGTTAATGGGCTAAATAGGGCCACAACTTTTATTGGTTACAGGTGATGAGTGGTATTGGCTTAGGCATTGGTCCTAACCGACTATATCCGACTTCAGCCCATCCGCTAGAAGTCCGGTAAGGGTTAACCACCAGTAGGGGGAGCCCTGCTGATGCACATCAACTAGGAACTCCCCCGGGGTCACTGATAGGGGGCATGCCTTAGGCGCTCACCTCCCTAGGCTTCGGACAGGGCCACGCCCCCCAGAATCCTTTATCGGACTACCCATCAATATGTGGGGCAGGTGATGGCGCCACCTCCCCTCTTCCATCTACAGAGCAATACCAATTGGCCTAACCGCCAATATCAAGAAAGTTGTGACAATTTGCTACGAGGTAGGCAAAAACCAAGTGGCTGGTGCCAATTTGCCAAGTGGAAAAATTCCTACCAGGCCCCTCAACGGCGACCAACCAAGGTCCATAGCAAGGTCAAGGAACGAAAACCTTATAGGGTGGGAGGGTAGGAAAAGCAGGAACAGCTGGTAGGCGGCAAAGAGGGAGATCCCCGGCTGCATCCTGCTTTAAATAAGGCAGGCCACACCCCCAGAGCCAGCCAATTAGCTGGCCAGGAGGTGACTCGGCCGGGAATCCCCCCAATCGCGCAGGACTGGGGCCGTGAAGCCTGCAACTCCACCTCCTCCGAAGGGCAAAAGTAGCTTTCTATCACTCTCAAAGCCCGTCTAGTCTTGGACGAAGGAGGGTCATGAATGCTGTCCAAGGACACCGAATCTGCCAGCTGTCCCTCTCCTGGTGTTTCCTCTTCTGGCTGTTCCTCACCCAGTATTTCCCAGCTTTTCCCCTCTGGACTATGCCCCTCTGCAAACCACTGTTCTAAATCAGTACTGTCCTGCCCTTGGGAAGGTTCAGGAAAAGGGTGTGTGTGTGTGACTCCCACCATTCCTCCTCAGTCCAGTCCCTGACACCGAGTCACTCATCTGAAGTTCCTCTTTAAGAGCTGAAGATAAAAGCATTTTGTCCAGCTCAGCTTTCAGCTGTGTGGGAATGACTATTTGTGCCATGCTATGGTGACTTGATTTTGATCCTTTTATAAAGCAAAAAAATAATGATAGCGGTATTGGTTGTTCAGAACATTTGTGGGGTTTTATGGCAAATTGCTTGCTATGGAATTTGAGGATTTAATGACATATTATGCTTTACTGATGGGATTCTCCATGCTCTCTGGCGGTGTGTGTGTGTGCCCACGCGCAGAGGGACCGTGCTTTTCAATCTATCCTTCATAAAATGGTTTCCTGCATCATCATGATCCAGTCTGTGTGATGCTTTCCTAAATTCTTTCTGAATAGATTGGCTGCAGGAAGGAAGGTGCTCAGTGCCATGTCCCCTTGAAACAGCTTTAAATAACTTACATAGGGAGGTCAAGTGAAGTTTGGCAGAATTCTAGCTTCATCATGCATTCAGATAGATGAGGTTTCTGTTTTGAAGTCACTCAAGTTACTCATTCCCAACACTGACATATAACTCCCTATCTCTGTCGTATATCAGCTGCTCCCTTAATTTGTCCATTATAGGGTTTTTTTTTGGGGGGGTTAACTCTCCTAAGCATCTTGGTCTCAGCTTGTCACTTCTTAATTTCTTTCAGGCTCTGGAAGATCGTGTGACCCCGATAGAACCCCATCATCTCTCCTTTGTCAACTCGGAGAGCCCAACTGAGAAAGTTGTGTACAATGTGACTGTACCTTTGCCACCAAATCAAGGCAAGATAACCTAGTAAAGGAGATGTTGTGTTATTTTATTGACAGTTGAAACCTGGAGACTGGCAAAAAAAGCATCAAGGAGGGGATGGATTGTGGGGGATAGAAGCAATGAATCAGGGCTGGCCTAGAATAATGTTTATAGCTTAGCCAGCTCAGGGAAGACCAAAGAGCTGTCTTCAGGTGACGCCTAAGGATGAGACCATTGCTTCTTTTCCTCTGTTTTTGCAACCCACTATTTATGGGACGTGGGTGGCACTGTGGGTTAAACCACAGAGCCTAGGACTTGCCGATCAGAAGGTCAGCGGTTCGAATCCCCATGACGGGCTGAGTTCCCGTTGCTCGGTCCCAGCTCCTGCCAACCTAGCAGTTCGAAAGCACGTCAAAGTGCAAGTAGATAAATAGGTACCACTCTGGCAGGAAGGTAAACAGCGCTTCCATGTGCTGCTCTGGTTCGCCAGAAGCGGCTTAGTCATGCTGGCCACGTGACCCAGAAGCTGTACACCGGTCAGGGATCCATTTACCTTGATTTATGGTGAAATTCCTAGGCTCGAATCAGATTGGCTTAGATTAATCAGAGTTTTTTTTCTGTAAAATGTGTTACGGTTAAGCAGAGCCAATCTGAATCAAGGCCCCCCTTCTGGCACCTGGCATGATGCTTCGGAAGAATTGTGCAAGGCTAGACACTCTGCAGGACACAGTCTTGGCATTTCGGAAATGACTCTTGGCAAGGCGCCAGGGATGAGCAGCCTGCCCCGGCTGCAGTGACTGCTGTATAAACAGCATGGAAGTGTCAAGCAAAGGGGGTGGGTTGTGTGCAGAGAGCGGCAGAAGTGTTATGAGGAGTGACAAAAGGCCTAATGTGAATTCTGTCTCCCGTGGAGTTTACGGAACTAGATTTATTGAGGTGGAGAGCAGGCATAGTGAAAGCTTGGACCCCCGTGATGAGTCAGCCCTTCTCAAGTCAAGGTTGAAGTTAGGAAAATATTTTGTTCTCTTAGGAACTGCAGAGATGCCCATTAGGCTCTCTTCAGTCTTATTAGAAAGGGAGGTTTTCACACCGCTCCGCAAACCCATCAGGCCCAAGTAGACCTGGGAAATGTAGTTTTTCAAGAGATATTGGATGTTAGGGACTGGCTGGGCAGATGGGAGAGAGTGGGAAGTGCAGTTCTTCTCTGTGTGAGATTAAAATCTGAGCTGGAGAAGAACTCATGGAACGTATTATTCCCCTTGTAGTTGAGTTACAATTACAAGCTCCTGTTGTATATTTACAAACTCAGAAGGACTGATATTGGTGACATCTGTAGACGTGGCAGTGTGCAGACCAGAGAGTTCCTGGTTCAACTCTCATACAAACTGATAATTAATTGGGTTGTTATTGGATAAGATACAGGAAAGACATCAGCCCTGTATGTTGCATTATTAGAGTAACAAGGTATGTTTGTAACATACGCTGTGTGTTGAAAATGAAACTCTCCCTCTCTCTGCAGGCATTGTGGAGCACAGGGATAAGCCCCTGTCCCCAGTAAAGTACTTTACACAGGCTGACATCAACCATGGCAAAATCGTGTACCGCCCACCTACTGCAGCCCCTCATATCAGAGAGCTGATGGAATTCTCCTTTGCTGGTAAGAAGCTAGTTGAATTGGGTAGCACGGGCAGGCAGATATCTGCTTGGGGGATCTCCACGTTGCACATTCCCATAGTCATCATTCAGTGCCATAGCTTGCAGTATAGACCAGGGCTTCAATAGATGCCCCTTTAATAGATGCTAAGGTGAGAAAAGACAAATCCTTGTTCTTGGCATGCTAGCTTTCCATATGACAGCACTGCAGCGCATTTAAGCATGTAGTCCACACTTACAGCCTAAAGTGGTATAGTCCTCCTTGTACAGCTGATACATGTCGAAGCCCAGGCTGCTTTTAAAAAAGAGAGGTTGAGAGATTTGAGATTGCAAATTGGAGCAGAGAAGCTGACCTCTCCCTACCTGTTACCTCTCCATAATCACTCTTTCCATGTGTTTCAGCGGGCTGTTTACCTTTGCAGATATGTTTGGCATCCTATGGGTTGGGTGGAAGCAGCTTTGGGATGAGTGATTTGGAGCAGGAAAAGGTACAAACTGTGACTGCCCCCTTCCAAACCGTACTCTCCTGAAGCAGCTTTTATTGAGATTATGGTAATTCCATTTTTTTCCATGTAACATTCAGTTAGGCCCCAGGGCAGTCGTTTCCAAACTGGTGCCTTTAAGATTATTTGGACTACAACTCCCATCATTGGCCGTGCTGTCTGGGGCTGATGGGAATTGTAATCCGAAGTATTTTGGGGGCACCAGATTTGGGATGGCTTCCCTAAGAGAACCAGAATATGAGTTGAATATGGGGTTTATGCAGGCTCAAAGACCTGCTCTGCATCAAAGTCTCTTACACAAAATCTTGCACAAACTCTCTTTCCATAGCTGCTCCTTTCACAGAATTCTGATAAGGAAAAATATATACTGTATTTTTTGCTCTATAAGACTCACTTTTTCCCTTCTAAAAAGTAAAGGGAAATGTGTGTGCGTCTTAAGGAGTGAATGCAGGCTGCACAGCTATCCCAGAAGCCAGAACAGCAAGGGGGATTGCTGCTTTCACTGCGCAGTTCTGTTCTGGCTTCTGAGATTCAGAATATTTTTTTCTTGTTTTCCTCCTCCAAAAACTAGGTGCGTCTTGTGGTCTGGTGCGTCTTATAAAGCGAAAAATACGGTAGATACATGTTGTGAATTTTCCTTTGTGATAGGGATTGGAAGTCCACACTGGGTTGTGGAGGTTGTGCTGATGTTCTCTGCATGAGAAATTCCATTTTCAAAGGGAATTATATTAACCATGGGCACCTTCTTGTCCTGAACGTTCGTTCCATTTTGTTAGAACAGCATCCTTCCCATCCGCAATGCGATCAGCTCGTTATAATGCCTTTCCAAATGATATGTGGCAGTTCTGATGATATATACAGTCTCTCATTTGTTGGACTGCGTGTTCCAAGGCAATGAAATCTAAAAGCAATTATATTACTAAATCATTGGATTTTACCAGGACATAAAATTATCAGTTCATGAAACTCCCTGGCACACTGTCAAATAATTTGTAGCGCAGGACATTGAGACATAGATCTCGGGGGTATATTACAATGCAAACAGCTGCCATTTTTGAAAGCACAAAGCAAACAAACAACCCAATTCTCCCAATGGGCCTGAAATGAGAAAATGCCCGATTACGGATAGGGAAAAAAATGAGGCTTGGTGTGGTCAAAAGAGAGAGCACGGATCTGGATAAAATTTGCATATACATGCAAATTTAGAAATAACCACTATATTTCAAATGGGAATACAAGACATCTCACCATAGTGAGGAAGGCTGTGATCAGATGACTGGTCAATCGGTAGAGCATGAGGCTCGTGGGTCTCATGGGTCTCAGGGTCGTGGGTTCAAGCCCCAAATTGGGCAAAAAGATTCCTGCATTGCAGAGGGTTGGACTAGATGACCGTGGGTGTCCCTTCCAACTCTACAATTCTGTGATTCTATGATTCTAGGCGGGGTATGGTGCTGTGGGTTAAACCACAGAGCCTAGGACTTGCCGATCGGAAGGTGGGCGGTTCGAATCCGCACGACGGGGTGAGCTCCCGTTGCTTGGTCCCAGCTCCTGCCAACCTAGCAGTTCAAAAGCACATCAAAAAGTGCAAGTAGATAAATAGGTACTGCTCTGGCAGGAAGGTAAACAGCGTTTCCGTGCGCTGCTCTGGTTCTCCAGAAGCGGCGTAGTCATGCTGGCCACATGACCCGGAAGCTGTACGCCGGCTCCCTTGGCCAGTAAAGCGAGATGAGCACCGCAACCCCAGAGTCGGCCACAACTGGACCTAAAGGTCAGGGGTCCCTTTACCTTTACCTTTACCATTCACTAGCAAGTTCTTCTGCTCAAGCCCCAGTGACAACGAATGGAAGCTGTTCAACACCACCCGTCTAGAATTGAAACCGTACAATAGCACACATCTGAGCATTTTTTTCAGCATTTTTTAACTTTGGGATTTGGTTCCCATACTTAAGCTGGCCATGAGTGGATTTATTATGTTGTTACCGTTTTTTAAATATCTCGTTTCTTTAAAATGTGCTTTTAAATTGTTCTTACTGTTCCCATGGAAGAGGCAAATGACAAGTATAAATGAATGTTCATTTAGAAGGCCTATTCCAATCCCAGAATGGTTTCGGAGCTTTGCAGTCCATGGCCAAAAATGTTTCTGTTTCGAAGAGGTCCCTCGTGGGAACCCTGGTAGTACATACAGCGAGAGAAAGAGAGATTTTTGCCTTGTAAATCTGCAGCAATAACCAAAATGTTACAGAATCACGAACAGAGATTTCAATCTGCAAGAACTGGTAGGAAGGGGAGAAAAAACCGCTTGGAGTTATATCCATAACATCTATATCTAGACTTGTTTTCAATATAGGGATTGCAGCCTTGATTGAATAAGGTTGCAGTCCTAATTGTGTCTACTCCTGTTGAACTAAATGGAGCTTAGGTAAAGGTAAAGGGACCCTTGACAGTTAAGTCCAGTCGTGAACGACTCTGGGGTTGCGGCGCTCATCTCGCTTTACTGACCGAGGGAGCCGGCATTTGTCCGCAGACAGCTTCTGGGTCATGTGGCCAACATGACTAAGCCGCTTCTGGTGAAATCAGAGCAGCGCACGGAAACGCCATTTACCTTCCTGTCTGAGCGGTACCTATTTATCTACAGTGGTACCTCGGCTTACAGATGCTTCGGGTTACAGATGCTTCAGGTTACAAACTCCACTAACCCAGAAATAGTACCTCAGGTTAAGAACTTTGCTTTAGAATGAGAACAGAAAACACAGAGCAGTGGCGCAGAGGCAGCGGGAGGCCCCATTAGCTAAAGTGGTACCTCAGGTTAAGAACAGTTTCAGGTTAAGAACGGACCTCCAGAACGAATTAAGTTCTTAACCCGAGGTACCACTGTACTTGCACCGAGCCTCTTGAGCTTGCTGATTGGAAGGTCAGCGGTTCGAATCCCTGTGACAAGGTGAGTTCCCGTTGCTCTGTCCCAGCTCCTGCCAACCTAGCAGTTCAAAAGCACACTAGTGCAAGTAGATAAATAGATACCACTGCGGTGAGAAAGTAAACGGCATTTCCGTGCGCTCTGGCACTCGCCACGGTCCTCCGTGCGCCAGTAATGGTTTAGTCCTGCTGGCCCCATGACCCAGAAAGCTGTCTGTGGACAAACGCCGGCTCCCTAAGCCTGAAAACGAGATGAGCGCCGCAACCCCATAGTCGTCTTTGACTGGACTTAACTGTCCAGGGGTCCTTTAGCTGTTACCTTTACCTAGTGCAGTACCATAGGTAGGTATAGAAGCCATTTCTTTTGTCCAGCTATTGCTTCTCTGTCTGCAAATGCCTGAGACTGAAGCTACAGGGGCTATACTTTGCCCATGTGGCAGTTTAAGAGACACAAACCGCTTGACCGTTTCTAGATGTAGGACCTTGAATAGGTCACCCACGCTAAATACACTCTTAACGAAAGCACTCTTGGGTTTGCCTTCAGATGAAATGCTTCAAAATATTTCCGCCGCATCAATGTTCTTTGACCTGAGGGTCCCGGATGTTGTCAAGCTACAACTCCCGACCTCCCCAGCCAGCTTAACCTTCAACCTAAGGTTGAAGGGCACGGAGCTATCTCAAGAGTTGCTAGCCTGTGGACCTTCAGATATTGGACTCCAACTCCCATCAGACCCACCCCTCGTGGCTGATAGTCAGGGCTGATGAGAGTTGTAATCCAGCAAGAAATGGAGGGCCACAGGTCAGCTATCCTTCAACTAGATCTAAGAGAGGCGTACACACCATGCATTTTAAGCACATTTTCTCTTCAAAGAATTCTGGGCACAGTTGTTTGCTAAGAACGCTTGGAAATGTACTTTGTGAGGGCTAAACTACAGTTCTTTGAGAGGTGTGTGTGTGCTTTAGCATATTTAAGGCTTAGGCTCAGAAGCTGCGGGTAGTAAGAGTTCCCACAATTTTTTCTGGAGTTTTAGCGCCTACTGTAGGACTGATGAGCCTTCTCCCACTGACCACACATGTTCAGTGCTTCTGAAAGGAGGTAGACCAACTTGGAGTGAGCTGTTTATTTACAAGATGAGCTGAAATCCAAGGGGCTATTGGCTCAAATTCTTAATATGCTCATTATTTCAAAAGGGAGGGAGTTTGTTTCTGGACCTTGCCCCACCAAATCTCAGCGGCCTCACTAGCTGAAGTGGTTTTGTGGGTCAGGTAAGGTGACATTGTATTTTGCCACATGCTGAAAACAATTACGTTCTCTTTTTGTGTTTAATTTCCTCTAGGCCTTCCAGAATCCGTCAGCTTTCGTTTTACAGGTACACATCGCCCTGCAGTTCATTTTCTAACGCGTTGCGAGCTTGTTTAGTATGTTGTTAATACCTGCTAGTTTAAAAATAACAGTGATTAAATCTTAGCTTGCGCTGAAGGTGAAACAGCATGATTAGCAATCTTAGCAAGAAAAAAAGATCAAGGGATGTGAAAGGAAATTAGCAGGGAGAAGTGATAGTGCGAGGGGGTGCTTAACCCTTCCTCTTCCTGTTGTTTTCTGCCCACTGCTTTTCTCCACACACCTCCAACTAGGGAGAGGAAGATGCCATAGCTGTCAACTGTCCCTTATTTGGCGGGAAACTCCCTTATCCCAGCGCTGTGTCCCGCTGCTGTCCCTTATTGATGATGTCCCTTAAATTTCCCGGGTTTCAAAGGAAGCAGCTCCTCTCCCTCCCTCCCTGCTGGCCAGGGAGAAGGGAGGCTCCAACTGTGTTGCTTGGCTGCATTGCTCACCCAATAAGGAATCTAAGAATGACTGGGGGGTGGAGCTTGCATGCCTTGTGCCGATCAAATCGGCCGCATTGCCTGGGGACTCGCCTTTGCTCAGCGCTTCTCAGCGGAGAGGTGACGGTGGTTTCCCTTCCTGCATCCCCTTTGCCGGGTTGCTGCGCTGTGGGAACCACCGCTTGAGGCTTCGTTTGGCTGCTGGCTGGGCTTTCTGCCTTTGGCTCAGAGGGGCTCAGAAGCTGAACATACCTGTGCTTGGAAAATCCCTTATTTTGGCTGCTGATCCCTTATTTTCGAGGCTGCTGGTCCCTTATTTTCAAATCTGTAAGTTGACAGCTATGAAGATGCAGGGACATGCAGTAGGCAGGAGAAAGCTCTTAAGCACACCCTTCTCATTTACCTTTCTGCTGCCAAATGTCCTCATTCTATCACAGTGCTTTGCAGCTGTTTAGTGGGACTCAGGATTCCAGAACTGGGTTCTGCCAGGAAATAATGGATTTCCAGAATAAGAAAGTAGAGCTTTGACCTAATACATATCGGCAACTTTCCTTCAGATAATGGAAGACAGATATTTTTAGGGGGCGGAACAGTTACGGAAGCTATTATAGCTTTTTTTTTTAAAAAAAGAGGATTGCATTTTCTATAAAAGTGTGAATTAGTTAATTTCCTGCAGATGATGAAGATAGTTTTTTGGGGGGATGGAGGCCAATGATAAATTTTAGGGGGCCAATGATAAATTTTACTGAAGTTATTATAACCCTTTACTTATTGAAGTTGTTATAACCCTTTACCTACACTTTACATAAAAGTAAATTAGTTATCATGGACTAGCAAAATGCTTATTATGAAGGACAAAGGGCAAGAGGGTAGATTTTTAGAGACACACACCCTAGATGATGATGATGATTTTAACAATATCCTGCCTTAACGTTAGGTTAATGTCCAAGGCGGCAATATTAAAAGGGGGTGGGAAACAAAGTAAAAAAAAACAACCACATATCAACAAATATGCAACACCAAAAGGAGCAGTACACCATATCCAGCCAAACCCAACAGCAATTAAAACCCACCAGAGGGGTTTGATGAATGAAACTACAGTCGGAAGTCGAATGGAATCTGTTCCGGAAGTCCGTTCAACTTCCAAAACGTTCGGGAACCAATGCGCGGCTTCTGATTGGCTGCAGGAAGCTCCTGCAGCCAATCAGAACCCACGGAACCCGCGTCAGACATTCGGGTTCCAAACAACGGTCACAAACCGGAACACTTGCTTCCGGGTTTGCGGCATTTGGGAGCCAAAACGTCCAAGTTCCAGGGCATTCGGGATCCAAGGTACAACTGTATTGTAAGCCTGGTGTTTAAAGGACAGTGAAACAGCAAATATGTTTGGAAAGGATGTTCCACAGCAAGGGCACCACTACAGAAAAGACCGTTCCTAGTAGCCACCCACCTGATCTTTGAGGGTGCATATAGGAACGTAGATATTCATATAAGATGACATATAGTGGTACCTCAGGTTACATACGCTTCAGGTTACAGATTCCGCTAACCCAGAAATAGTACCTCGGGTTAAGAACTTGCTTCAGGATGAGAACAGAAATCGTGCTCCGGCGGCACGGCGGCAGCAGGAGGCCCCATTAGCTAAAGTGGTGCTTCAGGTTAAGAACAGTTTCAGGTTAAGAACGGACCTCTGGAATGAATTAAGTACATAACCTGAGGTACCACTGTATTTCAAATACCCCAATCCTAGGCCATTTGTAACACTGTAGGTCAAAACTGGCACTTTGAATTGCAGCGAGTCATTTACTTCACTTGCAAGTCGGTAGGGGAGAATTGGGTTGTTGTTTTTAGGGCTGGTTCTTATACATAAGGCAAATTCATTTAAATGGTTTTCCCTTCAGTCTCAGATGGAGAACATACAAGCCCTGAGATGACGTTTACTATCCACTTGCTCTCCACTGATGATGGATCGCCGTTATTCCAGATCACTGCTCCAGTCCTTGAGGTCAGCCAAGGAGGCAGAGCCACTATCGGTAAGGAGAAGGAGCAAGAAATCCAGCAGACTCAAGCTGCAGCCCACAGCCCAGTTGCAATTCACACACATTGCAGTCCACTTAGGATCTTTCCATAAATTAGCTGGTGTATGGTTACCAGATTTTTTTCAATGAATCTGGGGACACTTTTTTTTTTTAAGCTGAGTAGCAACAGGGAGTCAGTAGTGGGGATAGTGAGGCAAAAGGGACGCGGGTGGCGCTGTGGGTTAAACCACAGAGCCTAGGACTTGCCAATCAGAAGGTCGGCATTTCGAATCCCCGCGACGGGGTGAGCTCCCGTTGCTTGGTCCCAGCTCCTGCCAACCTAGCAGTTTGAAAGCACGTCAAAGTGCAAGTAGATGAATAGGTACCTGCGGGAAGGTAAACGGCATTTCTGTGCGCTGCTCTGGTTCGCCAGAAGCGGCTTAGTCATGCTGGCCACATGACCCGGAAGCTGTACGCCGGCTCCCTCGGCCAATAAAGCGAGATGAGCGCCGCAACCCCAGTCAGCCATGACTGGACCTAATGGTCAGGGGTCCTTTTACCTTTACCTTTTAGCAACAGGGAGTCAGTAATGGGGATGGTGAGGCAAAAGACCCTGGGCCTAAGCACACATGCATATTGTATAAAGGTGCAAAGCCCTTCTTTCGCACCATGTGAAACATAAATGCTCAGTTTTTAAAAAACTGGGCAATGGCGCGTCACCTGCCCGTGACTCCTGAGCCTCCCCCGATCTCCTTCCCCCTTTCCCCCTTTGTTTTGACTGATCAGGGGAGGCTTGGGAGTCGCGGGGTTTCCCAGTTTTTAAAATTCTTCAACATTGTTGATCATGAACGTAGTATTTCTTACACTGCCTGTTTCCTAATCATGTTATATTTACCTTTGCACATTCATTGGTCAATGTGGGAAATAGTCACATTTTCCAGTATCGCATGGAGACAGTGAACATTAACTGGGCAATATGCAAAAATCACCTTTTGATAGCGTTCATTTGCACACATTTTTTGTTGTTTTGACAACTTTAAGAATCTAGTCAAATACTCTGTCTAGGAACTGTAAGTGTTTTGCTTTCTGTGCTTTTAGCATTGGTTGGGGATGTGCCTGTTTATAGTGTTGCTTTTGTGTCATATGCATCACTCTTCTCCCTTTGGAAGCTGATCATACTAAACACATGCTCCAGCTTTTCTGAGAGGATAAAAACCCAAATAAATGCATTTTGCTTTCCTTACTTGGATGCCTCAGGGATACAGCTGACAGTGAGTGATGTGGACACAACTCCTGAAGACCTTTTCTTTGAGGTGGTGGATCCTCCTCATCATGGAGATCTCTTCAAGCACAGCTCCACGTTCCCAAGCCGCCTGAGTGCAGGTAGGCATGTGTGATTTTTTTTTTTGTAGACTATGACACATCTCTCTGTAAGGAAAAATGTGTGGCATGTACAGCAAACTGAGTGCTTATTTTTCTTGGAATGTAGACATCCCCTGTGTGTCACAGTGGCCTGGCTCGTGTATTTTTTAAAACAAATTTTATTACTTTTTAAATAAAACAAATGCAAGAACCATTCAACACTTATCTGGCAGTACATCTAATGGTGTTTGTTCTATCCAATGAATAGTCAATATTCCAACCTATTACAGTTGTACCTTGGTTGATGAATGCCTTGCGACTCGAACGCTTTGGTTCCTGAACGCCGCAAACCCAAAAGTGAGTGTTCTGGTTTCTGAACGTTCATTGGAACCTGAATGTCCGACGTGGCTTCCGTGGCTTCTGATTGGCTGCAGGAGCTTCCTGCAGCCAATCGGAAGCTGGGTCTTATTTTTGAACGTTTTGGAAGTCGAACAAACTTCCGGAACAGATTCCATTCGACTGCCAAGGTACGACTGCACTTAACGTAACCTCTCCACTGAAAAGATTGAGCGGTTGACATAACAAGGTCTTGATTTGGGTCATGAACATCATTAAGGAAAGGGGTCCACGTTTCTTGGAAGGTCTCTCTTTTCGGTGCCTGTGTATTTGTGACAAAACAAACCCTTGTGCCACAGTTCTCACCATGTGTGGTTTTTATTATTATTTAATTTATTTATTGGGCAACCCCCTCCAACTTCCTTCCTTCCTTCCTCTTCTTTATTTTTAATGTATTTTTATTAAAGATTTTCTTGATTTACAAAGGTATGTGCAATGTCTCTCTCTTGTATTTTTTTCCCACGTAACACATTATTTTATTTTATTTTTACAAATTGGTTTCATTTGTTGAGACATTAGGAAGAATAGGGGAAAAGAGGTGGAGGGGGAAAAGGTGAGTGGGGGGTGGGGTCAGGTGGTGATGTTTCTATTTTACTTAATATATGTGGGGTTTGGTGTCAGTGTCGCTTGTGCAGGTTCTTTGCTGTTCACTTGTGTTCCTTTGGTGGTGAGAGAGGTTGGGGTTGGCCTAGGGTGTGGCTGTTCATTTGTGATTGGCTGTGGTGATCTTTGTTTTCGTGTGTGAGTGGGGTGGGTGGGTGTTTTGGATCAGGTTAGCCATATCGATTTGTATGCTGTTGGTGGATTTTTGTCATTGTCTTGTTGGGCTGTGTATGTGATAAAGGGGAGCCATACCGGGGTGAAGGCATCTTCTTCTATTTGTCCCCGTGTCCGTTTCAGTTTATTGGTTAATTTTTCTAGTAAGGCTGTTTCCCAAGTTCTCACCATGTTGTACACGGGAAACTCCTGATTTCAACCTTTCTTTCTGAGAAGGAGATACCTTCACGTATGAGGAGATCACCAGGAACGCTCTGCAGTATATCCACGATGGTTCGTCCTCAGCAGAAGACACTATGGAGATTTCAGTGACTGATGGCATCACCACAGCGACGGCCATACTGAAAGTTGAAGTAGCCCTGATCAACAGTGAAGGCCCCAGGCTGGATCCCGGCTGCTCACTTGCCATTACGGTGGCTGCTAAAAGCTCTGTGATCATCACCCGATCCCACTTTGCCTATATTGTAAGTGCACCATTTGTTTCCAGCCTCTTAGCCTTGATAACATACCAGTCTATCAGCCTGTTGGGTGTTAGGGGAGGGGCAGTACCTCTGGTGGGGGACACATTTGGGGTAGTTTGTCCTCATCCTGCACTCCGCTCTCACCTGTGGCACCTAGAAGTTGTCCGCATTTGACAGCGGCCACAACCCAGGAACAGCTTTGATTGGCCGGGTAAACCAGGTGAGGGTAGCTGATGGGTCTCAAACCCTCAGTGAGTTAGGGACTTCCACTTCATGCAAAGACAGACTCTGTTGGATTGCATGGATGGGGAGGAAAAAAATTGAGAAAATTTAGAGCCATACTTTAAAACGTAACAAAAGATACTAAAAAAGATTAAAATTGCCTCAGCTTCCAAAGCATCTGCGTAGGCTTGTCTAAGCAGCAACGTTTTTAGCAGGTGCCGAAAGGAGTACAGTGATACCTCGGTTTACAGACACTTCAGGTTACATACGCTTCAGATTACAGACTCCGCTAACCCAGAAATAGTATCTCGGGTTAAGAACTTTGCTTCAGGATGAGAACAGAAATCATGCTCCGGTGGTGCGGCGGCAGCAGGAGGCCCCATTAACTAAAGTGGTGCTTCAGGTTAAGAACAGTTTCAGGTTAAGAACGGACCTCCAGAATGAATTAAGTTCTTAACCTGAGGTACCACTGTACAGTGAAGGAGCCTGTATGATATCAATATGCAGGGAGTTCCAAAGTTCTTACATTTGTGGAGTACTTACAGATAGTTTTAGATGGTTTCTGTCCATTTCCCTATGTTTGTTTTAAAAACATTAGGAGGAGGAGAATGTCCATTGGTACCTCGTTGTAATACATGGAATGACTTTCACAAGGTTCAAAGGACTGTTCACTTTTTCTTTCTTTCTTTTATCTTTACATCAACCTTGTGAGGTAGATAAGGCCCAGAAAGTCAGCGTGGTTTAGTGGTTAGAGTGTTGGACTAGGGCCTGGGAGTTCAGGGATCGGGTCCAATCTCCCCCGTGAAGCTTTCTGAGTGACCTTGGGCCAGTCACAAACCCTCAACCTAACCTACCTCACAGGGTTGTTGTGAAGAAAAATTGGGGAGAGGGCATGGAGAACTACACACGCCACCTTGATCTCCTAGGAGGAAAGGTGGAATATCACAGCACAGTCCCATGCATCACAGAATTGTAGAGCTGGGTTGCAATAAATAAAGGAGAGTGAAAGGTCCAGATCACTCTAGTGAGTTTCATGACTGAGCAGTGATTTAAACCACGACCTCCTCAGTCCTTGTTTGAACACTTGCTGTTGGGGAGCCAAAACAGTCCAAGGATATGAAAAGAAACAGCGGTAACAGACGCTCCAAGTGTCCCTATTTTCCAGGGACAGTCCCGGCTTTACAGAAGCCATCCTGGTTTGTGATTTGATCTCGGAATGTCCCTCTTTTCTATTTTCAGTCGAGAAATGTGAAGTCAATCCTGTATAGGGAAGTTTTTTTAAAAAAAATGTTTAATGCTTTATTATGTTTTTAATACGTATTGGAAGCTGCTCAGAGTGATGGGGGCAACCCAGTCAGATGGGTGGGCCATAAATAGTGAAATAATAATAATAATGGTAAAGGTAAAGGGACCCCTGACCATTAGGTCCAGTTGTGACTGACTCTGGGGTTGCGGCGCTCATCTCGCCACCTGCATCCCAATAATAATAATAGGACATCCCTATTTTCATTGGAGAAATGTTGGAAGGTATGTGGCAAACTTGAATGCCTTAAAGAACCAAGCTTGACTTGGAGTTTATTGTGCAGGGCAGGATTTGCCATATGACTGGTTTGTCTTCTGCACATTTGGCTAATTCTTCTTGCAGTTCCCTTCCTTTAGCAATGCCTCAGTGAAGATGTCCAGGCTCCTTGATGTCTTCCCAGACTCAGGGCCTGCCATTAGTTTGAGTCTCCTTGACACTCCCTGGGCCCGTGTACTTGCAGAGGAAACACTTCCTACGATTGTGTTAAGGTGTGAAGGGCGGTTTCTTGAGAAATGTGACTCTTGGCCCACTCTCCCCGGCGTTTCAAGGAGCTTCTAGCGCAGCCCTGGCACGCAGCCTGTTCTCTCTTCGCATTTTATTATTTGGAGACAAAAGCTGACCCGGAGCCAGCGGCTGCATTCCAAAGCCGTAAAAGTGTGAGGGAGACCGCTGTAACATAAACCGCCGACATCCCTCTCAATGTTCTCGCTTGGCAGAAGTTTCAACCTTTTCTGCCGTGTCCTGCTTGCGGCTGCCAAAAAAGCGTACGAGTGGGGGGAAGAATGAGTTCTTTATTTCTAACCAGGTGTTTGGGACCGTGCCTGTTACATGAAGGTAGAGGTGGAGTGCAAAGGTAAAACGAAAATTAAGCTAATCCCAGAGTCAGGTGCTATTAAGCCTCTTTCGTTTGTGGGCCCACCATGGAGGCAGTGGAAAGCATGCCTAGCCGGGTGTGGAGCAGTTTGCTCTTGGTTGCAGACCTAAATGGACACAGATTTAACTCTGGTTCCCTTTCAGATCCCATCGGCCCCAACTAATTCCCTGAGTGGTTTAATAATCAACCCCCCTTTCACGTAGCACCAGTTTACCAAATAGGCAGAGGAGGCACAGGCCCCATGACAACAGATCAAAATAATATTGATTTGATATTGGAGCAAAATTACATTCAAGCTTTCTTAGTTCAACGTTATCCCACCAAAGCACACACAATTCCCCCCCACCCCAACTGCCTAGGAGTCTCCACAGGATTTAATCTGGCACAGCTTTCACAGGAACTCTGGGAATTGTAGTTCTGTGAGGGGGAATAGGGTCTCTCCTAACAACCCTCACCATCCTTAACAAGTTGCTCTTTGGGGAAAGCCATAACTACTTAAAGTGGCACGATTCTGCTTTAAATGTATAGTGCAGATGGGACCTAAGCCAAAGTAGCGTTTTCCCCCTGTGTATAAGACAATGGTTTTTTAATTATAAAAAATGTTTAAAATTTGGGGTTGTCTTATACAAGGATAGTGCAGAGGGGGGACGGGTGATTGGTGGCAGCCGCGAGGAGGAGATTGTCAGCAGCGAATCGGTGGGTGATTGATGGCTGCGGCAAGGCCAGCTGTTGATTGGCTTCTGCTGCAGCAATTGGGCGGGCAATTGGCAGCGATGGCCAGGCAGGCGAATGATTGTTGGCAACTCTGAGCAAATCCCTCCCCCAAAAAAGCTTAACAGCTGTGGGCAATCTCCCCCCATTTCCTTAATTTATTTGGAGTCCCAGAAAATAGGGGTCGTCTTATACACGGGGGAGTGTTATACATGGAAAAATACAGTATGTGTCAATGGGAAAAAACCCACCTATTCTGCTCACACCTCCCCTTTCCCCAGTTCTCCTGTGTATGAGCTCCTTGGGGTAGGGCCTGATGTACCTGTTCTTTCAAAAGCACCTTGGAACTGCCACTTCACCAGGGTTCCTCTTGTGCTGAAGTGTTGAGCAAAAGGTCGGCTCACCTGGGAAGGAACACATAAGCTCACAGGAAGCTGCCTGACATCGGGTCAGATCATTTGTCCATCTCTCATAGTATTGTCTGCTGCGTCTGGCAGTTTTTCTCCGGGGACTCAGGTGGAGAAAGGTCTTCCATCTTGTCACCTATAACTTGACGGTTTTGATTGGAGTCGCCAAGGGTTGCATCCTGCATCTCTGTGAGCTTCTGTGTGCAGCGCATGAGCTCTACTGCCTAGCTCTCACCACCCCAGCAGCCAAGGCTGAATCAGGGTGGTTTAGCACCCTCCTCCAAATTATAGAATTGTAGGTTTGGAAGGGATTGTAGGGGGTCATCTTGTCCAACTCCCTGCAAGGCAGGAATCTTTTTGCTCAAGCTGGAGCTCAAACCCACAACCCTGAGGTTATGACAGTGGCGGAGCATGGGGGGCACAGGGGTGGTTGTCCTGTGTGCGAAATTGTCAGGGGGTGCAAAATTTCAACACCTGGAGGTGCCTCAATACAGCTGTGCCCATCCGTCACTGGGCTCATTGAAAACGGCTTCACCAGGAAGTGACCTCTCTAGACAACAGATCAACTCTTCTTTTCTTATCTCTGTGTTTCCAATCTCCTGGGTGGTGTGGGATGCCATTAGGGTGTTGAATGCACATGTGTACTCCATCCATTTCCCTCCCTCCCACCCACCCACCCACTCCATGTGGCCCTGGGCACTGGCAACCCACGCTACACCACTGGGTTAAGAGTCTCTGCCAACTTTTACATTTCTCCATTACCAAAATCTGGGGTGGGGGGGGGGAATGGCAACTGTCCCACTCCTCTTTCAGAAGGTGAGGTCTTTGTATACAAACTGTGAGTTGTATGTATGTGTGTCTGGATTTTGTGGATTTAGCCCATGAAGGTCTGATGAGAAAAGCTTACAATAATAAATAATGTTATTATTTATACCCAGCCACTCTGGGCGGCTTACAGCATACGGTATATAAGACTTGAGTTTCCAGTTCCTCCACTTTATGCTCATCCCATGTGACACTCCAACTCGGAAAGACTCTGTTGGCATTTTGAGTATTCAGGACTGTTGCTTAACACAATGTTTAAATATATATATATGTATAACGGTCAGAATGCAGGACATACTATTCATACTGCTGGTCCTATTTTAATACTGTTTCCTCCTAAAATATCTCCTTATCCTGTTCTTTAAGGATTTAGATGACAAACTAAAATGGGCCTGCAGCTGGCGTGTTGAGGCTACTGGCAAAATCCATAATAAAAATAACTTTGATTTGGAAAAAACGACAAAACCAAAAAGGAGGGTGGCGGGTGTGTTAAGGAATTTTGAGCTGCAAAGGTGTTAGGCTGGGTATGCAACTTGTTGGTTCATTGCGTGGGTTTTAATCATTAATTGACTAATTGACTAATCTGCATAACTTTGCTTGTGAATAGAACATTAGTTCTGAAGAGGAAAGCATTCTTTCATTCATTTTGGAACGGGGGTTGGGGGCCCCACCCCATATGCAGGAGAAGTGCTGCTAATGGAATTGTCGGTACTTGCAATAAAAAATAATTAGGTTTTTTTATTCTTCAAAAGTCTGCTTCCTGATCAAGGGCATCCAGCCCACCCACCCCCACCCCGGTGATCAACCTAATTTGAATCAATTTATAGAATTGTACACTTGGGAGGGGATCCTGAGGGTCATCTAGCCCAACCCCCGCAAAGCATCCATGACAGATCATGGACAAAGCATCCAACCCCTGCTTAAAAACCCTCAGGGAAGGAGAGTCCACAACCTCTAACAGATTTATTAACTAAGCGACAAAGACCTAGAATCCAATGAATTTTAGGGCTGCTCACACAGAGCCTAAGGCTTGCCGATCCGAAGGTCGGTGGTTCGAATCCCCGTGACAGGGTGAGCTCCCGTTGCTCGGTCCCTGCTCCTGCCAACCTAGCAGTTCGAAAGCACCTCAAAGTGCAAGTAGATAAATAGGTACCGCTCCGGCGGGAAGGTAAACGGCGTTTCCGTGTGCTGCTCTGGTTCTCCAGAAGCGGCTTAGTCATGCTGGCCACATGACCTGGAAGCTGTACGCCGCCTCCCTCGGCCAATAAAGCGAGATGAGTGCCGCAACCCCAGAGTCGTCTGCGACTGGACCTAACGGTCGGGGTCCCTTTATCTTGACCTAACTTGAGAGTTGTACTGTCAGTTACATGCAGAACTGTTTTTACACTGTGCTAGACAGTTTCATGCCCAGGCAGCCCAATCCTTGAATAAGTTAACTTCTGCATGAAATTATGCAGATCAGAGGAGGACATTGCACAGTTCCTCTGATTTTGCCTAATTGAAGCCGCAACATTTAATATTTGCATAGTTTCTTCTGCTTCTGCTAGTTCTGGCTTCTGGTGCAAAGCACCAAAAGCAAAGTTTCAAAATGAGCACAGCGAAACACCACAAGTGGTTGAAGCCAGTGTGGTGTAGTGGTCAGAGTGTTGGACTAAGACCTGGGAGACCAGGGTTCGAATCCCCACTCAGCTGTGAACCTCACTGAGTGACCTTGAACGCAGTCACTGTCTCTCAGCCTAACCTACCTCACAGGGTTGTTTAAATGAGGAGGGAGAGAAATCATGTATTCTCTAAATGACAAGAGTTCTGCTCTCCACCCGGTCTTGTTCCCCTGACTTAACTCCTGCTCTTTTTCATCTCACTTATCTCTTTAGGATAATAATTCTCCTGATTCCAAGATAAGGATTCAGTTAATTTCCCTTCCCATGTATGGAACTCTGGTGCGGATAATACCCGGACAACATTCTCAGGTGTTTTCTGAGGTCTATAATTTCACGATGGAAGACATCAACAATAAAAGAATCAGGTAATCCTGGGGAGATTTGCGAAATTCTTCTGAGAACCCTAAACCCTCCCTGCTCATTCAGAAATCCACAGTGCCACCTACAGGGAAGACAGGCACTGAACATCAACAATACTTTTATAGCCTGTCTCGCAGAACGTCTAATGATTGAGTGCCGATCTTTTCATGTTTTGTGGCCTGAATTACTACTGCAAATAAGCGCTTCACAAACAAAGCTTATAAAAATTATTCTCCCAGCACAAATGTGAAGGATAGAGCAGGAAGAGAAAATGGAGAAGGTTTCTGTTTAAAGAAAGTGTTAAGCTGTTGGGTGCTTTTGGACTTGGAAAAAAAGATAACTGAGGGGAATAGGGCTAGTGAAATTATTTGCTAAAGCGCCCGTCTCCTAAGGCAGACGGTGTTTTGGGACTCCAAATCCTTCTCCTCAACACTACCTCTAACATTGTACGATGTACAGTATAATTCAGCATTGAAGAAAAGCAATATTTTTTTCCAGAGAGTTGAAGACAGGGGCCTCTATAGGCATAATGGGAAGTCATAAATGAGCTTTGGGCTCATGTATTCCCCTCAAAAAGCCATGAGAATGAAATTGGAAATGTTCACTGCCACTTTGAAACAAACCATCATTCTCCATTGCATCTGGACACTGAAAACTGTGGTTTGTTTAAACTATGATTTCAGAATGCACTGAGATCAGAATACAATTTGATCCTGTACTGATCTAACAAGCCACAGTTTATGGAGCTCAGATGTAATGGGAAACTGTGGCTTCTTAAAAAAGCTGAAGTGAAAGCTTCCCATTACCCCTCTGGCCACTGACTAGGCTGATGTGAGTTAAGAGTCAAATATCATTTTATATTTGCCCTCCACAGGTTCCCCAATCCTGCTATATAAAACTTAATCTAGCTATGGGGAACCTGTGGCTCTTCAAACCTCCATCAGCCTCAGTCAGCATGGACAGTGGTGAGGGATGGTGTGAATTGTAGTTCATCTGGAAAACAACATGTCTCCCGCCTCTGATCCAGTTCTTTGTTGTTTCTGCCTCTTCTTCTGGAGTTGTTAGACCACAGTGTTATGTACTGAAGTTCTCACCCTGGGCCAGCAGGGGGATACTGTAGATAGTTATGCAAATAAGGGATCAAAAGTGGCGTTCAGTGATAGGATAGTTTTAGAAAATTGTTACAGTTACATTGTACTGGAGCTCTATATAAGCAGGCTGACTGAACCCTTCAGTTCAGTTCTGTCCTGGCCTGTGAATAAAAAAGAGCTGTTTGAAGAATCGCTGTATCGTCTGATATGTTCACCCACAACTTAATACATAGCTTTCCCAGTTGGTTTGTCTCACCCAGTAACAAGAAAGTGCGAGTCCTTTTCTCCTTCCCTCCAAGCAGATAAGACGGTGGCAAAGATTAAATTGTTGCAGAAAGGTTCTTAAGCACATGAGGTGAAAGCCTTTCATCTGTGAGAGATAAAGTGCGAGACTGGTTACACTATGCTCAGATTAAAGAAGTGTTTAAAAATGATAAAAAGTTAGGATTCCAAGTGGAAAAGTCAAAGTTAGAAACTGAACTGTTAGAACCTAAGACTAAAGTACTTTCAAAAATGTATAACTTGCTGCTGAAATGGAACACACAAGACGAAATGGTAAAATCAACAATGATAAAATGGGCCCAGGACATTGGGCACAATATTATGTTTGAAGATTGGGAAAGGTTGTGGACCTCTGGGCTGAACTTCACCGCATGTAATGCGTTGAAGGAAAATGTGATGAAAATGATGTATAGATGGTACATGACCCCTGTTAAATTAGCCAAAATATACCATTCGTCTGATAGTAAATGTTGGAAATGTAAGGAAAATGAAGGAACATTTTTTCACCTCTGGTGGACCTGCCCTAGAGTGAAGGCCTTCTGGGAGACAATATATAATGAATTAAAAAAGGTGTTTAAATACACCTTTACTAAGAAACCAGAGGCCTTTCTCTTGGGTATTGTCGGCCAGAGTGTGTTAAAAAAGGACAGAACATTCTTTATGTATGCAACAACAGCAGCAAGAATATTGATTGCTAAGAATTGGAAAACTCAGAAGCTACCCACTGTGGAAGAATGGCAGATGCAGCTGATGGACTATATGCAGCTAGCCGAGATGACCGGCAGAATTCGAGACCAGGGAGAAGAAAGGATGGAAGAAGACTGGAAGAAATTTAAGATTTACTTACAAAAATATTGTAATTTGGTTGAGTGTTGAACCGGATGCCAGAGCAGAAAATAACTGTCTATCACTAAATTAGATTTAAGGATGAATTATATGCAAACCAAAATTAAGATTATGAGTAAAATGATAATTTGTTTGAAATTAATTTAATAATGATGCAAGTGTACGCGGGAGGTGTGGGGGAGTCCTATGTAACAACTGAGAGATGTTAAATGGACAATGATGAGTTGTGTTTTTCTAATGCGTGTTTTATGTGAAAATCTTAATAAATATATTAAAAAAAAAAAAAAAAAAGAAAGCCTTTCATCTGGCTGTCACTGCATCTCAACTCCTCTCTCCTTTCCTGTGCAGATACCTCACAGAGTTTGAGGCCTTCAGTCAGCCAGTCACCGACATTTTCCACTTTGCTGTTTTCGACGAGGACGGCAACCAGCTTGACAGCCAGATGTTCACCATCACTATCACGGCTGGCCAGAGCAAGCCTCCAGTCATCACTTTTGCTGACCATATTGTGGTGCGTAAACAGCCGGGACTTGGGGGTGCAGGTTCAAAGTTGTAAGAGGAGCATTGCTTGTCACAGGCTGCAAACACCCTCCATTTTAAATTCTGAATGGGACTTAGAAGAAAGATAGTGACTATTCAGGGTCTCATGTGGCAAGATATTTCCCATCGACCACTACCTGGTCTTGATTCAGTCCTCTAGGAAGGAGCTGATGTCGAAGAGGGGAGATTTTCCTGTTTCCATCCCTTTCCCCCATGTTATTAAAATATGCATGTGTTAGGCCAGGAGTGGAATGGCAGTACATCAGCTACAGCATTGCTAGAGCAAACTTCAGGTGTAAACCTCAGTTTTGCTTTTGTGTTTTCAGGTGGATGAAGGAGGGAGGGTACCACTTAGAGCCCACCACTCCCTAACCATTGACTCCGATCTTGCCCAGGAAGGCTTAGTAGTGACAATCGCATCTTTCCCAAGATATGGGTACATTGAAAACACCAAAACAGGTAAGTTTGGAACCCTCAAAAACGGAAAGGTGGCTCCTTTGAATCTTAAAATAAACACTGGCAGATGAGGCTCCACTGTGCATCCCACTTAATCTTTGAAAAACAGCAGCGACAAAAAAATCATTTGTTTTCTCTTTCTGCCTGAAAGCATGGTACCATTTTAAAATGAAATAAAGTATTATTTCCTATTGGCAATGCTGTGTTTGCAGGTAGGCGACTTGGTCCTGGACACACTGCGAGCTCAGACCTCTCGTTCTCAATTCAAGATGTGGTAGAGAACCATATCTATTACTTTCAAAGCGTCCACGAAAGCATTGAGCCGTCCACGGACACCTTTAGCTTTTATGTCAGCGATGGCTTCAGCCAATCGGAAACCAGCATTGTCAACATCACCATCAAGGTGAGCTCACTTCTTGGGTTTGATTCCTATTAAAACTTATTGAGTTTAGAGAGGATGCGGGCATTATCCACTAGAAATCTGAAACCTCTCTTGCAATTAGCTTTGCCTGCTTGAATATATGAAACCCCACAAATATTAATAGAATTCAGATTGCTGGTATGTTTTGTGCTGTTTGTGATACCTTAATGTTCTAGAAACTTAGAATTAAGTTGCCATTCAGATTTACCCAACAAACCTGGACACACAAACAGAGTTCCAGATTCAGTTGAAGCTGTTCGTATGTGTTTACATTTGCAAAACCAATTTTGAATCAGATGTTGCAGGTTCAACTTGCATTTCTTATCCCTGACCCCCTTATCTTTGTGGCATTGCATGAGTGCACTGTCTTCCACGAACATCTTTGTGTTATTGTAGCGTCTAAATGATGAGCCCCCGGAAATGGAGGTGGAGCCTGTCAAAGTGCAGGAAAGCACAGGGGTGGTGATCACAAATTCATCCTTGAGCATGAAAGACCTGGACACTCCGGACAACCAACTGGTCTTTGTAGTGACCAAGAAACCCACTTATGGTAAGAGACAAGTTTCTGATATTGCTGAGCAAATGGACTTCAAATTATTTTTTTAGGCTTTTATTACCTTACACGACCATCACATATGATAAAAGGTATGTTCACCTTATTCTCAGGTTATCTCCGCAAGAGACAGTCTCATCTGGATCCCTTGGAGAATGGTCAAACCCTGTCCGAGGGCTCCACCTTTACCTACCAAGATGTCCTGGATGAACTAATCATTTACACACCAGGCAGTTCCAGTGTCCAGTCTGATGAGTTCAGATTTTCACTCTCCGACGGCCTCTACACGCAGACTGGGAAGGTGGAGTTTTCCATTGAGTTGTCCAAGTCGGAGCCACCCAGATTAGTTGTGAACAGGGGCTTGCAACTTTCTGCTGGTAAGCGGTGGGCATCAGCCACACTTTTTGTTGCACTGGTAGTGATGCTGACAGCCAACTGAACAATCAGAACTTAACTCTCTGTATAAAAGCTTTTTTTTAATGTAATACATTGTGTGTGCGAAGAAAGATCCAGTATCCAAGTTCACTGTAACTCACTACATGTGTATTATGGTTTTATATCCTTCTAACAGCAAAAGCTTATTCATAGAGCCAAATAGGAACTGTAGTCCAGTTGAGAGATTCTTTGAGTTCCTTCTTAGCTCATTGTCCCAGAGCTACAATTCTCAGGGTCCCCTTAGGAAGAGGGAATAATTATTCAAGTAGTTTTAAGCCTGCCATGTTTTCTTGCACAATAGGCCATTTTCTGCCTTCAAAATGCTCCCATGACTTATGCCCTATGCAAGATCTTCTCTGAGGTTTAACTATACTTCTGGTAACACCTTGCCTCTCCCATATTTTGTTCTTTTGCATCATTTGACCTCTCCTTCTGATCTGATTTGCCCATAGCTTAAACTGCAAATTTGCTTGGCAAAGGCAACATGGTTTTGTATACCTGTTATTATCATTTTGATGCATGTGACCCTATATAAGCAAGTAAACTACCCTAAGCTTATTGCAATGTTCAGTTGCAGCCAATGTAAATTTCAGTGGAGGAAGTAGAGGCAAGAAAGAGGCAGGGGCAATAGCAAATAAGAATTAGCACATACAATTCACATCGAATATCCTGTAGACTTTTAAACTTTTACAAATATTAGTTCTCCCTTCCCTTTTGTGGCCCTTCATTCAAGTCACCCTTCCCCCTCATCTAAAACAACAGTTCTGTTTATCCGAACTTCCGAATTATCTGAATATTTTTGGGATGTTATCCCTGTTTATCTAAGATGAATGGGGTTATACCACAGAGATGTTCATTATATTCTGGCTTGCACTCTTTATAAAGACTTGAGGAATGAGATTATCGCCCCTCTTTTATTGTCCATTCCGGGTTGCCCAACCACTGCCACAGTGTCCTTTCTCTTGGCAGATCAAGATGAGCAGGTGACAGCAAAGGTTGCAAGGTTTATAGCTGGGGCAGTCAGAATAAGATCCACTATTTGACTATTGATTCAAAACCCTAAAATGTATTTTATATAATTGACTTTTTATTTCTATTCTTTGTATAACGCATATTGTTGTTTTATTGCTATGGCCGATGGCCGACGCAAATAAAGATTCATTCATTATATTCAGAATGATTCTGCAAGGAGGAATAGCAGGTATTTGACTTTCTTTTGCCATTTAGGCTCTGTGGCAGTCCTTACAGACCAGCTCTTGAAGGCCACAGACTCAGATTCAGATGACTTGGCTATCAGATACATCATGAAGAAAGACCCTGTGCTTGGAGTTCTGCGTATCCATAAAAGAGATTCCCTTGATCAGATCTCTGCCAAAGGACCAGTGAGAAGCTTCACACAGGCGGATATAAATAAAGGTGAGCACTCCCAGTCCCTGTTCCACAGGAGAGTTCCATAGCGTATGTGTGTTCAGTTGAGTCTCACATTCCCGGATTGATGCTTTAGTACAAAACTGGATTTCTAAAAAGGTTTGTTTTCTCTCTGCCAGGCTCGTGCTGGCTCGGTGGGTAGTTGTCTCGTTCCTCAGTGGAGTTTGGAATAAGGATCGTTTACACCAGCATAATGTACCCTGCCCAAAATTACATTGACTTCCTGTCGTTTGGGTGTCTCCGCTAGTCACAGACACCAAGAAGACAGTGACACATGTTAGGAGTCAATATTATTAGAAATATGAATTTGGAGAACTGTCGTACAGGTGATAGAATGAAATTCAGTTAGAGGGGATGCGAAGAAGTCAGTTATTGATGTTATGAGAATTAGATATCTGAAGAAATAATTCTTTTTCTGTGTTTAGCTTACTGTATTGTAAAGTGTTTTTCTTTGTTGTGTGTTTTGTAATGTCTTTTTTGTTATAAATGTGGAAAACCAATAAAAAAAAATTTGGAGGAAAAGAAGAAGACAGTAACACAAGCTCATTCTCATTCTATCTCCCCACAGGACAGGTGGAGTACAGCCACGAGAAAGGTAATCCTGGTGGGGCATTTGCTTTCGTTTTCGACGTGGCTGATGCGGAAGGAAACAAAATGGTGGACCAGGCATTTACACTTCGGGTAATGGGTAAGGCCAAGGGATTCTGCTGCAAACCCTCGTTTTCTCTTTGGCAGGGAAGGGAACTTGGCTGTTGTTAATTGGAAAGAAGGAAATTAAGGAGGGAACATGGTTTCAGCAGAGGGGGAAGCAGGGCCAGATTTAGGTTTGATGAGGCCCTAAGCTCCTGAAGGTAATGAGGCCCTTTCTATGTCCAGCTGTCCTTTGTCAACAACAAATTGTCGCTGTTTTTTTGTGTTGAATATATGCTATATGGTAATTTATGGACCTAATAGGCATCTAAAGCCATTTGCACATGTTGCCATACAACCAGTCCATGCAGAATGTAGGCACCCTATATATAGAAATGAGCAAACCAGTGATATTTTAGGGAGCAGGCTAGCAGGCAGGGCCCATTACTTACATCATAGGAGCCCACACAACATAAAACACTGTTGCTGTATGTAGGTTTTATTTTATTTGTTTTTATCTTATATTTTGGAAATGTACATCCCGGGGGTTTTTTCCTTTAAATTTTTTGGGGGCCCCCAAGAGAGTGGGGCCCTAAGCTATAGCTTGTTTAGCTTATACGTAAATCTGGCACTGGGGGGAAGGATTCTGAGCCATTAAAAGGCAGGTAGTCTAATTCTGTAACATCATAGCCTCAACATCTCGTTTAATAGTAATTGATGTTCTTATTTTCCCTAATAGTAACTAATATACATGCTACCAAGTCATTAGTCAAGAGAGTTTCACAGGTTACTTCTGCTTTATCCCCTGATATTTTAGGTTAGGAGTAGACAAAGTGGAGATCTCAATATGATTTTGAGCTGAGACACCCATTCTTGCTGAGTCTCGCCAATGGCCACACTGGCTGGGGTTGATGGGAGTTGACGTCCAACGACATCTGGAGGGTATCACTTGGGGCACCCCTGTCTTGTTGTTCAAAATCATAGAATCATAGAAAGGTACAGGTGGAAGGGACTGCAAGGAACATCTACCTGCAATGCAGGAATCTCAGCTAGATCATACATGACAGATGGCCGTGCTTAAAAACAGGAAAGTCAGCCACCTCCTGAAATATGAAAAGCTGCATTACGCTGAGTCGAGAACTTGGTCCATTTAGCTCAGTATTATGTACTAGTAGCATTGCTCTAGGATTTCAGTCAATGGTCTCTCCCAGCCATACCTGGAGGCACCAGGGAGTCGGTGGTTTGAATTCCCGCTACGGGGTGAGCTTCCGTTGCTTGGTCCCTGCTCCTGCCAACCTAGCAGTTCGAAAGCACGTCAAAGTGCAAGTAGATAAATAGGTACCACACCGGCGGGAAGCTAAACAGCATTTCCGTGTGCTGCTCTGGTTCACCAGAAGCGGCTTAGTCATGCTGGCCACAAGACCCAGAAGCTGTACGCCGGCTCCCTCGGCCAATAAAGCGAGATGAGCGCCGCAACCCCAGAGTCGGCCACAACTGGACCTAATGGTCAGGGGTCCCTTTATCTTTATATAAAAAGTGGAGATGGCAAACACCATCTTAGAAGACGTAGTCCCCCTTTTCCTTTTCCTCAGGAGGAAACACCTGTTCTCAGATGATGCCAAATGTATGCAAATTTAACTGATTGATATGCTAAAACGCATATGGCCAATTGGCTAAGATTTCATTAACCGGGTAGCAGCCTAGTTTAGATTATTCACGAGAGGCAGGAAAATGGAAGCAAGGAAGCCGTTGGTCTTATCCTTTTGCCTCTGATTCTCCCAGAAGATCGGTTGCCACCATCCGTCATTGTCAACACAGGACTGGCCTTGGACGAGAACTCTGTGAAGAAGATCACCACTCTCGAGTTGTCCGCTGTGGATCAGGACAGTGAGCCAAGTGATCTCCTGTACAGGATTACTAAGCAGCCCCACCTGGGGCACCTAGAGCATTCTGCATCACCAGGTTTGCAAACGTTCACTGTTTTTTGGAGCAATATCAAGGCAAGTGATTGACAAGACTTAACTTTAAGGCAGGGGTGGGCAATATTTTTCCCCGATGAAGGAACATTAACCATTGGGAAAAGCCCATCCGGGATACTGAGGTTATTAATACTGTGCGTTTGGAAGCAGTTGAGTGAATTAAAACTGACTCTTTGAAATAAGAAATTCTCTAGTCTGGAAAATATGGTTCAAAAGTTTTACTCACAGAGGTTGACCCAAAACAAACATTTCTACCAGATGGATGGGGTATAAATTATTATTATTATTATTATTATTATTATTAACAATAAAGTTACGTTCAGATAGATGCATAATGTCTTATACTGATCCCAGTATAGGTAAAATAGATTAGATTATTAACATCTTCCACCCAGAGCTAAAAATCAAAGCTCTCTCTCTTCTTCATTCCAGCCTCCATTAGCCTGAGGCTGTTTTCCTAGAGAAGATATTAGCACATCCATTCTCTCCAGTAGCTTGAGAACAAAGAGTCACTCCACCCAAGATGGAAGCCAACAGATTAGCATATGCATAGACTTGTAATACATCCTGATGCCTTGTGAATGAGGCACAAGATACGGTCCCATGATACAGCCCCACAGAATTTGGTGTTAGCTGCCCTGAGCCCGGCCCTGGCCAGGGAGGGCAGGGTATAAAAAATAATTATTATTAATCTGTTAGGCTCTCTTCTCAGCTCTTCTTTAGCTTCAGTGGAAATTTCCATGCCATGCATCACAGTATGCATGCAGACCCATTGCAGAGTTATTTTCCATTTCAGTATACAATTATACTTAACTGTGGGATGGGCGGAGACAGAATCAAAATTGGACACCCTTTGGAGAACTCTTCCTTCTCTTTGTGCTTTACCAACCCTTCTCCACTGCTTTTGCGCGTGTACACACATACGTAGAGGAAGCAATTCCTGCAGGAAGGGGTGCTGTTAGGATTTCCCACCTCAGACACCGATATGCCCAGGGTTATGTCCCAAACAACAAATGAATTTTGTGCTTGAGTTATACAAATGTAACTACTCTGCATTCTTCTTTGGGTTGATAGTGGGGTAGGTGACTCATCTACCCAACCACGAATCATGAGTAGGGCAGCCCTAAACATTTTTGTTTCTCTAAGGGAAGTTTCTAGTCCATAAGATTGCAGAATCATCAGCTTGCTGCTGTTTTCTTTCCCCTGCCGTTTCCTGCTACTCTAGGCAGAAGGATTAGCTCCTTCAGACAGGCAGACCTGGTCTCCCGCAACATCCAGTACATCCATACCAGCGAGGAGGAGAAACATTCTGACACATTTGCCTTCTCCGTTTCTGATGGCACACACGAGGTGAGTGGATTTCCTTTTGTTCTTGGCAAAATTCAGCTTCAGGCGGGCGTCCATCCATATTTGTTTGCACAAGGTTTGCAGGGAGGTTATCCGAAGCCAGCTGTTTATTGAGCATACATTCTGATTTTTTTGTAGGAAGGTTGGTCAACGTTGTGCAAAGCAATCATTTTAGCCACACTTTCCAGGGCATTTTCCCATAACTCAGTCGAATTTTATGGGGAAAGGGGGAAGTTGGCAAGTTGTGTAAGAGATTGCCAAATCCACTTAAGTATGGAACCTGAAAAGACCCTGAAGACCCTGATGTTGGGGAAGATGGAGGGCACAAGGAGAAGGGGACAACAGAGGACGAGATGGTTGGACAGTGTTCTCGAAGCTACCAGCATGAGTTTGACCAAACTGCGGGAGGCAGTGGAAGACAGGAGTGCCTGGCGTGCTCTGGTCCATGGGGTCACGAAGAGTCGGACACGACTAAACGACTAAACAACAAAATGGAACCTGAATTTGCCAGTATGCAACTGAATTCTGCCTGCAAAATTTCAAGAGTGCCCCAAATGCTCAGGCAGAGTTTGTCCATGGAAGTCGCGTTAGATGGGAATCTGGTTTTAATTTTTGCTTCATCTGTTTTCCCCTGTAGGTGAGCCAGAATTTTGACATCACCATTAACCCGGTAGATGACTCTTTGCCTGTTGTGCAGAGCCCTGGGATGAGGGTGCAAGAAGGAGTGAGGAAGACCATCACAGAGTTTGAGCTTAAAGCCACAGACATGGACACAGAGGTGAAGCCCTTTCTGTGTCTTTCCTCCTTAAAGCACTGCAGAATCCATTTGGAATAAGAACTGTCCTGTGTCAGGGTCTAGTGTGCCCCAGGAGAAGGGAGGGAAGGAGTCTGACTCGGGAGAGGGGGGCAGTGATTTGTGGGGGGCCCTGTACCAGACGGGAGGCAAGAGTCAGAGGCAGGGGGTGCTCCAGAGCTGGAGGGTTGAGCCAGGAGGGGTTGGAGGAAGAGGAGGAAGAGACACGTCAGACAAGTGAAGGTCCAAGTGCTTCCCCACCATCTCCTGCACCACTGTCTCCCAGGACCAGGAGGGGACTGAAAAGGGTGGAGCAGAGGAAGAGTTTCCACACATGCATAGTCTCCACTTATCTTGATCCCAGCTCTTCAGGTCCCCTTCACACAGTCCCTTCTTGCTCGCAGGCCAGATCCATCACATTCACGATCGTGCAGCCGCCACGGCATGGCCTGATCGAACGGACCAGCGATGGGCACCACTATCGCCTGACCCACACCTTCACAATGGAGGATGTCTTCCAGAACCGGATCAGTTATAGTCACGACGGGAGCAACTCCCTGGAGGACCGCTTCACCTTCACTGCTTCCGACGGATCCAATCCCTTTTTCGTCGTGGAGGAGGACGGGAAAGAGGTTGGTGGGCAAACCGTGCTGGGTTTAGAGCTCAGTCTGAGTTCATCCTGACATGTGGTAGTATCGTATGTAGCTTGTACAACTTCAGGTTGAGAAGCCCAAATTTCAGTGCTTCCCTGTGGGTGGCAGGTGATGGGTAGGGACCTCCATATCCACAGAAAGCTAACATGTTAAGGGGGGGGGGAACTTAGTCAATAACTTTTCTCCCTGTCCTGTAAGTTTTCAGCTGGTTGTGAGACTGTGCCTTAGTTTTCCTTGATTTTGTAGGGGACTGTTCAAACGTGTGCTCTCCCTACTGACAGTCTGAAATGATACAGTCCAGCAGGAGTTGTACCATCTGATTCTGCTGCCAGTGTACCTATTATGGGTTAGTCAGTCTAATTCAGCCCTCAGAACGCAATGCAAGTAGCAGAAACGGTGTAATCAATCCCGTGAAATATTTCCTGGATATTTCGAGAGGGCGGGCGGGGGTTACGTTCAAACCGTATATAAATTTTGCGAAATAACAGCACAAATGTTTTCTCAGCTTGTGACTGCTGTGCCCCAGCTGTTCAGAGTGGAAATTCTTCCTGTGGATGATGGAACCCCGAGAATTGTCACAAACTTGGGCCTGCAGTGGCTGGAGTACATGGATGGCAAGGTAGACTTTCACGTTTGCTTTGTTTTCAAGTCACACGTTTTGGTGCATGGAGAAAATTGGGAAAGGCTACTGGATAGGTGTCAGAGGTGCAGAACAGAAAATGGGCAACTTTTCCCGGTCTTGAGAGCAGCATTGGAAAAATAATTTGAAGACTACTTGGGCTTGAGCCCTGTCCTCCTGACTCAGATATTCTTACCTGCCCCACTTCTGGATTTGCCAGAAGTTAAAACTTAATATGAAGTATGTGGGGGTTGCTTAAATTTATTCTATATTTCTTTAGATGTTTTCATTAGGCTATTGTTTATGAACATTTGCAGTTTGTTTACATTTTTGCAACTGTTAAGAGTGAAGGGTGTTAATTTTCTGATGCTGTGAGCTGCCTTGAGCCTGGTTTAACTATGGAAAGGTAGCTGGCCAAGCAGTGATGTTGAGGACAACTAGGGTCCTCATAGACATCAGGAGAAGGGCGAGAGATTCTGTTCCTTAGTTCTACGTGGAAGATGCTCTACACTGGATAGCTCAGTCGGTAGAGCATGAGGCTGGGTCGTGGGTTCGAGCCCCGCATTGGGTGAAAGATTCCTACATTGCTCGGGGTTGGACTAGATGACCCTTGTGGTCCTTTCTAACTCCACAATTCTATGATTCTGTGTGGAAAGTCAGCCATTGCCAGGGCTGGCCCACCCATGTGGTGGGCTGAAGCAGCTGCCTTCGGTGGCAGAAGCCCAGAAGGTAGCGCTCTGCAAGTTCTCACAAGAGCTCCGCGAGATCTTGCAAGATCTTCTTGAACCTGCTGTTGTCACTTTGTGGACGCTGCTGCAGAACCCATATAAGGGAGGCTCTAGCAGGGGCAGGGAGGCACCTTCCTGTTTTGCCTCAGGCAGTGAAATGGGATACGCCGCCCTAGCCCTCCACCGAGACTGTATTCAAACATGCTTGCAAATCACTTTGAAGATCTAAATGGTGGAAAGCCAGGATATGAATCTGCTAGATAGATTAAAAATTGCAAACGCCATAATTCCAGCTGCAAACAACACACCTGTTACAGACAAGGCTGGCGCTGTGAGCCCTCCCCACCTTTGAGAGCCAACGTGTTTAAGAGCAAGGGACTCGTAATCTGGTGAACCAGGTCCGATTCCCTGCCCCTCCACATGCAGCTGCTGGGTGACCTTGGGCCAGTCACACTTCTCTGAAGTCTCTCAGCCCCACTCACCTCACAGAGTGTTTGTTGTGAGGGAGGAAGGGAAAGGAGAATGTTAGCCGCTTTGAGACTCCTTAGGGTTGTGATAAAGCGGGATATCAAATCCAAACTCTTCTTCTTCTTTGTTGTGGGGTTGGGGTTGCTGCCTGGCCCAGTGGAGTCTGTAGCACCCAAGTTCCTGGGCAAATCCCATTCTGAATGAGCCCCAAACTCACTCTGTGGTCAACTGAAAATGGGAATGTGTGCACTTCTTTTTTCAAGTGGGGGCACTTCGCATTTTGACGCACCCCCTCTCCAAACGGAAGATATCTTTTCCCGACTCACTGGAGAAGAGCTCCATCTTTCCTCTTTTATTTCAGGCCTGGCATGGAGCTTTTCCACACCAAATGTTACGTGGGTTGAAACGCTTGCTGGAGAAGCATCTCGCCTCCTTGCTTTCTCTCCAGCATCGCTGATGATTAAATGCCCACAGGTTGTCCTTACAGCTGTGCCTCATTGCCCAGATCTTCTGGGGCATGAAATCTATAAACCTTGCCATGTGGTATTGACTGAAAAAACGGGGGTGGTGGTTCTGGAGTTAAGAGTGCTTTAAGCGGAGGGGGAGTTGTGTTTCTTCCTTAATGCTGCCAGCCGTGATGATGGATGGAGCAGGGCTCCACTGCTTGTTGCATCAGCAGCTGTGGCTAAACAAAGCCATCCATCTTAAACTGCAGGACTAAGGTCCCTGACAGCACAGTTCCTTCCCACCCACTCCGTAGACCTGCACACTCCGATGTCTTACTCTGCTGCTATTGGCATTTGCGTTCCTGGAGCGCTTGTTGATTAATTGCTGTGATTAATCAAGCAATTCTTCCATCACCAATTAAAAGGTGTGGAAATGAAGGCAGGTGCTTTTTAAAAATAAATAAATTGAAAGCTCTGCTATGTGGATAGGTGTTGGTGCTAGCATCTGTTTCCCACCCTACTTGGTGTTAGTTCAAACCTTCAAGAGCCAGTTACAGGTAGGTAGCCGTGTTGGTCTGCTGTAGTTGAAAGAAAATTAAATAATAAAATAAAAAATTCCTTCCAGTAGCACCTTAGAGACCAACTAAGTTAGTTATTGGTAGTTTAGATTTTGTTGTAAGCGGTGGTGTTTTCTGGTCACATCCATTTGGATTCTGTGGCGGAAGCAATTGAGTGCCGCAAGATGAGTGCAATTAAAGCAAGATGAGTGCTACACCCCATAGTCGCCTTTGACTGGACTTAACCATCCAGGGGTCCTTTACCTTTAGTGTGGCTGCAGAGACAGGTAACTCGTAAGTGCTGCCTCCAGCGTTGTTTTTGCTGCATTAGGAGCAGCAAAGTGACCTCCCTGGGGCGCAAGCCTGGGCAGTGTGTATGGACGTCATGGGCTGCCCAGACAACAAGACTCCCCCACCCCAGTATCCCTGTTGAGGTCCAAAGTGTGTGTGGTTTGGGAGCTTCAATGCTGGTCCAAAGTGTGTGTGGTTTGGGAAAAAACAATGCTGTCCAGGGCTGTAAAGACTGTGGAGAGAATAATTGGGTGCCCTCTTCCCACCTTGGATCAAATCTACACTTCCAGGTTTCATAAGAAAGCTGCAGAGATAGTGCAGGATAGTGCGCACCCCGGAAATGATCTCTTTCAGCTTCTGCCTTCTGGAAGAAGGTACAGGGTTATAAAAACTAGGACTAGCCGCCTGAGAAACAGTTTCTATCCCAATGCAATTTTGGTTTTAAACCAAGTTTAAGGTAGTCTCAATGGGAGTATATTGTATTTAATTATGGGGTATCAGAGTTTTTAGGGGCTAACCAGGCTGGGATAGCTGGGATAGCAGGCTTGTTGGTTTTTGAATGTCTGATGTAGATTTCTTCAATTTCGTTATTCTGTATGAGACAATGACAATAAAGATTATCGTATCGTAAAGGAAAGCAGAGTTTGGCACCAGCTTGGCTGCAGGAGTTGCTAGAAGGAGGCGTATGAAGCGCCACCCAACCATTTTAGGGACTCCATTCCAGATTTGCGTAGGATTTATTCCCTAGTCTTTTCTTTTCCCAAATATACCCCGCAAGGCGGTGGGTACCGATTTTTCCTTGGAGGTTTACTCCCGAAGCCTTTCTCACAAGTGAGTATGGCTGCAAAGCAGCAGAGGTTAAGGATCAGAGTTTTCCTTCTCCAATAAAACTGATACCAGCCTTGGACCCTGCTTTCTGCTTCTTCCCATCACATGTTCTGTGGATATAGGGAAATGGCATCTTCAATGTCTTCAGGTAGGGATGTGAAAGATTCCTTGCCTGAAACCCTAGAGAGCTGCTGCCAGTCCGTGTAGACAACACTGAACTAGATGGACTCAGTCCCAGCCTAAGGCAGCTTTCTGTGTTCCTAGATATAGGCATCATAGCAGCCAAGTGGGTTTGAACTGATTAATCATCTTGGCTGAGCAACAGGGTGAGAATAACTGGATAAATAGATAAACAGTCAAACTGCTTAACTGACCACATAGTGGAGCCTTGATTTTCCATAACTCCTTTCTAGTTTCCTTGCCTTCCTTTCCCCTCCCTCTTCTTCCAAAGCAACTCATCTCCTCCTCTGGTGACTCCAGAGAAGGGTAGATATCGGAGCCAGTTCTTAGGGGACGGACATTCAGATTTACGAATGTAGCCCAAGGGAATAACCTTTATCCACTGGAATAAACTCTTAGTTCCAGCTTTCAGGCTCAGACCCAGGAACTGTTGATTCCATCTGTTTAAGTGTATAAACACTGGCTTCGTGTCTTCAATCCAGCCAAAAAATCTGATCACCAAGAAAGAGCTGTTGACTATGGATCCCGATACAGATGACAAACAGCTGATCTACGAGATAACAGCTGGGCCAGAGCACGGTTATGTGGAGAAGAAGTTGCAGCCGGGAGTGTCAGTGACTACGTTTACTCAAGGTAGGAAAGCAATGCTAGGAAAGACATTTGCCCTTTTTTGTGCTTAATCATGGTTTTAACTGCACTGTATTACTTTTCGGGGGGACGCGGGTGGCGCTGTGGGTTAAACCACAGAGCCTAGGACTTGCCAATCAGAAGATCAGTGGTTTGAATCCCCATGACGGGGTGAGCTCCTGTTGCTCGGTCCCTGCTCCTACCAACCTAGCAGTTCGAAAGCACGTCAAAGTGCAAGTAGATAAATAGGTACCACTCCGGCGGAAAGGTAAACATCGTTTCCGTGCGCTGCTCTGGTTTGCCAGAAGCGGCTTAGTCATGCTGGCCACATGACCCGGAAGCTGTACGCCAGCTCCCTCGGCCAATAAAGAGAGATGAGCGCCGCAACCCCAGAGTCAGCCATGACTGGACCTAATGGTCAGGGGTCCCTTTACCTTTACCTTTATTACTTTTCGGTATGTTGGAGGCCAGGGAAGAACCAATCGGTCTAAATTTGGTTTGTGCCAATTCAACATGTGTTTGGTTTTAAGTCCCATCCACATTCCACAAATCGGAACCACACAGTGGGGCTTCTGAATTTCACAAGGAGGGACTGAAGGCCCTGCTACCATCATTGCATGCTTTTTTTGAAAGCGAATGCAAATTGCATAAATGAATGAATGAGGAGGCGGAGAAATCTCAGAGCCATCTCCAAGCCACATCCACCAGGGCTGTTTTGTAGTTCTTTGTGTCGTTCCAGCTTTATTCAAACATTTTATATCAATTTGTAAGCTGCATCCAGAAACCAGGATATCCTTATGACTTATATCACTTCCTCAGCCTGCTACCCTCCTGATGTTGTTCAACTCCAGCTCCCATCATCTCTTGCCGGGCCTTCTCTGCAGTGGCTCCCTGACTGTGGAATGCTCTCCCCAGGGAAGTTCGCTTGGCGCCTTCATTATACACCATTAGGCAAAAACATTCCTTTTTAACCAGGTCTTTGGTTGATCTGATTTACATCCTATGTCCTTTTAAAATATGCTTGGGGGGGTATTGGGCTGTTGTTTTTATTTTTATTATGTATTTTGTGGTTTTGTGGAGCGGCCGCTGAGACCATATAACACCGGTCTTGAAAGACCTACATTGGCTCCCAGTACGTTTCCGAGCACAATTCCAAGTGTTGGTGCTGACCTTTAAAGCCCTAAACGGCCTCAGTCTAGTATATCTGAAGGAGCATCTCCACCCCCATTGTTCAGCCCGGACACTGAGGTCCAGCACCGAGGGCCTTCTGGCGGTTCCCTCATTGCGAGAAGCCAAGTTACAGGGAACCAGGCAGAGGGCCTTCTCAGTAGTGGCGCCCTCCCACCAGATGTCAAAGAGAACAACAACTACCAGACTTTTAGAAGACATCTGAAGGCAGTCCTGTTTAGGGAAGCTTTTAATGTTTGATGTATTACAGTATTTTAATATTTTTTTGGAAGCTGCCCAGAGTGGCTGGGGAAGCCCAGCCAGATGGGCAGGGTATAAATAAATTATTATTATTATTATTATTATTATTATTATTATTATTATTATTAGTCTTGATTTTATTCAGTAAACCACCCTGAAACCCCCGGGTATAGGGCAGTATATAAATTAAATAAACAAATAAATAGGTCATGGTGGGTGGGACTGATAGAATCATAGAGTTGGAAGGAACTGCAAGGGATATCTAGTCCAGCCCCCTGCAATGCAGGAATCTTTTGCCCAACGTGGGGCTCAAACCCACAACCCTAAGATCAAGAGTCTTATGCTCTACTAAAGCAAGAATGGGAGTCTCAACAACATCTGGAGCATTATCGAAAATGTATAACTTTTTACTGGAATGCAACACAAAAGATGAACTGACAAAAGAAGTAATGATAAAATGGGCACTAGATTTTGGGTATAACATCGAATATGACACTTGGGTGAAACTGTGGAACGGAGGTTTAAAATTTACAGTGTGTACTACTTTAAAAGAAAACATAATGATAATGATGTACCGCTGGTATTTAACACCTGTCAAGCTAGCAAAAATGTACAGAATGGGCAATAAAGCTTGTTGGAAATGTAGAATGAAGGGTGGAGAATTTTTTCACATGTGGTGGACGTGTGAGAAAATGGAATAAAATCGGGATATGATTTACAATGAATTGAAATAATTGTTTAAATATACTTTCCCCCCAAAAAACCAGAAGCATTTTGGCTGGGGTTGATAGGAGATGAAATAAGAAAAGCAGACCAGAGATTATTTATGTATGCTACGACTGCTGCCAGAATCTTAGTAGCTCCAAAATGGAAAACTCAGGAAATACCAACAGAGTGGCAGACAAAAATGGTTGAATATGTGGAATTAGCAAAACTGACCCACAGAATCCGTAACCAAGAGGAAACAAAGTTCAGAAGTGAATGGAGTAAATTTGTGGAGTATATACGTAATAATTGTAGAAGTTTAAAGACTGTAGTAGGATTAAAATAAATCTTATGGCATGAACAGGATGATGTTAAGAATCTGTGAAAAAAGGAAAGATTAATATGAAAACCTCTGAAGGGAGGGAGGGAAGTCCGTGCTTGATAGAGCGTTGGGAAAATAAGTGTACATAAGATTGTAGAACATTAGTGTATTTATTTTGTTTTGTTTGTGTTAAAGAAAACTTAATAAAAAGCATTTGAAAAAGAACATCTGGAGGGAAACCAAGTTGGGGAGGCTGGTATCTACGTATGCAAAAATTGTTAAGTTCGAAGATTAGTTCATTGAGGCCTCTCTTCCCAACAGAGGAAGTGAACTTGGGATTGATCGAGTACGTGCTACATGAGGAGCAGACTCAAGAGACAGAAGACAGTTTTCAGTTTCTTGTAAAGGACAGCAAACCCAGTGTGGTCACTGACAATACCTTCCATATCCAGTGGTCTCTTATCAGCTTTCAGCACACCAGGTAAGCTACTCAGCCAAGCAGCACAGAAAATTAAGGCATGCTAAACTTCAGAATGCTAAAGATTCTAGCAGCTGCCTGTCAACTTTAATCTGCTTCAGCCATTGGCTGAGTACTTGCTGCTGTGGTGTCATGGAATGTTCACAAACAGTCGGAGGCTAGAAGCTTGCTTGCCTTTGAGGATTGTCGTTTTAATTGTTTGTAAGCCACTTTGGGTGTTGTTTTAATAGAAAAGCAATCTATACAGTGGTACCTCGGGTTAAGTACTTAATTCGTTCCGGAGGTCTGTTCTTAACCTGAAACTGTTCTCCACTTTAGCTAATGGGGCTTCCTGCTGCTGCCGCGCTGCCGGAGCACGATTTCTGTTCTCATCCTGAAGCAAAGTTCTTAACCTGAGGTCCTATTTCTGGGTTCGCAGAGTCTGTAACCTGAAGTGTATGTAACCTTAAGCGTATGTAACCCGAGGTACCACTGTAAATATTTTAAATAGTTAAACAGGAGTGAGGGGGTGAGGTCACTTTAAACAGGAGGGGGAACTTCCGGAGGTCAGCTTTGTGCTGTTATCAGAAATCAGGGACTGAGGCAAAGGTGGTAGAGAGACCTGGGAACTGGAATTTGAACAGCAAGAAGACCCAGGAGGTTGGGAGTGTGTGGAATAAGTAGCCCTTGTGCAGTGGGTTAAGAAACAGAAGGGGGGGGTTGGAGGAGTCTTCGCAACCTGAGGAGACTGTAGAGTTGAAGAACGAAGCGGGTAGCTTGGGAAGGGGAACACGTGTATGAGGTACAGGGACAGAAAAATAGGTGTGTCATTGACAAGAAGAAGGGAAAGCGGCAGGATTACCGGGTGGGCAGGCAGGATGGACTGCCTGGCTGGGCTTGAACCACCAACCTTCTGGTTAACAGCCAGATGCACTGACCCATTGCGCCACCTGCCCCAGACAAAGACTGGTGGGTCTGCATGTGTGTTGTGGATGGGGGGGAAATGGGGTTGACTTTCCATTTGCTGACTTGAACGAACCAGCCGGATCTCTCTTACTTCAGCCTCTGTATTTGCTCATTTATTTTATTTACTTACATATTTTGTTATCCCGCCTAATCTCCCAAGGGGAACTCAAGGCAGCGCACAGATCAGATTACAACAGATAATATTTACATGTGATTAGCTGATAACGAGCAACACACTACAGGATGCATTGTTCAACCAGATTGGTACTAACTAGATTTCTGACAAGAAGAATTTTGTCGTGGTGCTTTTATTTACTTATTTTTTTCCTCGGCGTCAGATCGCGCCAATTCAATTATGGCGAATCACCCTAATTAAGGCAGATTGTACATTCTTCGCTGAACGAGAGGAAGCAAAATGCACTGAAATTAATGAAACCGATACAAACTGAATGTAGCGATCGACTTCAGCCCCCTGAAATCAGTGGGACATGAATTCACAATTTAGCAGTATTCGGCCCCACTGGTTTCTGTGCACTTCACAGCCTCTGGGCTGCATCTCCCTGGTTACATGGAGGAGGGGAAAACTCATTCTCTCTCTCTCTCTCTCTCTCTTTCCAGCTACAATGTCAGTGAAAAGGCAGGCTCCATCAGTGTCACAGTGAAGAGGACGGGTAACCTCAAACAATATGCTATTGTTCTGTGCCGTACGGAGCAGGGAAGTGCCACCTCCAGCTCAGCTTCACGGCCAGGAGAACAGGACTACGTGGAATACGCAGGCCAGGTGGGTTCAGGAAAAACGCTGCACACCTTGGGGAAAAAAATCCACAGTGGAATGCTCTACACCAGCGGTTCTCAACCTGTGGGTCCCCAGATGTTGTTGAACTACAACTCCCATCACCCCTAGCTAGAAAGGTCAGAGCTCAGGGATGATGGGAGTTGTAGTCCAACAACATCTGGGGACCCACAGGTTGAGAAAGGCTGCTCTACACCATGGGTAGGCAACCTAAGGCCCGGGGGCTGGATCTGGCCCAATTGCCTTCTAAATCTGGCCCGCAGATGGTCCAGGAATGAGCGTGTTTTTACATGAATAGAATGTGTCCTTTTATTTAAAATGCATCTCTGGGTTATTTGTGGGGCATAGAAATTCGTTCATTCCCCCCTAAAAAATATAGTCCGTCCCTCCACAAGGTCTGAGGGATAGTGGACCGGCCCCCCTGCTGAAAAAGTTTGCTGATCCCTGCTCTACAATGTCTCACCCAAAGGGTGAAGTGTTAGGTGGGCATGGTAACAAGCCCAGATAAGCTTCCTGGGCTGAACCTCTTCCTTTCACCCAGCTGTGAAAAACGTGGCAGAGAGTATTGAGTCAGGAGCCGTCACCTAAACTGGGCATCTCCAGTCTGGGCTTGGCGGCTCTTGTCCAGTGTCAAGACCAGGCCAGCTGTACCCAAATCCAGACCTAGAAGGGCGTCTTCAGTTTGGCATACTTGCAGTCAGGTGTCAGGTTTGGGGACGTGAGTCAGAGATAGCTGAAGGCGAGGGCTGGAGTCCATCAGCGAAGGGAATGGTCTTCTGTTGCTCAGATAAGGGAAGAAGTCCAGGCTGCCAGACCTGGAAAACCCCAGGTGCTTCCTACTGTCTGCTGTTCCTCAGTTCTGCTTCCCACTGCGCCTGAGCATCTCAGGTACAGTGGTGCCTCGCAAGACGAAATTAATTCGTTCCGCAAGTTTTTTCTTCTTGCGAGTTTTTCGTCTTGCGAAGCACGGTTTCCCATAGGAATGCATTGAAAATCAATCAATGCGTTCCTAAGGAGACCGTCGGGGACAGTGGGGAAGCGCCGCGTGCCTTCCCCTCTGTCCCCGGACCTGTTTTAAAGCAAGGGGCAGCAATCTCCGGGGAGAGAGAGGAAGGCGCGCGCCTTTCCCTCTGTCCCCTCTTTTGAAGCAAGGGGCGGCAACGGGGAGAAGATCGCTTCTCCCCGTTGCCACCCCTTGGTTCAAAAGGGGTCCGGGGAGAGAGGGGAAGGTGCGCGCCGTCCCCTCTGTCCCCTCTTTTGAAGCAAGGGGCGGCAATGGGGAGAAGATCGCTTCTCCCCGTTGCCGCCCCTTGCTTCAAAAGGGGTCCGGGG
>JAXCMG010000014.1:48510609-48530555 GCA_034642415.1 Podarcis siculus | reverse complement strand
TCCGAAGCCTGGCGGCGGGAGGAGGTCCGAGGACAGTGGGCAAGACGTGCTGTCCCGGAGATTTCCCTATGGGCTTTCGTCTTGCGAAGGAAGCCCATAGGGAAATTCGTTTTGCGAAGCGTCTCCAAAACGGAAAACCCTTTCGTCTAGCGGGTTTTCCGTCTTGCGAGGCGTTCGTCTTGCGGGGTACCACTGTATCTCAGTAAGCAAAGTTTCCATCTCGGCCCATGTGAGCCCCAGTTTATGCCCCAAAGTCCCTAACATCCCATTGTTTAACTGTATCTCTGTCAGGCTTCAGGGAATCGCCTTCCTTCCCCATGGTAGTAAATAAGAAGAGATCAAATGAAAGGAACGTATTACCAGTTAGATTCTTTAATAACCACAGTGAGGGACAAAAGAACCCGTCTACCTAGAATGGCGGTGCTCCCAGTTAAGGCTTACACCCCCTCTGTCCCTATTAATCTACGTCACTCCCACGTCTTGTAATCTGAGCTTGTACCGTCTGCGATTTCTGTTCTGAGACTTTCTGAGACTTTTCTTCTTGACCTTGGGGAGGGCAGTGAAGGAATGCTGTCCAGAGACTGTGAATCTATTAACCCTCACTCTCCCAGTGCTTCTTCTCCTATCTGTTGCGCATCCAGTCTTTCCCAGCTTCTGCCTTCTGAACTATGCCCCTCTGCAAACCACTGTTCCAAATCTATACGGTCCTCCTGCTCCTGGGAAGATTTAGGATCGGGGTGGTGGTGGTGGCTCCCACCATTCTTCCTCAGTGCAGCCCTCCTCAGCACAGTCGCTGACAACCTCTGGGATGGGAAATGTGTCTTAGTGTGGAGGGGAACTGGATCACAGAATAGGATTAAGAAAGGCAAGAGTAGAAAAACATACAGGGCACCTTAGGGGGTGTTGCGACACTGAGTCAATAATGTTGTTGTTGTTTAGTTGTTTAGTCGTGTCCGACTCTTCATGACCCCCTGGACCAGAGCACACCAGGCACTCCTGTCTTCCACTGCCTCCCACAGCTTGGTCAAACTCATGCTGGTAGCTTCGAGAACACTGTCCAACCATCTCGTCCTCTGCTGTCCCCTTCTCCTTGTGCCCTCCATCTTTCCCAACATCAGGGTCTTTTCCAGGGAGTCTTCTCTTCTCATGAGGTGGCCAAAGTCTTGGAGCCTCAGCTTCAGGATCTGTCCTCCCAGTGAGCACTCAGGGCTGATTTCCTTCAGAATGGAGAGGTTTGATCTTCTTGCAGTCAATGGGACTCCCAAGAGTCTCCTCCAGCACCATAATTCAAAAGCATCAATTCTTCAGCAATCAGCCTTCTTTATGGTCCAGCTCTCACTTCCATACATCACTACTGGGAAAACCATAGTTTTAACTATACGGACCTTTGTTGGCAAGGTGATGTCTCTGCTTTTTAAGATGCTGCCTAGGTTTGTCATTGCTTTTCTCCCGACAAGCAGGCATTAATTTTGTGGCTGCTGTCACCATCTGCAGTGATCAAGGAGCACAAGAAAGTAAAATCTCTCACTCCCTCCATTTCTTCCCCAGTGGCCATGATCTCAGTTTTTTTGATGTTGAGCTTCAGACCATATTTTGCGCTCTCCTCTTGCACCCTCATTAAAAGGTTCTTTAATTCCTCCTCACTTTCGAGTCAATAATGACTGTTCCCAAATAATGTCTCACTGCCGTGGAACTCATAAAACAGCAGCAGCAGGCCTGTTTTCCAGTTAAGGTCTGCTTCAGCCTTTTATACCTCTCTGCACTTAGTCAATGCACAACCTTGCTCCACACAGGTTCAGTTTGATGAACGGGAGGACACGAAATCCTGCACTATCCTGATAAACGACGACAATGTCTTTGAGAACACGGAGAGCTTCACTGTGGAGCTCAGCATGCCTGCCTATGCCTTGCTGGGGGACATCACCGAGGCCAAAGTCTTCATCAGCGATGCGGAAGATGAGCCTACCCTGCAGTTTGACAAGAAAGTCTACCACATCAGCGAGAGTGCTGGCATCCTCTCTGCCCCCATTGAAAGGAAAGGTGTGTTGCACTACAGCTTACAGCAGGGGATGGGAAGCTGGTGCAAATGGACTTCCAGTAAATAATACAATCCTAAGGGACGCGGGTGGCGCTGTGGTCTAAATCTTGGGCTTGCCGATCAGAAGGTCGGCAGTTCAAATCCCTGTGACAGGGTGAGCTCCCATTGCTCGGTCCCAGCTCCTGCCAACCTAGCAGTTTGAAAGCACACCAGTGCAAGTAGATAAATAGGTACTGCCCTGGTGGGAAGGTAAACAGCGTTTCTGTGCTCTGCTCTGGTTTTGGTGTTTTGTACAACTCTGCGATTCTCTGAACCAGTTGCCCTGGAAAGCAACTTTTGTATAACTCTGTGCTGTGCATTGCATTACAGGCGACTCCAGCAGCACCGTGTCTGCAGTTTGCTACACAGTCCCCAAAAGTGCCAAAGGGAGCAGTGCACATGCCTTAGAATCTGGATCAGACTTCAAGTCCAGGGGGATGTCCAATGAAAACCGCGTGGTGCTGGGGCCTGGCGTCACCATGACCACCTGCGACGTGAAGCTGATTGACGACAGCGAGTACGAAGAGGAGGAGGAATTCGAAATCGCGCTTGCCGACGCGTCGGAGAACGCGCGCATAGGGAGCATCGCTTCAGCGAAGGTCATGATCAGCGGTCCCAACGATGCCTCGACAGTGTCCCTTGGAACGGCTACTTTTACAGTCAGCGAGGATGCAGGTGAGAGACTAGGATTATTTTACCCTTGCTCTCTTCTTATGGGGCTCAAGTTTATTTTCAAAGCAGTAACAGCTGGTATGCACAGCTGGTATGCGGGAAAAGAGGGAGATCCCCGCCGCGCCTGCATTAAATCGGGCAGGCCACGCCCCCAGAGCCAGTTGATTGGCTGGCCAGGGGGCGACGTGGCCGGGAATCCCCCCCAATTGCGTGGGGGCTGGGGCCGTGAAGCCCGCAACCCCACCTCCTCTGTAGGGCGGAAGTGGCTTTAGTAATACCTTTAACGCTGATTCAAGGAGGGATCACTGTGCTCTCTGAAAATCTTTCCCCAGTTTTTTTAGGGCAACACAGCTGTGCTGGCTGAGGCTGATGGGAACTGTAGCCCAAAACATCTGGAAAGGAACCAGGCTGGCAAACCCTGCTTTAGGGATGCTACCAGTAGTCACCTTTTCCCACAAACTCCTCCCTTCTCTCCCTTCCTTGCAGGAATCATTGAAATCCCCGTTACTAGGCACGGCCCTGACCTCTCGACCCCCACGTCCGTATGGTGCGCCACTCGTACATCGGATCCGCCATCAGCAACTCCGGGAGTCGACTACATACCCAGCTCCAAGAAAGTGGAATTTCGCCCAGGAAGAACTGAAGAGGTATCGCTACATTTTTTGCTATTACCAAGCAGTTAATACCTGGGACCAAACTAAGCATTGTCTCATAAGGAGCATTCAAACGCATTTGTGTCATGCATCTTGTGTGTTTTAGTTTGTACAGAAATGGTGCAGATCAAACAAAGAGCCAAACCAGACGTTAAATCAGGGAAAAAATGGTAATTAGGGACGGATGGAACTGTCAGTTTTGGTTTCTCTGACTTTCTCGTTTTTTCCAGCCTGAAGTTCAGATCATCACATTTTTGCATCAGTTTGTGATTTAAAAAGAAAAATGTCCTTACAAAAATTTGTCAGCATTTTAGTGAGCATTCCTGGCAATATACATGTGATTTATTTATTTTTGCTCAACATGCACATTTTTACAAGTAATGTCCCCTAATATAATACATTTATTTTCAATAATATATATATTTTAATGCCCATGTCCCCCTAACATTTCTGCAGACATTTTTTGGTTGGATAACTGCATAACAAAATTCGGAGAAATTCAGATTTTGAAGGATAGCTGCAGTTTGGTTTGCATCGTGTTTTGGAAGATGGGAACGAAACCATTTTTAATTGTACCTAGAAAGGGCAGTACTAAACTAGAGACATTGGAGGGTGGCTATGATGAGCCTAAATCCACACTAAAACTTGTTACCGCCACTCAGAACTCCTTCCCTGGGAGCTGCCATTTTTTGCACCCAGGTACTTCTGGAGGAACTTCTGGAGGGACTTCTGGAGGGACGCGGGTGGCGCTGTGGGTAAAAGCCTCAGCTCCTAGGGCTTGCCGATTGAAAGGTCGGCGGTTCGAATCCCCGCGGGGGGGGTGCGCTCCCGTTGCTCAGTCCCAGCGCCTGCCAACCTAGCAGTTCGAAAGCACCCCCGGGTGCAAGTAGATAAATAGGGACCGCTTACCAGCGGGAAGGTAAATGGCGTTTCCGTGTGCGGCTCTGGCTCGCCAGAGCAGCGATGTCACGCTGGCCACGTGACCCGGAAGTGTCTCCGGACAGCGCTGGCCCCGGGCCTATAGAGTGAGATGGGCGCACCAACCCCAGAGTCTGTCAAGACTGGCCCGTACGGGCAGGGGTACCTTTACCTTTACCTTTACTTCTGGAGGAACAATGCTGTGTGGTCATTTATCATTGTTTTTGGCAAGGGGAAATGGTGACCGCCAGCCAGCAGTTATTGGAAGGAACTTCAGAAAGTGAGGGTGAATTCCCTCCCCTATCAAAAATTATTGTGTTTGAGCCCCTGGTTGACCTCCCCCAAATTCTTCCTGAAAGTTGTCATCTGAGAACATCTGGTTCCTGTTACATAACTCAGAAAACAAACTGTGCCCTAGGTATCAGATGTCTGGGAAAGACATGCACAGAACTTTGCTCAGGTACACCTAACAGTCCGGATGTTTTTGGCTGTTTCTTCATGCATCTGAGATAAGCAGCGATACACAAATGAAAGCAGGTGTCATTTGTGAATCTAGAAGAGCCCAACACCATCGACTCCTCTCAAATCCTCTGACACTCCTTCACACACATACCTGTTTGCAGGGCCAGATTTAGGTCTGATGAGGCCCTAAGCTACTGAAGGTAATGGGGCCCTTTATATGTCCAGCTGTCCTTTGTCAACAACAAATTGTCGCTGTTTTTTGTGTTGAATATATGCTATGTGGTAATTTATGGACCTAAGATGTATCTAAAGCCATTTGCAAATAACAAAATATGTATTTTATCAAAGTAATTGTTGAACTGAAATACAATTAAGAAGTATATTAATAGTGAAATACAATTAAGAAGTATATATACTTTTCCTGCCAACCTAGCAGTTCGAAAGCACGTCAAAGTGCAAGTAGATAAATAGGTACCGCTCCGGCGGGAACGTAAATGGCGTTTCCATGTGCTGCTCTTGTTCGCCAGAAGTCATGCTGGCCGCATGACCTGGAAGCTGTATGCTGGAAGCTGTACCTCAGCCAGTAAAGCGAGATGAGCGCCGCAACCCCAGAGTCGTCCGCGACTGGACTTAACGGTCAGGGGTCCCTTTACCTTTACCTTTAAATATACTTTATCTTATATTTTGGAAATATACATCCAGTTTTTTTACTTTAAATTTTTTTGGGCCCCCCAAGAGAGTGGGGCCCTAAGCTATAGCTTGTTTAGCTTATATGTAAATCTGGCACTGCCTGTTTGGTCGGTTTTATATATTAAGAAAGTAGGCCTTTTTATTTCTCTCATCTCCTCTAGTACTGCACCTTGACAATTCTGGATGATGCACAGTACCCAGTCATCGAAGGGGTGGAGACGTTTGTCGTCTACCTGAGCTCGCCGCAAGGAGCAGAGCTGGCCAAGCCTTTTCAAGCAATGGTGGCCATTAATGACACCTTCCAGGATGGTAAGAGGGTCAACAAAATTTTAGTGTGGCTGGGGCTCATAGAATCATAGAATTGTATGGTTTGAAAGGACTACAAAGGTCATCTGTTTCAACCCCCTGCAATGCAGGAATCTTTTGCCCAATGTGGGTCTCAAACCCGCAACCCTGAGATTAAGAGTCTCATGCTCTACTGACTAAGCTATGTAACTGAGCTTCAGTAAGACAACTTTCTTGGCAAGCTTAGGGCTGATGGGCATTTTGAAATGTGTACATGCACACTGGCTTCTTACTCGTAATGTGTTTGAATGCACCACGTGCAGAATTTATTTCTTTATTGTCTGCAACTGGAAGTGAAGAAGCCCATGGGAATGGCTTCTGAAACTGATGGGATATGCTGAAATGGCGAAATTAACTGCCAAATTAAGAGGACATAATGACCAAGTGTTTAAGGAGGAATGGAGATCCCAGATGGATTACCTAATCAAATTAACACCAATGTATGATGTCACCATAGGCGCCGACTTCATGGGGCCTGAGGGGGCCCGAGCCCCCTCAAAAATTCGTTTGGGGGGGGCTCTGCCCCCCAATAATTTAAGAAAATTATTAGTTCGGCCTCATTACGCCCCCCCCGGCAATTCTCTGCCAGCCGCTTCATTCCGCTTCCACGCGCCTCGGATAGAGGCTACCTTCTGTCGCCTCCGTCACTTCCCGGCTTCGTCTCCCTTCGTCCCCGCCCACTCTTGGTTCTTCGGCGCTCCTGCTCGGCCGGCAACAGCGGAGACTGCGACCCGCTCCGAACCGGCGCTCTCCAGGCGTGAAAAACCCGCGAGGGGGTCTTCCCATCCACCGCCCGGAGCTGCGCGCAGCTTCTCTGCTGGAAGGGCGAAGTCGCCGAGGGGATGGAGCACGGGAAAAGCAGCAGGAGGAGACCGGAGGCGCCCAAAATAAAACTGTAACGGCATTCAGCACTCCGCCTCCCCGGTGGGATCCCGCACGGGCGGCCGGGCAAACGACGAGCCGAGGGAGAAAGTCTGCCTTTCAGCCCCGGCTGACTGACAACGGGTTCAAAGCGCAGTCGCCGCTCCGGCTTTCTCTGCACCGGCCGCGCCCGCCCCCCGCCAGCCTAGTTGGCTCCACCCTCCCCGGTATGGGCCCCCCCAATATTTTTTATAAGTCGGCGCCCCTGGATGTCACGGGCAGGATTTGAAATATAAGCAGTGGATTACTAAAGATTTAACGGTTGCAGGGTTTAGATAATAAATGTGTGTGTTATAAAACAGCTAATAAAAAGCAAAAAACAAACATCAGGAAAAAAGTGGTTGGAAATCAAGAAGAAATTTTGTATGTTAAAAAAAATGTATACGATGACAATATTGTTAGAGACTAAATAAAAATTATATATATGAAGTGAAGGCAATTCCAGTACTCAATTTTGAGCACTGGAATTGCCCTTAATGTGGTTCCATAGCTCCAAGCAAGATTTTCAAGGCAGTATGCAGCAGTCCAGCTTACACTGAGCAACAACTTGCTCATGTTTTTGAGCAGTGGATAGTCAATTTATGGAATTCACTGTCGTGGGATGTGGGGATGCCTGCCAATAGCTGACATGGTTTTAAAAGGGGATAAAGATGAATGCAGGGAGGATCAGAATATCATTGGCTATTGGTTATGCTGGCTATACAGTCCTTCCAGGTTCACAGGCATTCAGACCTGGATGCCAGTTCACACCTGAATGCCGGTTGCTGAGGTACATGATGAGGAGAGAGGGTGATTGTGCTCCTGCCCTGCTTCTGGGCTTCCCAGAGGTATCTGGGAAACAGGATGACGGACTACATAGGCTCTTGGTCTGATCCAGTGGTCACCCTGAGCAGCCACCTTTTAGGTTCTTAGATTGCCTCACCTTGCCGGGCCTGAAATCTGTACCACATTCTCCAGCCATGGGAAGATGAAGCACTGCAAAGTAGCATTCATCAGGTTAGCTGTTCCCTCTTAGGGACTCGGGTGGCGCTGTGGTCTAAACCACTGAGCCTCTTGGGCTTGCCGATCAGAAGGTTGGCGGTTCAAATCCCCGCAATGGGATGAGCTCCCATTGCTTTGTCCCAGCTCCTGCCAAACTAGCAGTTTGAAAGCACACCAGTGCAAGTAGATAAATAGGTACCGCTGTGGCGGGAAGGTAAATGGCATTTCCGTGCGCTCTGGTTTCCGTCACGGTGTTCCATTGCGTCCAGAAGCGGCTTAGTCCTGCTGGCCACATGACCCGGAAAGCTGTCTGTGGACAAACGCTTGCTCCCTCAGCCTAAAGCGAGATGAGCGCCACAACCCCAGTCGCCTTTGACTGGACTTCACCATCCAGGGGTCCTTTACCTTTTACCTGTTCCATCTTGTCTACAACCTACCCTGGTGGCAGAAGGCCTGGACCCCACTGTCCCCTATTCAAGGCACCAAGACTCCCTGTGACCTAATTAAAACAGGAGTCATACATTCCTGAACTTGCAGCTTCTGAGAAATTATGCCCTTATTTTTCAGCATAGTGTAGGCCCGCAGAAGTTTGAGTGATTCCTCTTCTTCCCTCCGCAGTGCCGAACATGAAATTTAGTAAAGAATTGTACCCTGTGAAAGAGAAGGAGGGCATCCTCCACATTCCGATCATCCGCACCGGAGACTTAAGCTATGAGTCATCGGTCAGGTGCTACACCCAGGGCCAGACAGCGAAAGCCATGGAGGACTTTGAGGAAAGGAGAAACACAGAGGAATCGCGTGTCACTTTTCTGAAAGGGGAGAAGGTGAGTGGATGTAGCTCACAATGAAACAACAGCCAATGAATTGGTGGACACATCCGATTTGTGAAACTCCCTGTCTAGGAATGCCCATCTTTACCATTCCCTTTCACTGCACTGCAAAGTGCTTTCTTTTTACAGACAGACATTTACCGTATTTTTTGCTCTATAAGACTTACTTTTTCCCTCCCAAAAAGTAAGGGGAAATGTGTGTGCGTCTTATGGAGCGAATGCAGGCTGGGCAGCTATCCCAGAAGCCAGAACAGCAAGAGGGATTGCTGCTTTCACTGCGCAGCGATCCCTCTTGCTGTTCTGGCTTCTGAGATTCAGAGTATTTTTTTTCTTGTTTTCCTCCTCCAAAAACTAGGTGCGTCTTGTGGTCTGGTGCGTCTTATAAAGCGAAAAATACGGTATTTACTTCGGCTATTTATATACCCAGTGGTTTTTCCTAAAAAGAAATGTTTAGGGGTACTCTTATTTTGACTCAAGAAAATCACCATTTTATAGTTCAATTCGGGGGAAATAAATACAGTAAATTGACAAAAGTACAAAGAACATGCATTACCTCATATTACACAGCTGACAGCTCACAGTAACTTCCACACTGGTATAATGTTGTGTGCACTAACATTTTCCTGATTCCACACGTCCACAATCCACACTGTTTCACACATTAAACGCTCACTTCTTTCTAAGACTCAGGAAACACGGGAAAGGAAATGAAGCCGCCATTGGGGGTAGCAACGGAACTGCAGGTTCACAGTGCTATTCAATGGAACTGACGATTCACTGTGCTAGAGAAGAAACTACTTTAAAAAAGAAAAGAAAAGTTTCTTCTCCAGTTAGATTCACAAAATGTTTAGAGGTATGCGTACCCATGCGTAACCCCCCCCCCCCGAAAAAAGCACTGTATATACCACTTCATAAAGGGACGCGGGTGGCAATGTGGTCTAAACCACTGAGCCTAGGGCTTGCCGATCGGAAGGTTGGCGGTTTGAATCCCCACAACAGGATGAGCTCCCGTTGCTCAGTCCCAGCTCCTGCCAACCTAGCAGTTCAAAAGCATACCAGTGCAAGTAGATAAATAGGTACTGCTTTGGTGGGAAGGTAAACGGTGTTTCTGTGTGCTGCTCTGGTTCGCCAGAAGTGGCTTAGTCATGCTGGCCACATGACCCGGAAGCTGTACGCCGGCTCCCTCGGCCAGTAAAGAGAGATGAGCGCCGTAACCCCAGAGTTGTTCATGACTGGACCTAATGGTCAGGGGTCCCTTTACTTTTACCTTTATACCACTTCATCTTTTAAAGCAGTCTCTAAATGGTTTGCAGCATGCGAAAACCTGGCCTGCCTTACCGTCAATGCTAGCGCTCTGGGCATATTAGATATTTTATCTGCTATCCCAGCCTTCCTTTTTCCAGATATTCCTACTTATTACTGATTTCTTGTATTTTTTTATTATTGTGCTGGGAGCTGCCATGAACGTTTTGCAAGAGAGGCAGCATATTTGTGTTTTTAATAAACAGGTTAGCCAGGTTACCTCCTCGTCCTTAACCATTGGCATCCTTGGCTCTAGGTAAAGAACTGCACTATCTTTATTAATGACGACTCTGCCTTTGAACCGGAGGAGAAGTTCCAGATATACCTGAGCAACCCTCTTGGAAACCACTGGAGTGGGGCTACAGTTGGCAAGAATAATATGGCCTCCATTATTATCTCCAATGATGAAGATGGTAAGAGGAGCTGGCCTGCATGCGCCAGCCTTTACGTGTTTTCGGACCCACTGGACCAGTTGACCCCTGGCCTTGTCCCCGAATTGTGCTTGGGGAACCCTGAAGCTCCTCTCTCCCTAGATGGTTTGAGCCTTGCCACATTGCTGGAGCCTCGAGGCATCTAATTTCCTGCTTCCCTCCTGCTGCCGAGTTTGCACCGTCAATCTGCTAGAATAAAACTCTGCTTCTTCACCTACAAGAAAGTGCCTGTATCATTGTTCTTGGGTGGGAGCCTGGGCACAGAGGTTAAAAGGTCATATTTAAGTGCCTAACAATCAATTTACTTAAAAATAGCTTGCAAACATTTACAAATAACTATTGGCCTTTAAATGCAATTTGTAGAACAAATGGCTCACAAGAGTTGATAAGTAGTAACATTTAACTGCAATTCAAAGAAATCTTACCCGCAGTTAACTTCTTATGTATTTATTTACAGCCTGAGTGCACTTTAAAAAACCATATAACCCATCCCTTTCCCAGATATTTATAATTCCTTTTTTATCTACTGGGTCACCACATTCCTCTTGTGCATAACTTCTGAGTATTTATCTCTGCTTTTCAACAGCACTCTCAACTTAATTGGGCTTGTCTGCTCCCAGATTTTCCTAACTAAGTCATATTTAGTCAGTTTAAGGGAGTTTCCCCATAATTTAACATGTAGAAACCTGGCCACGGTTATTATATATACAGCACTTGGCTCCAATATTCTGGTTACATAGTTCCATCAGACACATGTATAGTTTTAACTGTATAAACCTAACTCAAAGTGTTCTTCACATCTGGAGACACAAACAAGCAGCTTCTCTTTTTCTTCTGTTTCTCTAGCTCCCACCATCGAGTTTGAGGAAGCTGCTTACCAAGTCCGTGAACCTCCTGGGCCTGAAGGGGTTGCTTTCTTGAATGTCAAGGTGCTGCGTAGAGGGGACCAAAACAGGACCTCCAAAGTTCGCTGCAGCACCCGGGACGGCTCTGCTCAGTCTGGGATTGATTACTACCCAAAGAGTCGAGTCCTCAAGTTCAGTCCTGGTAAAGCACAGAAAGTCCTCGAGTTCTGCAATAATGGACATTGTTTGGAGGCAAAAAATAAGCTTGCTTGTGTATTTTCTTTGAAGGCCACTGTGGGTGGGGCGGTCCGGAGAGGCTAATATCCGAAAGACATGGGACAAAATTGCTGGCATCTGCCTGTCATGAGAGGCAATGGAGTGCGCCTCCAAGGGTGAAATCAACCCACTGGAGATTCACAGCGCCTGCTGTGGCTGCAGAGACCACTAACTCGTAACTTCTGCCTCCCACGTTGTTTTTGCTGCAGTAGCACCTCTGAAGTGAAGTGGCTTCCCTGGGGTGCAAGCCTGGGCCATTTGTATTGAGATCCTGAGCTGCCCAGAGAACAGGACCCTCCTCTCAGCCTTGTTGATGTGCTCCAAAGAAAAGCAGAGCAATACGTTTGGCACCAGCTTGGTTGCAAGAGTTGCTGGAAGGAGACGTACAGGACTGTCCTTCCTTAAAGCCCTTCCTTTCCCTTAGCTCTACCCAGTACCGCTTCCTTCATCCCAGTGTTGCCCAGCTCCCAAGCCCCTGCAGAACACATGGGATATATTCCTGCTGAAATTAAAGGCCCATTCATTTCGCTTGAGTGTCACTGTGCTCAAAGCTGTCCTCTTGAAGTCAGTGGGACCTAAGATTGCTTTGAATGGTGGCTGGGTTGTCCCCGTGGTTTTCTGTTCCTGGGGTCCATGTTTTTTTGCTTTTCCCCACAACATTCATTTGTTCCCCAGCTTACAGTTCCCTTGGCTCCCTTGTTTTCAGCCTCCCTTCCTCCCAAGGCCCCTTCTGCTCCCATTCGTGGCCCACTTCACCATCTGATGTGAGGCTTTGCTCTCAGAACAGGTTTCCCCAGCCCTTTTCCAATGCGTCAATCCACAGCAACTCTTAAAGGCCTTACAGAAAATCTTGCAAGGCCAAGAGTTCTGTGCTTATCGTAAAGAATCAAAGCAGACGTGCCCTCCAGCAATAATATGGGAGGTATATTTTGGATCACAGATTTTTATTAAAGTCGGACAGGCACCATTAATCCTCACATGGCATCTGTTAGTAAATCTGCCAAGCAATCCATCAGATGGCATGCTGTATTTTGTAGTTTTTAGTTTTCTAAAGGCTCCTGGGCCACGTCATTAGAGCCAAAGGGGTTACGATAAAACCTGGTGTGGGTGTGTGTTGTTAATCACAATGATTTAGTGGATCTGACCTCTGCATTGCTTTATGGAAGCATTTAAAAGTCCTGTCAGATGACAAGCTGGTTTGACTCAACCCTCTCTCTTGTGTCTGTTTGTGCAGGAGTGGACCACATTGTATTTAAGGTAGAGATCATGTCCAATGAAGACAGGGAGTGGCACGAGTCCTTTTCCATGGTGTTAGGGCCAGATGACCCTGTTGAAGCTGTCCTGGGGGAGATCACCACTACAATCGTCACCATTCTGGACCAGGAAGCAGCTGGCAGCCTCATTTTGCCAGCCCCTCCTATTGTAAGTGGCTTTAACCTGCGGATCCCTGAGTTATTTTGGGATTAGCCATTAGCTGCAGTTGCACGATCACTTCCCTGGAGTCCCAAGCCTTGTATTGTGTCCCTACAGGTGGTTACACTGTCCGAGTATGATCACGTAGAAGAAGAAGCCAAAGAAGGAGCTAAGAAGTCTCCTTCTCCAGGGTACCCGTTGGTCTGCGTTACGCCTTGCGACCCTCACTTCCCCAAGTACTCGGTGATGAAAGAGCGCTGCGGCGACGCTGGGATAAACCAGTCCTCCATACAGTTCAGTTGGGAAGTGGCTACGCCCACGGACGGGAATGGAGCCAGATCTCCCTTTGAAACAATTACAGACAACACTCCCTTCACCAGTGTCAATCACATGGTATGTGTAGAGACTGTCAAGGGGGGTTCACAGCCAAAGGAATGCAAGCGGCAAATTTATTTTCAAAGATAATGCTTACAGACGATTCTATAGCTCTGGATACCTACACATGTCAATCTAGCATCTAGGCAGCTATTCTCAAGTCTGTGCTCTATGGGAGCAGTTGCACCAGCAGGGGACTATTCATTCTCCACCAGTTTATGTACTTTCCCCCAATGGGATGCATGCACACAGCTAGAGACTATGCCTGCATGGAAGCTTCCTCTGCTCCTCCCTTTTCAGTCCACTCCTGGTTCTGTGAAACAGTGGAGCAGGTGAATGTGGGGAAGCACCTGGCCCTTCACTTGCCTGACCTGTCTCTTCTTCTTCTGGTACAGTTCCCCACAAATCACTGGCCCTCGCTGCCAAGTTGGCAAAAGGCTGCCTTTGACAAGCAAGAGCTTTTCTCCCTTGACCTGCTGCCTTTGATCTTTCTAACTGGAGAGGCTGGTGATCAGAGCAGAGAGTGTCCTAGCTGGCTTCCTGATCTTTCTCTGCTTTGTTTCCATCTCCTTATACTTCTGTATTACTGTTTTAATATGTGCGTGGCATAGTTAAGCCTCTTTAAATGTGGATGGACAGAAAAGTAATAATGTTCTATTAATATATTGAAGAATTTTAAAATATAAACAGTGGTACCTTGGGTTACATACGCTTCAGGTTACATGCGCTTCAGGTTACAGACTCTGCTAACCGAGAAATATTACCTCTGGCTGAGAACTTTGCTTCAGGATGAGAACAGAAATCGTGCTCCGGCGGTGAGGCGGCAGCAGGAGGCCCCATTAGCTAAAGTGGTGCTTCAGGTTAAGAACAGTTTCAGGTTAAGTACGGGCCTCCGGAACGAATTAAGTACTTAACCTGAGGTACCACTATATAAGGCTATCAGTTGTTTAGGCTGAGAATCATCTCTCCTTCCTTCCTTCCTTCCTTCCTTCCTTCCTTCCTTCCTTCCTCCCCCCCCCCCTCTCTCTCCTTCCTTCCCAGGTGTTGGACAGCATTTACTTCAGCCGCCGATTCCACGTTCGCTGCGTGGCCAAAGCCGTGGACAAGGTTGGCCATGCTGGCACCCCACTGAGAAGCAACATAGTCACCATTGGGACAGACAGCGCCATCTGCCACACGCCAATAGTGGCTGGAACAGCCCGGGGGTTTCAAGCGCAGTCCTTCGTTGCCACTTTGAAGTATCTGGATGTTAAGCACAAGGAACACCCCAACAGGTAGAGGGCTTCCAAAAACTTTCAGGGAAATGGTAGAGAATTTGAATTTAATAGATATTTGGAGAAACAAACATTTATTAGACAGAGAGTTCACTTTTTATTCAAATGTGTATAACAGCAGTGCAAGGATCAATGCAATTTGGATATCCAAAAAATTAGAGTTAAAGGTGAGGAAAATAGAAATAAGGCCAAGAGCAATATCAGATCATAATCCATTAATTTTAGAAATGCAGAATGGGAAACACACCACTTTCAGATGAAGATTAAATGAAGATCTATTAGAGGACCATTTAAAAAAAATGGAAAAAGTATTAGGGGATTATTTTGAGCTAAATTTGAACAAGGGGACAAATGTACAGATAGTATGAGATGCTAATTTTAGAAATGCTCCCAAATGATTCTCAGAAAAATAAAAATAAAGGATGGTATCCAACATTAGTCAAACTCAGAGCAGAACTTTTAAAATCAGTGGACCTAAGCAGCTTCAGCCCCTTGATTTGAGGAGGTCTGTTCTGAATATGACTCGGTTCTTTCTTTGACCCAGAACTTTTCTCCTTGACCCAAAGAAAGAAAGGCATAAATGGTCGCTGCTTTCTTTATTTGGAAATTTTACTGCATTTTTTTTTTTAATGAAGGGAAGATCAAAAGATGAAACAGGCATATAATACCACTTGGGAGAGTTAACACATTTGCAATCAATTTCCAGGGGTCTACATTTAAAAAATTTCCAAACACTTCAACATTTAGGGTAGTGCTAATGAAAGGATTTGTGGCTGAAAACGGAAAATGGACCAAAAGGTTTTGCTAATAAAGCATCAGTGAAAATATTTCTTAAACTAGCTTAGTGAATCTGTTTTTGAAAGGCTCAGCAAGCTGGGAGGAGGAAATTGGGAGCTGTTTAGATTTCAGCCCCTCATGCATTGCTATATTAGGATTGAGTCTCGGATTCAAATAGCTCCTCCACACATCTACATCCTGCTGTTAACTGAATGTAGGTCCTCTCTTACATTTGGCAGTGAACCAGCAGGCTGAACAAGGTTGATTGCATGTGCAGGTCTGAAGTGTGTGCAATTCTGGATGCTGGCCACTAATTTTGTGGCTACAACCCTCTACCCATTTACCTGGGATAAGACACATCAAGCTTGGTGGGACTTGCCTCTGAGTAGACATGTGTGAAATGATGAACTTGGAAAGTTGCCTTATGCCAAGACAGGCCATTGGTCCATCCAGCAAAGTTTTTTCTACTCTGCTAGGCGGCTGCTTTAAAAAGCAGAGACATCACCTTGCCAACAAAGGTCCGTATAGTTAAAGCTATGGTTTTCCCAGTAGTGATGTATGGAAGTGAGAGCTGGACCATGAAGAAGGCTGATCGCCGAAGAATTGATGCTTTTGAATTATGGTGCTGGAGGAGACTCTTGAGAGTCCTATGGACTGCAAGAAGGTCAAATGCATCCATTCTGAAGGAAATCAGCCTTGAGTGCTCACTGGAAGGACAGATCCTGAAGCTGAGGCGCCAATACTTTGGCCACCTCATGAGAAGAGAAGACTCCCTGGAAAAGACCCTGATGTTGGGAAAGATGGAGGGCACAAGGAGAAGGGGACGACAGAGGATGAAATGGTTGGACAGTGTTCCCGAAGCTACGAATATGAGTTTGACCAAACTGCGGGAGGCAGTGGAAGACAGGAGTGCCTGGCATGCTCTGGTCCATGGGGTCACGAAGAGTTGGACATGACTAAACAACTAAACAACAACAAAGGCCGCTGCTCCCCGGGGTTTCAGGAATGAAACATTCCCAGTCCTTCCAGGGCACTGTGCTGCAAGGCAGTGCAATTTGCATTTTGTTATGTTCATGCAATACGTGTGTCTTTTACCGAGTGCATCCTCTCCCTTCTCCCCACTTCAACTCCTGCCTCTTTGTGGTCTTCCAGAATCCATATCTCAGTGCAGATTCCACACCAGGACGGGATGCTCCCTCTCATCTCCACGATGCCTCTGCACAACTTGCACTTCCTCCTGTCGGAGTCCATCTACAGGCACCAGCATGTCTGTTCCAACCTGGTCAGCATCCAAGATCTTAAGGGCATCTCAGGTAATCAATTAAGTGGCCGCTGCCACTTAATGTGCGCATTCGTGAAGCAGCAGTTTCGCTGCTGGCATCCTGCTGGTCCTTGATGGCAGGGGTCCCTGTAGAGAGGCCCAGAAGACCACCTCCAGGTGGGCATAGATCAATGGGCATAGGGGGCTTGGCCTGTGATGTTTCTTGAGCCCTACGTCTCCAGACCCCGTGGCATTTGCACAAAGATGCAGGCAGAGAAATAGGCAATCGTCCTCGTCTGCCCTCATTCTTGAAAAGGGTTGCAGGTCAGCTTCTTGCAGGACTGGATGCTGAAACAAACGTTCTATGTGTTCAATGAGCAGTTTGACCCTGATGCTGTAAATAGCAGATATTATCTGCCTATTTAAGCATGAAATGTTGGTTTTTTGTAAAGTAGAAAGGAAATAAAAGGTAGGTAAAATCAAAGGGGGACATGGGTGGTGCTGTGGGTTAAACCACAGAGCCTAGGGCTTGCCGATCAGAAGGTCGGCGGTTCGAATCCACACAACGGGGTGAGCTCCCTTTGCTTGGTCCCTGCTCCTGCCAACCTAGCAGTTTGAAAGCACATCACAGTGCAAGTAGATAAATAGGTACCGCTCCAGCGGGAAGGTAAACGGCGTTTCCGTACGCTGCTCTGGTTTGCCAGAAGCGGCTCAGTCATGCTGGCCACATGACCCAGAAGCTGTACGCTGGCACTCTCGGCCAATAAAGTGAGATGAGCGCCGCAACCCCAGAGTCGGCCACGACTAGACCTAACGGTCAGGGGTCCCTTTACCTTTACCTAAAATCAAAGGAGAATTCCCCGGGTGCCTAGATTGGGGCAAGTACTCTTTGGTGAGAGAGCCCCAAGCAGAGATTGGAAGAAGAAAAAACTTGGAGCAAAGTGGAAATATAGGCTGTTGAACCTTTAAATTATTCCCTTCTGAGTTTCTTCCAGAGTTTCCCACTTCCCTTACCATAGAAAGAGACCACATGTTTGGTAAGCTGAAAATGGTTTACTTAAATCTTCACATGTTAGATTCATGTGCTTTTCCATACAGCAGCAAGAAAAGACAGGCAGCAAAACTGAGGTTAGCTCCTCAAAGCTAAGTGTTTCTAAATTATATGTATAGAAACACAAAGGTGGCTTCTTTAAAGCCCATGCGGTCTAAGCTTGAAGCATCCACCTTAGACATCCTCACTGGAGGGGTTCACATTGTGGAATAAAGGTGGTAAGTGGGAGAACAAAGAGTTTGATAGACCTTCCTCCCAAGGTGAGGGGGTGTGGCCTAGCTAAGCCTGGCAGGACAGCTTACTCTCTGGTCTTAACCCCTTCATGCATTAATTAGAGTTAAGCATGTTGGCTGGATAAAGCCCACATGAAATGTATTTCACAGCAGATCTGATGTATAACCAATGTATAACATAGCGAAACCTTGATGTATCCCCTGGTTTCCATCCCAGAAGCTGGATTCCTAGATGAAGTGACCTACAATAGCATCGTTCTGGGACCCGGATACGATCGACCTTACCAGTTTGACCCCAGTGTGAGAGAGCCAAAGACCATCCAGCTGTACAAGCACCTGAACCTGAAAAGCTGCATCTGGACTTTTGACGCGTACTATGACATGACAGAATTAATTGACGTCTGCGGAGGATCGGTCACTGCCGACTTCCAGGTAATGCTGTCCAGCTGGGGGCCAATCAGGAAAATCTCCTATTGGGTTTCTTGGATTGAATGCTGGGGTCCCCAGCATGATTCCTGTGGACACCAGGACACCTTCTCCCCCCCCACACACACTTGAGGGCCTGTTAAGACACTCTGCCCCTCCCAAATTTTAATTTTAATTTTTTTATTTAATTTTTTAAATATTTTATTGGGTGGAATATATGAACAAAGACATATAGATACCACAAATACACATAGAAACACACATGCTACATATACAAACTAAAACAAGACACCTTACCCCCCCTTGACCTCCCTCCACCACGGCTCGACTTCCTTAATTTTTAATTTAATTATTTCATTGCATTTCTATAAACCTTCGTCTTCATCTCTTATAACCATTTCTGGTTTTATTTTCACCTTTACATACTCACATACTTAATCTATACTTGCTAACCATACATTTATATTCACACATCCCCTTTACACGTTTATGCATATTAACATATTCTTTTAAGAGCAGCATTTTTCCATGTATTCTTCGAAGCATTTCCATTCTGATTTTAAATTTTAATTTGTTTGAGAGCTTATAATTGCTGTTAATTTTGCCAACTCTGTGTATTCATTTGGTTTATAAATCCATTCTTCTTTGGATAAGTTCAGAGAAGTTTTTAATGACTGATGTTTTAAGGTATTCTTAATCTTCGTTGGAAGCCGCCCAGAGTGGCCAGGGAAACCCAGCCAGATGGGTGGGGTACAAATAAATTATTATTATTATTATTATTATTATTATTATTATTAGGGTACTGTCTTGGCTTTCTATTTGCTGGCTAGAACTATTCTGGCGGCTACTGTATGATTCCTGCGGACACCAGGGCACCCCCCCAACTTGAGGACCTGTTAAGACTCTCTGTCCCTCCTAAATTTTAATTTTTAATGAGTTTCTGGAAGGCTTTCCCCCCTCCGTTTTTAGGCATCTGCCTGCCTTTTTATCTGTTTGGTTTGGGGGAAGTGGTGTAGATATTTTGCCAGTTTCGGGGCAAGGGTGTCGGTTCTGAATATCGTCAGTTTATCATCGTCATAAACTTTATTGCACTAGCCAAAGGCCATGGTATTATTCACAATGGGAACAAAAAGAAAAGCAACAATAAGTATAAAAACCGTAAAAACATCAGGCACTGCAGATGCAATAAACCACGATCACTTCTCCTAAAAATTATTTGTTGCATACGATAGAATAGCAAGGGGTTCTCAGGTAGAATGTGCCGGCTTTAATGTCCGATTGCAATTGACCACTATTTTATCTAGTTCTTTTCTCCTGGTCTTCTTAGCTGCCAACGCATATAGTGCTACTTTATAAGTTACGTAGTCATCAGTAAATACCATCGGTTGTTCTTCTGTGAAACTGGCCTTCTGTGGTGCCCACGAGAGTCCCTTCGATTTGTAAATGTTCCGCTGGACCCTACTAAAGAGGCAGGGGAGAGGTCCTGGACCCAGTTCATGAGCCAGATTCAGAACAGGCCTACTCTTTTGACAACTCAGTGGGGCTGCCCCCCTGGAAGTTACTTGAAATCTTTAGAAGAAGGATCAGGAGCTGCTCCATCCTTTGCAGTCCTGGCTTGTATTCAAGTCCTAGCCACTGAATGCAAACTGCTTTTGCCAGAGGTCGGTTCCAGTAAGGAGCATAATAATAATAATAATAATAATAATAATAATAATAATAATAATAATAATAAT
>JAXCMG010000014.1:48422625-48493299 GCA_034642415.1 Podarcis siculus | reverse complement strand
AGAAGAAGAAGAAGAAGAAGAAGAAGAAGAAGAAGAAGAAGAAGAAGAAGAAGAGTTTGGATTTGATATCCCGCTTTATCACTACCTGAAGGAGTCTCAAAATGGCTAACATTCTCCTTTCCCTTCCTCCCCCACAACAAACTCTCTATGAGGTGAGTGAGGCTGAGATACTTCAAAGAAGTGTGACTAGCCCAAGGTCACCCAGCAGCTGCAGGTGGAGGAGCGGGGAATCGAACCCGGTTCACCAGATTACAAGTCCACCGCTCTTAACCACTACACCACACTGAGTCTCTGCTCAGAAGCCAAGCTGATTGGTTGATCTAGGGCAAGTGTTTAGGCCTATCCTACCTCACAGGGTGGTTGTGAGGGTTAAAATTGGAGGACCCCCCCCCCCACAAGTGGCATTCTGGGCTCCTTGGAAAGGTAGTATAAAACGGTAACAAAAATGATATTGCAGGAGAGTTACTCTGGCATGGCAGGCAGGATCTTGTGCCAAGTTATTTAGTTCCTGGAATGCCAACATTGTGTATGCATGGCATTGTCATGCCATGTCAGGGGAACCATGGAAAATCCATCTCAGTAGTAGTACAGAGCATCTTGCACATTGGTGTTGCTGTACGAATAATGATTGCAATGCTGTTGAAACAAGAGACAATAAGCACATATACGTTCTCCTAAATTGTACAACTGCTGGCACATGGATATTGCATATTGCTGTTTGTCACCAAATGTTCAAGTGTTGAGGCCTGCAGGCATACAAGTCCTACCCCCTTTCGATATGCATACTTCCCCCATTCCGAGAGAAAGTTCTTTTAAGTTGCTCTGAGTAAATCTCGTTTGGTGCTATCAACCCATTTTCTTGAAACTCGCCTTTTTATGTATTCTGGAGCATTGGTCATTTTGTTACGGGACGAATGGTTTTTATTTCCTTGATACCCTTTTCTCTGCATTGTTGCTGGGTTTTTGTTTTGCTAATAAAAACCACATTTGGTTACTTTTCAACTGAACTTGCCTTTCAATCTAAATTGGTTGCACAGACCTACCCAGATCGGCCAGGCAGATTTCATCACATTCGCCTTCAACCAACATTTCAGAGATGTAAAGAGCAATGCAGACACCAGCATAGGTGCCAGGCAAAAACCTTCCTTTTCTCACAGGCCGATCTGTGGCCTTTCTCAGGGGTGAGAGATGGGGGTAGTATTGTTTTTGTCCATTGTTGAAACAAAATCTGGTCTTGTTCCCTTATGGTCTTGTACACAAGAGCCTTTATAGAGTCCTTTGTAGGTTCTCCATCAGTAGGAGAAAATAAGAGGCCAACCAGAGAATATTCAGAAGCAAAGCAGCTTGTAAGCCTGATCTTTATTGATCTGTTGCAACAGGGTGCTCCCTTCACACACAGGATAGTGGAGGAAGTCCCAGAACAAAGGTGTGCCTCCCCTTATATAGACATTTTGAAATTCCCTACTCTGGAACTCAAGACCACCCTCAGAAACATCATACATACATCACAGAAGGGGTGTAGCCCAAGACCACCCTCCAGATACATCCTACCTACATCATAGAAAAGGCGGTCTACAACAGAAATCTGAGTGCTTTGTTTATCTCCTGTCTGCCAGGTTATCTGATAATACCTTATCTGATTGCCTTTACTGGTAGTATTTCCGGGGAGTCTATATCGCCCTTGTTCTCCCTTCACACCTTTTACAGTGATCGGCTGTGCTTGACTGTATCAGAGCCCTTCCCTCGACCTGCCACAGAGTGCACCACGCAGGGAATCTCCAAAATGTCTATATAAGATCAGGCTTACTAGCTGCTTTGCTTCTCAATATTCTCTGGTTGGCCTCTGTTATTTTCTCCTACCGACAGAGAACCTACAGAGGACTCTATAAGGGCTCTATAAGGGCTATAAGGACTCTTCCCCATAAGGGAACAAGACCAGATTTTGTTCAACACCATTACCATGTTATATATTCTTGTGCTTTTATATTGTAAGCTGGCAATGGAAGACAGGGGAGAAAAGCAGCCCAGTGTGTTCACCAAGGCTACAAAGAGGAGGGCTGTATCTTTGCAGTGTCATAAAGCAGGGTGGGAACTTCAGGCCCTCCAGGGCTCTTCGCCTGGCCCTGGGATTCTCCTCAGGCCTCCCCTCTCTTCAGCCCTGCTCCATGCCATCTTTTCCTGCCTGCAACAATCTTCTAACTGTGATAATTCCTCTTGTGTGCCTGGGTGGTGAGGAGTTAGACACCTCTGACATGTTGCATGGCTGGAAAGTAGCCTGCAGTCCGCAGGTCGCTTCCAGACGACCCATTTGTTGAACCCACCTCCCTATAAGTTTGCACAAACTTTGCGGTACTGTACTATAAGCATTCAGATTTGTTTATGGGGAGATTAGACGACGTGGTATCAAGCAATTGCCATACCACGCTTTCCAGCGCGTTCCCCTATCACTTTCCTCACTGAATGGAAAAACAACTCTGCAGCTGCGTAAAAACGCCCTTTATTTTTTAATTCGCCTTGGCTTTGGCGCCCCTTTCCTTTTTGGCCAAGCGCCCGCGCACTGAGCAAATACATGGGATGCTAATACAGCAGCCACGCAGCCCAGAGAAAGGCAGAGAGACGTCGTGCTAAAGCGGAGCGCTTTCCCTGTGGGATGCCTGCCTGCCTCACAAACTCTTAGCAAAGCGCAGGAGCTTCGCCGCAGTTCGAGCCTCTCGGCTCTTCCGGGGTTGCAGCGAGACCAAGAGTGACGAGAAATAACCCGGCAGCGAGCTGGGATGGGCCGGCCGTGAGCCCTGCCTCCATCCCCGGCGTCGTGGCCCAGCAGGTGGGGCTGAGCGAGGGCGGAGCGCAACTTTCCTTTGGCAGCCGCTACACTCCCGGGGCGCTTTTTCCCTTTGCAAACTCGCGGATCCTGGGGCGCGTCTGGCTGTTGTTGGTGGGTAAGTCATGGAGAGCAAGGGACGCCTGACTTTCTACTCCTCCACTCGGGCGCCGGGGGGACCCCATTGAGGCGGGCGGGGGCGCGCTTTCGTGCCGCACCTCTCGCGCTTCGGTCGGTGCTGTTGCCCGAGGCGCCCCAGCCGCGCCTTCTTGGCGCGCCGTCGCGGCTTCTTCCTGGAATTATTGGAAACGGTGCGCGTTGCGCGCTTGGGGCAGCAGTTTTTCCCCATCAAGAGTGCCAGCTCCTGAATTTTGTGGGTGCTCGGGCACCCTTGGCCCCAGGGAGCCGGCGCCTATGCCAGGCAACGTTCGATGGGGAACATAGGTGCCAGTTCCCTGGGGCCCTGGATGCCCAAGCTGAGCACCCACAAAATTCCATGCCAGGGCCATGGCACCCACGGCTCCAGGCATCCAGGGTCGCGGGGCCAAGTTGTCACTCCTGTTGCCTGGGGAATCTTCGGAGGTGCAGCGGGAGAAACTCCCACCCCACATTCCAACAAGCCTGGCTTAGGACTTCCGATGGGTTTCCATCTCTGGCCTGGTTTGATACAACAGCCTCAGTCCTAATATAGATATTGCTCAACATGGGTTTGGGATTCCTCTCCCTCGCCACGCCCATTTTTGTTAGAGCTTTCTTGAAACTCTCTGAGGTGCAAGATCTACTGTTGCTAATGTGCAGGGAAAGGGCATGATGACTCATAGGGATGGAATCATGAGTGAATGAAGCTCTTTCACATGTTAGCAGCCCTCCTGTTGTGACTGTAAGGCTTCAAGGTAAAGCTGAGTGGAATTGCATACTTGTGATCAAAGGCCTCTCAGTTCATGGAAAGCATGCATTTGAGGGAGAAGCTTTCAGTGTGCAGGAAATGTGGTGGAGCTGCATAATATATAACACACACACTTGTACACACCTGCAGTTTGGGGTGGTCCTGAGAGGACTGCACCATGCAAAAATCTGGACACTTGATTTGGTTTAAGGATTAGAGAAGTTCATGGAGCATCGGTCTATCTGTGGCTGTTATCCAAAGACATTAATTGGGGCTGCCACATGTCCAGAGTTTCCTGGACATAGCCGGAATTTGGGTGTTGAAAACAGTGTCTGGGTGGAAATCACTGAAATGTCTGGGGAAATCTGGACATACGGCAATCTAGGTTGGAAGTGCATATTTTGGTGAATTCCCTTTAAAATAGCTCAAAAACTACTTTTTTGGGAGATTTTGCAGAAGGAAAAAAAACCTCAACAACTTTGCCAAAAAAGGCTTTACAACGTTTGTGTCCAGATTTTCACTTTTTGAAATACTGTATGGCAACCCTACATTAATGAAACCTTGGCAGGATATCTTGGTATATAATATGGTGCCGTGGTTAAAAGTGTGATGGTGGCAGTCTTAATCACGCTTTCTTTCAGCGAGCCGCTTTTGGAGAGAGTGTGTCGGGACAGATGGAATTGTGTATGGGGGGAGTAATCCCAACTTTCCCTGTTAATATGCTCTTAAGTTTGTCTAGAGACTGTGTTGATCAACACCTGGTAAAACTCTCTGGGAAACCTGCTATATGACTGTGCAGGACTTGAGCCTTTGCGCATTACACCTTAGTCTCTTGAAAAACCAACAATCTGTATGAGCCCTGAGAGATAGTGGAGGCTGATAAACTCTTAATAACCCTATGACAGTCTGAAGCCAGCTTGAGTCGACATCTACACTGGCTATGCTTCAGTGCAGGAAGAAAAGAAGGGCTGCTGAACCCTCATTGCCCTGCTTACCTCCACAGGTCGCTTCCAGATGACCTGTATGCTAAGCAGTGGCTGGCTCAATTGGTTAGAGCATGGTGCCAAGGTTGCAGGTTCAATCCGAACAGCTGCATATTCCTGCATTGCAGGGAGTTGGACTAGATGATCCTTAGGGTCCCTTTCAGCTTTACAATTCTATGATTCTCTTGATTTTCACTCTTCCTGTGTCGTTTGCACAAGGTGTCTGGGCTGGTTAAAGGTAAAGATCAAGGGACCCCTGACCATTAGGTCCAGTCGCGGATGACTCTGGGGTTGCGGCGCTCATCTCGCTTTACTGGCTGAGGGAGCCGGCGTACAGCTTCCAGGTCATGTGGCCAGCATGACTAAGCCGCTTCTGGCGAACCAGAGCAGCGCACGGAAACGCTGGTTAGACACCTTTAATTCTGATCTGTTTGTGGGAAGGTTAGACAGCACTGTGTGAAGCAATGGCTATTCCATATTTTCTAGTGAATTGCATTGCTACCTTCCTTTTTGATTTTTTTAAAAAGCAGATTTCTTGCTCAGTAGTGCCTTTGATTGTGTGCAATCTTAATTTGTTGGCATGTGACTGAATCACTTAAAAAAAAATAACAGTACAGTGGTACCTCTGGTTACGTACTTAATTCATTCCGGAGGTCCGTTCTTAACCTGCAACTGTTCTTAACCTGAAGCACCACTTTAGCTAATGGGGCCTCCCGCTGCTGCCGCACTACTGCTGCACGATTTCTGTTCTCATCCTGAAGCAAAGTTCTTAATCCAAGATATTATTTCTGGGTTCCTGGAGTCTGTAACCTGAAGCGTATGTAACCCGAGGTACCACTGTAATCTGGAACTGCCTAGAGTCCGCCTCAAAGCAGCATATTTTATCAGGTGCTGAAGTGAGCCCTTCTTGGAGAGATGTATGCCTTGCGTGCATACCCAATTTGTTATCTAAACCAGAACCCCACCTGTGCTTTATATGATACTGGGGAAGACCCACTTTTGAAGAGATGGCTTTTCCATCTTTGCCCCTGGTGTGTCCTTTCTTCACTAAGCCTGATTTTGAGAAGCAGAGGAAGGTTCTCTAACTGCTTTTACTCCTCTGCAACCCTTGTTTCCATAACTTCAGGCTGGGTGGGGCAAATTTCTCCCAAGCAAAACACTGAGCTAACTTTATGCTTTAAGCCCTGTGTGCTTGTGGCAAATGAACATCCCTGTTTAAGGATCTGAGTCAATACGCCTTTTCCTGTGTTGCGTATTTGAGCTTGGACAGTTTCCAAAGTTCTCTGGGTAAAAAAATAAAATAAACCATGGGTGGGAGGATGTTAGATATACAGTGTATTCCCTCTCCTATTCATTCCCTGTGGCCTGTGACTCAGGCCAGAATGGTAAGTTATTCAGAAGCCTGTTTTTATTGGGGGGGGGGGGAATGAATGGGAATGGAGACTTTGCAAACTTGAAACAGCAGTTGGGAGGGTTGTTGATGTTGTGTCCAAATGTAGCAAACTGTGGATTGTACAAGCTGTAGTTCTCTTCTCAAATCAGGACCTGATACTATGGTTTGGAAACAAACAATGGTTTGCTTCATTCAGGCAAAATGGTGCCTAAAACAGTTGTGGTGGAACGGAGTGCAGGAGGACATAGCTAACTGACCGCAACAGTCAGAGGGAGCTGGTTTTTGTTGTGAGTTTCACAGTGTGTGCGCAGGCCTCACTATAGATTTATAGATGTAGAGTTATTGTGAATCTTAAAAGGTGCAGAACGGGGTTTGGATACCCTCAGCAGCAACATCACGAGAATTGCCACAGGAATGTATTGGAAAGAACAGAATGCTAATTGTCTTCATTTTATTTTATAGCATTTTGAAGCCCTTTAATATTTCAAAAATCTCTTAAGTAGTGCTCACTATGTGCAATATAAAATCAATGTTCATTAAATTAAAAATAGACCCTAAAAATACCCAACTCTATAAAAACAGGTAAAAGCAAATAAAACAGATTCAGGAGTTTGATACACATTAATCCAGGTCTGATCATAGGAGTCAGAGAAAGCCCAGTGGAAAAATCAGTCTTTACAAGAATATACATCTTTTCTTGTGTTAGTGCATTTTATAATAACATGCCCAGTGTTGCATTCTGTTAACATCTGGTTATTCTTCCAGAGTCATTCTGAGAGAAGATCATAATGGCTTCTGTTTGGGTGAGTAAAATCATGTCGTCCGCATACCTTACTCTTGTGCATTTGGGATCATCTCTGCTTGCTTGGAGACTGAACTTTAGAGAGAAAAAACAGAAAGTCTGAGTCCTTTGCATGACACACTTCTGGCTGTTTTGCTCATGTGCCATTTTGAAAACTATTGCAGGATAATGGAATTATTTGTTTAGTATGGAGATCACAGCTTTGCTTAAGGTCTGTTAGTATCTCAGCCAGCCAACCAGCCAGCCAGCCTCTTCTGAGAAGGGCATCATCTAAAAGCAAATTCTGAAACATTGGGAGCTGCCTTGCACCAAAGTCAGATCCATTAGTCTTTCTATCTCAGTAATGTTCACACTGAGTGGCAGCACCTCTCTAGTTTCAGACAGGGTGTATTTTCAGACAGATGTGGTATTCAACTAACTTTTACTCAGAGTTAGACCCATTGAAGTTAATGAACATGACTCAGTTAAAACCTCCTGCATAAAAAGCATGTGTTCTATCATTGAGCAGTAGTCCTTTCGTAAGGTCTGTATTCCCCCAACCTCCTCAGAATATCATCTTGCTGATAATGAAAATTTTTGCTCCACTTCCTTTCTTTGTCGAATTTGTAACAAACCTCTCAGTCAAGGGTAATTAACTGATAAATGGATTCAGACTCATGTGGTTAAACTGTTAAGGTTTCTCTAATGTGATGATTGCACTACTATTCATTCATTTGCTCGCTCATTCATTCATTTTTCTGGAAATTTATCCCACTTTCCTCTCCTTAGCAGGAGTCCTACGTTATCTTGCAAATGGGTCACTCCTCATCTCAGAGGTGGGGGGCGGGGAACCCCACATTTAATCTTGTAGCTCCAAAGCTGTCACTTTTCTTTTAGGGCGAAGATAATAAGCTATGAAAGATGGGCCTTGTTCCTCAACACTAGCGAGAGCCTTGGCTTTGTAGCAAATGTTTCCCACATCCGAGTTGTCTCTCTGGGCAAAATATCACCATGGAAGAAATTCGAGAAGTGGCTCCCAGGGTGACAGAAAAATCAGGTTCAGGAACTGCCTCTAGGTTTGAGAGCCACTCTCTGGTAACATTGATGTGCCCTCTCTTGGTGTCTTTACCTGAGAGCAACATCCCACGACTATGAGCCGCCATTTTGTTGTTGTTGTTTAGTCATTTAGTCATATCCTACTCTTCATGACCCCATGGACCAGAGCATGCCAGGCACTCCTGTCTTCCACTGCCTCCCGCAGTTTGGTCAGACTCATGTTTGTGGCTTCGAGAACACTGTCCAACCATCTCGTCCTCTGTCATCCCCTTTTTCTTGTGCCCTCCATCTTTCCCAACATCAGGGTCTTTTCCAGGGAGTCTTCTCTTCTCATGAGGTGGCCAAAGTATTGGCGCCTCAGCTTCAGGATCTGTCCTTCCAGTGAGCACTCAGGGCTGATTTCCTTCAGAATGGATAGATTTGATCTTCTTGCAGTCCATGGGACTCTCAAGAGTCTCCTCCAGCAACGAGCCTCCATTTTAATTTCCCAGAATGTTCCAGAATGCCCAATGTGGTAGCACTCTGGGGCACTATGGAAAATTAAAATGGGGTTGCCAAGCCCAGTATGGGAGTCTTGGGCTGGTGGCAGCAATGTGGGCCCTGCTGAGGTGATAGGGCTGGAACGTGACCTGAAAAACTGGCCTGGCCAGTTTTTGTGGAAGGATTTCCAAATATGTTGGGAATGTGGTTACAACATCCACACACTTTAGATACAATGAGGCTGTGGTTTTGTTAAGGTTACCACAGCAGGGTCCCTCAACCAGGTGTGCTCCCTCAGCTTTGGACTACAACTCCCATCAGCCCCTACTAGCAGGCACCAAGTAGGAGAAGGCTGCTCTGTGGGAACTGAAGAGCCACAGGCAGTTTAGTCTTGTTACAGAAACAGGAAGGAAACTGAAGATGGAGACAGCAGCTCATGTCTCCACTTCAGCAAACATCCTGGAGCCAGCAAATGTGTACAAAGCTTGTGTACAAAGCAGAGTAATGCCCACATGCAAGACTGCCCTGACTCACTGTCTACCTGGCTTCAACCGCACTTTGTTTCCATGATTTGGAGGGTTGGCTTTCCCTTTGCACATTTCCCTCAGCCTATCATGCACAGTGCACACTGCTGCACCAGCAATCTCAGGAATGTGTGAGCTGCATGTGCCTTTCATTGTTCTTGACTGTGGCTGAATGTGAACATGTTCAGAGCCCCACGCAGGCAGGATTTTGGCATCAGGAAAATGCTTCGCTTTTATTTCTTCATTTCCAGTGGATGAACTAAGTCAACATTCCTGAAAGGCTGAGCTCATAAGCTCCTGGTGTGTGTGTGTGTGTGTGTGTGTGTGTGTTTTCCCTTATCCACACCCAAGTGAATTTCCTCTGGCCTCTTCTGGTTAGATCAGATCTTATAAGCAAAAGGCCAGAACTTTGATTTGTTTGCTGCCCCATTATATTTTAAACTTAGAGAGGCTTATGAACATACATCTTATTTTAATGAATTGACTTTTGTGCAACTTTGGAAAGCTTTTACAGAGTCACGATTAAATAGAATAAACTCTGCTTATAGAGATGGGAGACACAGAGACATACCAACAAACAAACATGTCTTCATTAGGGGATGTCCTGAAGTAGAGGACCTTATGCATTATATCTTACGCTGCCCCTTATATAATGAAGCAAGAGAAGGATTTTTAGCACCTATAATGACAAGGTCCCCTGGCCAGAACACCTCTGACATGATTTTATATCTCCTCGCAGACACAGATAAGTATGTGACCTAGCGTGTAGCACTCTTTGCAACTGCCGCTAGGAAAATTAGAGCAAATTATATAGCCAAGGTAGCCACCAACTGTAAAGGAGATGAATTTATTTGACCCTATCTACATCAAGTTATATTCCATCTTTATCACCAAACTCAGAATATAATTGCACATTGTATTAATTAACCTTATTTTTTAATATATCAGTGGCCATGTGATAATTTTAGCTTGTAAATTTTATTGTTTAATGTCTTAACTTATATATTAAGGTACTTTTATAGCTCTGTTTAGAGTAGCTAATGTCTTGGTAATGTTAACGGAGAAATCTGAGGGCTCCCTTGGACAAAAAAACAAGGACACCAGCCAGGAATACCAGAGCAAAACAGCAGCCAGTAGGCTTGGTCTTTATTGAAGACTGTCGCGACAGGACTCCCACCTGCCACAAGGTGGAACAAGATGGAAGCCCCGAACAAAAGAGCCCCCAAACTTTTATTAGCTGCTAATCCCCATGTTACACCCCCCAAACTACTGTACATCACTCATACATCACGGTTACATCATGAAAGGGGAAGTCTGGTGGCAGTAATCTGAGCATCCTGGACCCTGCCCCATGGTTCTCCTTTATTATATCCATCAAAACTTACCGTATTTTTTGCTCTATAAGACTCACTTTTTCCCTCCTAAAAAGTAAGGGGAAATGTGTGTGCGTCTTATGGAGTGAATGCAGGCTGCGCAGCTATCACAGAAGCCAGAACAGCAAGAGGGATCGCTGCTTTCGCTGCACAACTATCCCTCTTGTTCTGAGATTCAGAATATTTTTTTCTTGTTTTCCTCCTCCAAAAACTAGGTGCGTCTTGTGGTCTGGTGCGTCTTATAGAGCGAAAAATACGGTATTTACACTGTTGAATTTATCTTAATGCTGCCAATGTTTTCAAGTGTACACAATTCCCCCCCCCCCATATATTCAATAAACATTTTCCAATCTTCTTTAAACATAGGTTCTTCTTGTTCTCTTATTCTATATGTTAGATCCACAAACTGCGCAAATTCCATCAGTTTAAGTTGCCATTCTTCTTTAGTTGGGACCTCACTCGTTTTCCATTTTTGGAATAATAATAATAATAAACCCTTCCTTTCTCCCTGCTCTCCCTCTTTTAGGTTGGCACTAGGGGAACGATTCGGGATGCTCCTGGCTTTAATGCATCGAGAGATGCTGAAGCAATTCGGAAAGCAATTCGGGGAATAGGTAAGCGGTCTCGGTCCTCTGCATCCTTCTCTGTTTCAGGCAGGCAGGCAGGAAGAAGACCTGGTCATATGTTGCCTCTCCCTAGGATTTCTGTATAAACACCACCTTCTGCATCTGGCTCAGTCTGCTTCATGTTGTCTTAGCGTTGCACCAGCTCTTGTGGTTTTGATGCCTGCAGTCACCCGCAGGATACTAAGCAAAGCAACCACTGATAATCCCAGATTAACTGTAGGATCAGCCTGAGGGCTTCCCTAGTTGACCCTTCTGTCTCCAGTAGAGTCCATCCATGTAGCTCATGTGGAGCAGGTAAAGGTAAAAGGACCCCTGACCATTAGGTCCAGTCGTGGCTGACTCTGGGGTTTCGGCGCTCATCTCGCTTTACAGGCGGAGGGAGCTGGCGTACAACTTCCGGGTCATGTGGCCAGCATGACTAAGCCATTTCTGGCGAACCAGAGCAGCGCACGGAAACGCCGTTAACCTTCCTGCCGGAGTGGTACCTATTTATCTACTTGCACTTTGACATGCTTTTGGAGTGCTAGGTTGACAGGATCTGGGACTGAGCAACGGGAGCTCACCCCGTAGCGGGGATTCGAACCGCCGACCTTCTGATCGGCAAGCCCTAGGCTCTGTGGTTTAGACCAGTGTTTCCCAACCTTGGGCCTCCAGCTGTTTTTGGACTACAATTGCCATCATCCCTTGCCACTGGTCTTGCTAGTCAGGGATGATGGGAGTTGTAGTACAAAAACAGCTGGAGGCCCAAGGTTGGGAAACACTGGTTTAGACCACAGTGCCACCCGCTCATGTGCAGAGCCTGATGCAAATTGCACTCCTGAGCAGGAGTAAAAACTTTCTGTATTTGTCGGGAAATCTGTTAACAGTTGTTGGCCTCTCTCTGTCTCAAGAGGCAATGGAGTGTTCCTCCAGGGGGGAAGTCAACCCATTGCATTAGCAGCAGCAAAGTGACTTCTCTGTGGTGCAAGCCTAGGCAGTGTGGATGGAGCACCTGGGCTGCCCAGATGACAAGACCCGCCCCCCTCTTGGCCCTGCTGATAGCAGGAACACAGAGCAAAATATTTGGCACCAGCTTGGCTGCAGGAGTTTCCAGAAGGAGGCGTACAAGGTGCCACCCAACCATCTTAGGGATTTCTGTAGGTTTACTCTTTCACATTTTTGTTCTCTTGAAGATATTCCACAAGGCAGCGGAGGTTTAGTGTCAGATTCCCAGGTTGATGAGCCCCACCTGCCCCTCACTTCCCTTTTAACAGTACAGTGGTACCTCGGCGCTGGACCTCCGTGTCCGGACTGAACAATGGGGGTGGAGACGCTCCTTCAGGTACACAGGGCCAAGGCTGTTTAGGGTCAGCACCAACACTTTGAATTGTGCTCGGAAGCATACTGGGAGCTAATGTAGGTCTTTCAGGACCGGTGTTATGTGGTCGTGTCTGCCACTCCCAGTCACCAGTCTAGCTGCCACATTCTGGATTAGTTGCAGTTTCCGTGTCACTTTCAAAGGTGTAGAGCACATTGCAGTAGTCCAAGCGAGAGATAACTAGACAGCTGCCCTGGACACAGAATTGACCTGTGCCTCCATGGACAGCTGTGAGTCAAAGAATGTTGCCTTATACTGAGTCTGACCATTGGGGCATCAGACTCAGTGTTGCCTACACTGGATGGCAGCAGCTCTTCGGGATTTTAGACAAGGTTGTCCTACCTGGAGATTGAACCCAGAACTTTCTACATGCAGATCAGATGCTCTACCACTGAACTATGGCCCTTCCCAGTGTTAGTCATATTCAGAGGAGGCCCACATTGAAATCGGTGCACATGAAAGTTGAGGCTATTGATTTCAGTGAGTTTGACTCAGTTGCAAACGAACAGCTAATTATTCCATTCCAGCTTAGCAATTAAAACTCTCCTGTGGTCCACAGAAATGATGATCTGCAGTTCTTGAATTTAATTCCATTCATTCCAGCCGAATAAGAGTTGCTTGTACAAGAATGAGAACAAAGTTATCTAAACAATTCATTTTCCCACGGTTTCCCCTTTTTCCCTTCTGTGCCATTGATCCAATAAGTTAACACGACACGTTTAATTAAAGTTCCGCACTTAATTTCCCACTCAGTGATAGCTTCAGTTCCCCCTCCCTCCAGTTGGCATTTCTGCAGCCAGTAATTAGTCATAAATTAATTAAATCTCGTGTCCTGGTCTTATCCCTTCCAGAAAACCCAAATTCATTATTTTGTGATCTGCTTCTGATAGCTAATAGCTATCGACGGAACTCTCCTCTGTGAATTTGTTGATTTATCTTTTAAAGTCGTCCAGCCTATAGAGTATCACAAAAGGACTGGTGGATGCTCTTCCAATGCACATTCTACAGGGGTTGCCATCTTATGCCATTGAGGGGCTTGTGGCAGCTGTCATGGCTGGATGCAGAGGGATGGTGGGAGGAAACAGCTGGGGAACCCCTAAGAGAAGATGCCTCAGAGCCAGGGGATGAAGGGTGGTCAGATGGGGGAAGAGGGAGAAGACTGGGAGGAGGAGGTGTCGGAAGCTGTGAGCTTAGTGAGCAGGAAGAGGCTGTGGCAGAGAGCAGTCCAGACTCAGAGGTAGAAGTAGAGGCTGAAGAGGAGGGGAGCCAAGAGGCAGAGATGAGTCCGGCTGGTGAAGAGGCATGGGTGTCTCCCCCTCCTGCTGCGACCAGCTCCCGTCCCCACTGGTTTCCCAGAACCAGAAGAGGGATGAAGAGAGCGGAGCAAAGGCAGACAAAGCAACAGTGTCTCAGATTGCTCCGGAAGGTCCTGAGGGAGGAGGAGACATAGGCAACTGTGGGACGGTGGGAACCTTCAGTCGTCACAACTGACTCATTGCGGCAAGACCTACTGGGAAGAGTTGCTGTGCTCAGTAGGCCTGGCCTCCTGAGCTATTTTGTTTCTTTTCCCTCTTTACATTTGACAGGAAATATCTTTAATATCCGAAGTCTACAGAAACACTTCGTCAAGCAGCCGCAAATCTCCTACATAACATAGATGTATCCTGCTGGCAACTCTTAAATTCTCTCAGAATTACCAGAGAGCTAGTTGCATTCACTTTCATATCACAGGTGCAGAGCTGCAGGTTTACTCAAAACAAACAGACTCAGGTTTTCATCAGCTATGCATGAGGAGGACACGGGCTTATATTAACATTTATTTCAATTTGCTGAAGAGTTTATGAGCCACACAATGGTCTCTAGCATGCAAGAAGTCAAAGAGTTCCTCTATACACTTCGCCTCTGTTTGGGACTTAGATGACATTTGAGCATTGCACTCCTCTAAACGTTCCTGAGCTTTCAAACATTTCTCATTCTGTTCACAATGCTCCCTGAGTTAAAGGATCCCAAAGCTCTTCTTCTTCCTCCTGGGGGTCCCCGCTCCGGCCTTCCAGCTCCTCATCCTGCCACCCCATCTCTGCAAATCTCCCTCAAGCCTCACTCCAGCTGTTTTGTTCCTTTGGATAACGAGTTAACTTCCCTGACACTTTTAAAGTTATTACTGACCTGCTCCTGACACCCAGCCTGGCAACGCCAGTCCTGAGTAGCGCACAAGATTAGGACCAGGGTTTTCCTTTTTGTTGGGCATGAAGCAGGAATGCGGAGCCTTTGTGAGCCTGAGCGTCACATTCCCTCCTGGGCAATCCTTCGAGGGCCACATGGCTTCTGAGTGGGGCCAGAGCAAAAGTGGGTGGAAGAAAGAAGGCAAACTTCACCTGTGTGCAGTAGGCCAATTTCTACAACACTCCTGGCACAAACAGGGAAGTGAGGTGTAGTGGTTAGAGTGTTGGACTAAGACCTGGGAGACCAGATCTTCACTCAGCCCTGAAGCTCGCTGGGTGACCCTGAGCCAGGCATAGTCTCTTGGCCTAACCTACCTCACTGGGTTGTTGTGAGGCTAAAATGAAAGAGGAAGGAGAGCTACAGTAAGCATGCCACTTTGAGCTCCATGGAGGAAGGGTAATAATAATAATAATAATAATAATAATAATAATAATAATAATAAATTAATTAACTAACAAATTATTATTATTAACAAACCTAGACAGCATCTTAAAAAGTAGAGACATCACCTTGCCAACAAAGGTCCATATAGTAAAAGCTATGGTTTTCCCAGTAGTGATGTATGGAAGTGAGAGCTGGACCATAAAGAAGGCTGATAGCCGAAGAATTGATGCTTTTGAATTCTGGTGCTGGAGGAAACTCTTGAGAGTCCCATGGACTGCAAGAAGATCAAACCTATCCATTCTGAAGGAAATCAGCCCTGAGTGCTCACTGGAAGGACAGATCCTGGAGTTGAGGATCCAATACTTTGGCCACCTCATGAGAAGAGAAGACTCCCTGGAAAAGACCCTGATGTTGGGAAAGATGGAGGGCACAAGGAGAAGGGGACGACGGAGGACAAGATGGTTGGACAGTGTTCTCGAAGCTACCAGCATGAGTTTGACCAAACTGTGGGAGGCAGTGGAAGACAGAAGTGCCTGGCGTGCTCTGGTCCAGGGGGGTCGGACACGACTAAATGACAACAACAACAATAATAATTTAATTATACCCCGCCCTCCCCACTCAGGGCGGCTAACACCAAATATAAAACAATTGATTGAAATACAGCTTTAAAAAACAATATTAAAATACAACATTAAAACATTAAAATGCAACCTCATTTAGGGTAGGCTATAAATGTAATAACGAATCAATAAAATATGTTGGAGGGAGTAGCAGATTGCAGTGGGTTTTAACTCATCGTTTGAATGTGATTATTCTGATTTTTTAGCCTGGGAGTTGAACCACTTTTTAGACTTTTTTTTTAAAAAAATGGTTCTGTTTTGCATTTTAGGCACTGATGAAAAAACCCTGATTGACATCCTCACGGGAAGATCGAATGCTCAGCGGCAGCTGATTGCGAAGGAGTACAGGGCAGCTGCGGGAAAGGTATGGTTCGGAGATGATCTCTAGGCTGCAAAAGACTCCCATCAGGAATAAGGGGGGGTGTTCTCTTGTGATGATGCCATTAAATATGACCGCTCACTTGCTGGATCATCACCTTGTCGTGGTGAGTGGGCTTGCATGTTCCTATGACCCTTGTGAGCGAAGCCATCGGGAATCTCTTACTCCCAGCAGGGTGTCAGCAACTGGCTGGCCACTGTAAGGCAGGATTCTGGGCTAGATACCTGGCCTGATCCAGCACGCCTCTTCTTATGTTCTTATAAAACATAAAAAGCAGGAGACCGGGCTTCAAGATGCAGCCATGAAGCTTGCTGCAGATGGTGTCACCTCAGACTAACGTTGGTTGTTCTTGCAAGGCTACCTTGAGAACCAGCCTGTTTATAGCATCCTGAATTCCTTAAGGACTGGGCAGAAACAGGGTGGTGAAGGAGGTGGCAATAGGGGACAGTTGAAAGTAGGGCTGAAGTGTTGTGCCTAGTATGTATGCAGGACACATGGGCGGGGGACTATGAAGCCATATGCCAGGCTTCCTCAGCCTCGGCCCTCCAAATGTTTTGAGACTACAATTCCCATCATCCCTGACCACTGGTCCTGCTAGCTAGGGATCATGGGAGTTGTAGGCCAAAACATCTGGAGGGCCGAGGTTGAGGAAGCCTGGCATATGCTATCAGCAGTCAGGGTGGATTAGTGAGGATCCCTGGGAGGTTAGGAGTGTTAGAATTCCTGCTCCATGATTGCAGTCATGGGATTGTTGTCTATCACATGATGGTGTATATTTTGACTCCACAGAGTGGGAAGTGACGGAGACAGGATGTTTGTGTTACTGTGTTCCGTGAAGTGGGACTATTGTCCTTTGTCCTTTTCCCTTTGCTGTCTGATGCTAGAGAGAGGGAACCATGTTGCAGTGCTCCGTGTGTGTTTATATGTAAATAAAGTAGATTAGCCAAAATGCTGAGTTGCTGAGGTCTGTCACGTAACCTGCGAAGACTTTGCGGATCCCTAAGTGTGCCGATGTCTGTTGGCATCGGTCGCTGTGATGTTCAGGCTGAAGAAAGCTTTTGAAGCTACCGAACGAATGACCAGGAGGGAGGGAACATGCCAGTCGGGCATGTGTCTCTGCCAAGGTCCTACTCGAGTGTAGGCTGAGCTCCTGACAAGGAGGTCAGGTCGCTTCAGTCTGGGACTAGGCAGAGATCTAATTTTCAATTTGCATGGCTGGACCACTTCAGGCTGTAGGTGACACATGATGGATTCTCCTCTCTCTCTCTCTCTCTCTCTCTCTCTCTCTCTCTCCCTCCCCCTCTCCCTCCCTCCCTCTCTCGCTCTCTCTTTCTTCCATGTAGACAACCTTCTCCTAGTTTTCCAGCTTCCAGGATCTTTTGGATGGAGGAGCAGTCATTCCTAGCACACACTCCCATGTGTGTTTATTTTATTGCTGCTCTCATTATTTTAAATTGACATAGCCACCCATCAGTAAATATTTGCTGGGCACCTTGCAAACAAAGCATATTCTTAAAAACCCAGCATGTAAACGTTAGCATCAGCGATGAAAGACATCAAAACAAACAAGCCATGCTTGCAACAGTGATGGAATGAAACCATGTGCAGCCCAGATTTAAAACCACAATTAAAACAAATGTCGGCTGTTTAATGTGCTGTGTGAAGTGGTCTTGCCCAGGCACGGGTTTTTGTCCTCACTGAGAATGAAGCTACAATTAAAAGAGAGATTCAGAGGACGGTTTATCTCTGTTGCAAAGGGCAGACCGTCCTTGGAGCCTGGATAGGATTTTTGACAGCGAGAAACATTGACAGCTCTGTTTCTTTCTCTTTTTGAAAAGGATATGAAAGATGCTTTGAAGGGGGATCTCTCTGGCAATTTGGAGCGTATAATGGTGGCTCTTGTAACGCCTCCGGCAGTGTTTGATGCTAAACAACTGAAGAAATCCATGAAAGTAAGTCTACGATGACAGCGCTGTGCCTTCTGTTATTTACTCGTTTGGGAAATTTCGCTTGCCATAATTTTTTTTGCATCCTTCTGTTTTGAGGAAATTAAAAGATGGCCATACCGCATTGCGAGAATGTCTCATTTTAAATGAACTTGTCTTCGCACGTGGTTTGGGATTCAGAAAAAGGCAGGTTGCAGCCACTTTCAAAGCTAGACCTCTGCTTGCCATTTCCCTTGCAGCAATTGTCACTTAACGGAAGAGACAAGCCATAAAATTGAGCAGCAGCTAGCCTCTTCAGTAGAGGAAGAGCAAGCACAGCTCCACCTCTCCATACAGTTGTCTCTGGTGTACGCATGCCTCTTCTCTGGATTTTGGCCCCAGAGGACACACAGATGTTCTTGTTCAGGCATGGCATTCCATCCCAACCAGGACCATCACATTTGTGTCAATGAACTGGGACGGTATGTGATGTAAATATCTTTCTCAACGCCACCAATCCTTTCAGAGGGCAGCTCACTTCTAAAATCCATACTTTGGACCAGCAGTTAATGGATCGATCAATTCATTGGTCAATGCTTTCGGCGCCCATTTAAACTGTTAGCTCACACCATTGACAGTTCGCCAGCGGTGTTAACCAATCCCGATAGGTGCAGTCAAGGGAATGATAAGCCCCCTGTGGCTTCGGTGAAAAAGTTAAGCACTCACTTAAAGCCCTTGTGTTGATGTCAGTTAGGAGCTCAGGAGTTCTTGGCTGAATTGTCTTCAGTCCATCTGCCTTCTGCTGCCATGAATCTTCGGGATGTTATCGCCTCTGTTGACATTTTGTCTTTTGGCTCTTCGGAAGCTTGCTAAATGCTAGATCCCCAAGGAGTCCCTACAATGGAAACCTACAGTGGAAAGTGCCTAAATCATAGCATCTTAGTTGGAAGGGACCCCAAGAGTCATCTAGTCCAGCCGCCCGCAATGCAGGAATCTCAGCTAAAGCATCCATGACAGATGGCCTTCCAACCTCTGCTTAAAAACCTTCAAGGAAGGAGAGTCCACCATCTCCCAATGGAGACAATTCCATTGATGGACAGCTCTTACTGTCAGTAGGTCTTTCCGAATGTTGAGTCGGAATCTTCTTTCTTGTAGCTTGAAGCCATTGGTTCGATTCCTACCCTCGAGGAGCAGGAAAAAACAAGCTTGCTCCATCTGAAAGCTCTTGAGATATTTGAACATGGCCATCCGATCTCCTCTCAGTCTCCTCTTTTCCAGGCTAAACAAATCCTCTTCCTCTTCTTTTTGCTTCTAGGGTACTGGAACGGACGAGCATGCTCTGATCGAGATCCTGGCCTCAAGGACTAGCAGGCAAATGAAAGAAGTAGCCCAGGCATATTACACAGGTAACGATGACTTGGAGTGAAGGGATTCTAGTCAGGCAGGTGCCGTAACTGCTACTTTTCCAACAGAGAATGCTAGCTGGAGATGGGTCAAAGAGGTTTCTTCAGTCATTGCAAGAGGCTGGGTGGGGAGAAGACCTTTTCTTGCTGGATAGCTGAAGAGTGCAATTCTGGGCTGGCGTGGAGAGGATGAAGCAGGCAGAAGCTAGTCTATTGCACTGGCATGCCGTCTCCTTCAGCCACCAAGATTTTGAGCATCTTCTTTCCCGGAAAACAGAGGCTTCCTGGAAGCTGACTGACTTGGTGCTCTGATGAGTCAATAATGTTATAAATCTCAGGATTAAATCTGGCAAAGTTATCCTGAGGTATCTGAGCAATCTCTTAAACAGCCTGGAGTAATGTGTCAGGCCCTTATAAATCTTAGCTGCTTTGCCCTTTGAAAATAGATATCGCAAGATTCATTAAACCCGGCTCCATGGTGTCAATTAGCCACTTTAACAATGGGGGCCAAACTCCTCTCCAGTTCTCTAGTACTTATGTAGTTGGGGCCCTTCCAGACATCCTTTTGCATGTGCGTCCAGGATGATATTTGTGCTTTTTGATGCTGTCAAGGGCGTTCAGACGTGATCACACTTTCAGTACCCTTTGTGCAAAGTTTTGGGGCAGTCAGATCCCTTTTCTTGATAGTGTTTGTATCCTCGCCTGGCTTGATTCTCTTAAGATCAACTACATATACACATTCTGTTGGGTCTTCTCCAGCAACCTGTTCTGAATATTCATTTATTCATGTATTGATTTATAAAGGAAGAAAAGAAAATGTGAAGAAAGGGAAACAGAGAGAAGAGGAAAAGGGCCAAAAGGGCAATATAACACATTAAGTAAAGTCAAATTTAAATGCTATAGATTATTATATAGATATAAGTGACATCATTATCCTAATCTAAATATGGTTACCAATAACCCACTATGCTGTGCAGTGGCGTAGCGTGGGGGGTGCAAGGGGGGCCGGCCGCACCGGGCGCAACATCTGGGGTTAGGGCAAATCCACGGGTTAGGGGGCGCAAATCCACGGGTTAGGGGGCGCAAATTACTTGCCTTGCCCCGGGTGCTGACAACCCACGCTACTCCACTGATGCTGTGTATTAATGCTTTCCAGATATCAATATATTTGTCCAAACAAACTCTGTGTCTATAGTCAATCGGTTCATACCTGTAATTGTCATAAAACCAATGGAACAAGCGAGTAGCTATTAAACCAACCTTTCTCAATCTGTGGGTCCCCAGATGTTGTTGAACTACAACTCCCATCGCCCCTAGCTAGCAAGGCCAGAGCTCAGGGATGATGGGAGTTGTAGTCCAACAACATCTGGGGACCCACAGGTTGAGAACCACTGTATTAAACCCTCATCCCCTTTACTCAGTTTGGGCTGACATCAGCTGGCCACTTTTCTGCTTGCTGGGATGCTTGGCAGGTCTTCCTCCTTGCAACCCATCGCCAGATTGCTTCGGTTCTTAGAGGTCCTTTCCTGGAAAGGATCCTCTTCTGCTGCGTTTCAGAAAGATGAATTGCTGAGCTGTAGAGAAGCTGAGCATGATGGATTGGACAGTTTAATGCAGCCAGCCCAGCGGAGTCTATACTTGGAGCCGGTACAGCTCTGGGGGCGGCAGCGAGGCCCATGGCTTTGATTAATATCTGGAAGATTTATGGCTGTTTTCCTGGTGAAGTGGGTAAAGCTTTTCACTAGGAGTGCATTTAGCTTCATGCTCAAGCACGGCGTATTCTAATGGGGAGCCCTGCAAGCTGAGCCAGGCAAATAACACAAGTTTGGAGAGCACGTTTATTGAGCCGTGATGGACTTCTTGGAGGCCCGCTGGCATTGCAAGCGAGCGATTGTGGTTAATTGCTTGGCGGCGTCCTCTAAAAGCAGGCGGGGGGAATCTCCGGCCCTCCAGCCCTTTCCATTTGGCCCTCAGAATTCTGTCCAGCTGTCCAGCTACTTTCTTCGGCTCCATGATCACTACAGATGGTGACAGCAGCCACGAAATTAAAAGACGCCTGCTTCTTGGGAGAAAAGCAAGGACAAACCTAGACAGCATCTTTAAAAGCAGAGACATCACCTTGCCAACAAAGGTCCGTATAGTTAAAGCTATGGTTTTCCCAGTAGTGATGTATGGAAGTGAGAGCTGGACCATAAAGAAGGCTGATAGGCAAAGAATCGATGCTTTTGAATTATGGTGCTGGAGGAGACTCTTGAGAGTCCCATGGACTGCAAGAAGATCAAACCTATCCATTCTGAAGGAAATCAGCCCTGAGTGCTCACTGGAAGGACAGATCCTGAAGCTGAGGCTCCAATACTTTGGGCCACCTCATGAGAAGAGAAGACTCCCTGGAAAAGACCCTGATGTTGGGAAAGATGGAGGGCACAAGGAGAAGGGGACGGCAGAGGACGAGATGGTTGGACAGTGTTCTCAAAGCTACCAGCATAAGTTTGACGAAACTGCGGGAGGCAGTGGAAGACAGAAGTGCCTGGCATGCTCTGGTCCATGGGGTCACGAAGAGTCGGACACGACTAAACAACTAAACAACAACACAGCAACAGGAAGTGTATCTCTTGAATTGAGGCAGTGTTTCGCAAGCTTGGGTCTCCAGCTGCTAAAGTATAACTCCCATCATCCCTGACCACTGGTCCAGCTAGCTAGAGATGATGGGAGTTGTAGTCCAACAACAGCTGGGGACCCAAGCTTGAGAAACGTCGATTAAGGAGGAATGTGTGTGTTGGGGCATGGGCAGGCAAATTTCAGAAGAGGCGGTACTTGACCACCACTTTGCGTTAAGCCAGCCAGCTGAGAAATACAAATTTATGTTTATTCATTTACTGCATCCCTACCTCACCTTTTTTCTCCAAGGAGTGCAAGCACAAAGTTTTCCTCGCTCCTCAGTGAATCCCACAACAACCCTGCGAGGAAGGTTAGGCTGAGAGACAGCAGCTTGCCCAAGATCACCCAGTGAGCTTAAGGCCAAGTCAGAATTGAACCCTGCTCTCCCAGGTCCTAGTATTACACTCTAAACCAGGCAGGTCCAAAGTCCATTTCAGGGGCCTAATTGTGGATATTTCACCCCTCCCATTGCAAGAATCTCCTGACAATGTTTTCTTTTAAAAAAAATAATATTTATTGTTTTCAGTAAATAAGCATAATACAAAAGAATTAACAGTGACAAACAAAAGAGAAAAAAGAAAAAAGATAGAAAAAATGAAAAAAATGAAAACATACAATACAGCATACTGCCACTTAATTAATTACAATTAAGTACCATCCATCTTCATAAACATAGTATTTGACTTCCTCGAGTCTCTTCTGTCTGAATTTCTTAGTAATTATCTGTAGCAGTTTCCAATATCAATATTTCAAAAAACCAAATCACCATCATAATCATATTACATCACTTTCCTTATCGTGCATTTTCTTATTTATAAATTTAATCCTAATTCTCCTGACAATGTTTTCAGAAAGGAGGGGGCGGAATTTGCTCGTCGCTTCTTCCGCTCCAGCCTGAGTCTGTGGGAGTCTGAGTGTTATCTGTGTAGAGATAAGATGACTGCTTAAGCAACTGTAACACTCATGGAGTCCAGTAGCCTCCGATAGTCATTAGTCCTTAGTTACTAGTTTATTTTAGTTTGCAGTAGCTGTAAAAGAATAAAGAAGTTACGCTTCAGAGCCGTCGTTTGTGTAGTTCATACACTGCTGTGCTCCACTGACTTTGGAACTGAGTTTGGTGCTCACAGCTCAAAGTTGTGAGTCCATTGCACTTAGACCTGCTTTCCCGCAGTGGAAAGTCTCTGGAAGTGCTTTCCCAGCTCGCCTGGCCCCGTCGGGGCTGAAGAGGTTGAGCCCATCCGTTGGCACCGGCTCAAAGGCGAAGCTGACACTAATCTGGCCCGCCGGTCAGTTTAATCCGGCACCTGAGGCAGTTTATTTCCTGGTTGGTTGGCCCTTTGGTGGGCCCTCACGGCCCTTCACTTCATCAAATCTGGCCCTCTTTGAAAAAAGTTTTGACACCACTGCTTTAAACATTGCACTGCACTGGGTGTTAAGTCCTTTTGACGGCAGACTCTAAGCTCCCTTGATGGCTTTGAAGTTGGCCCATAATCTGCCCCTTGGGACTGACTCTAAGGCAAAGCCATACCTTTCTTCCATTGACAAAAGGGTTGACTTCACATCTGCCTTTATCAGAATATTATCTAAATGGGATGACAGCAGGGTGATTTAAGCAGGTCCATTCCGGCCACTAAAGGTCCTTGCCGGTTCTCCAGAAGTTCAGGGTGAGTGGGGTGGCCTGGGAGAGGCCATTCTCTGTGGCAGCCCTTAAATTGTGGAATTTCCTCCCACATCTGGCATCTTCATTATCCAGCTCCCAGGATACCTTGCAGCTTCTCCAGGACACACGTTAGCCTGTGGCCGGTAGCTTCCAAGAATAAAGTTCAGCCATTAAGGCCTTTCTAGAAATTTCCTCCATGTTCCAAGGCCATTGTCAGGCAAAAGGCATCTTTCAGATTTAGGATATTGAAGCACAGCAGCTGTCTAGCCCTTCCTTAGGAGTTAGGAGAAACTTGGTTGGAACCAGTTTTGGTAAACTTGTTGCTGATTTCGTGTGAGATGGCAAACATTTTTTTAAAAAAGCTTGAAATTATGGAAAACAAGACTTCAGTTGTGTGAAGCAGCCTCTCTTTGCCTGTGGGCCAAAATTAGAGCTGTGGAATCAAGAGGACTCAGATTGGCACTTCTGTGGCCTTTGTGAGGCTAAAGATGGGGTCTACAGCCTGGGAATTATCGTATGCATGGCATTCCTTACTGCTCCTAGTCCCTGAAATTTTGCTTATGGGCTTTTTCTTTCCAGTTTATAAGAAGAGCCTCGGGGATGACATCAGCTCCGACACATCTGGCGACTTCCGACAAGCCCTGTTAACTCTGGCTGATGTAAGAGAGCCTCCAGCAATTCTCTTGTTATCTGTGCCTTGCCCGTTTACGGCCGGGTTGGGATTCCAAGATTCCCAAATCCGTTAGCTTACTTGTGGTATTTCTTTCTTTTTGGGATTCTACACCTCTCTTTCAACAGGCCCTATGGCAAACGTTGGGTCCAAATCCTGTGATCCCCTCCAGCACCGAGTTCCGATAATGACGGCACATTCAGAAGAAGGCTGTGCATGAGATAAATGTTGAACTCTGCAACTTCATTGGCTTATATAACTGGTCACTCTGGCTCTTATAAATACAGAGTTTGGAGCATAGGAAACTGCCTTGATTCAAACCACTGGTCCACCTTACACTGAATGGCAGGAATTATTCAGCACTTCTGGCAAGTCTCTTTCCCAGTTCCAACTGGAAATGACAGGAAGGGAACCCAGAGCCTTCTGCCAGCACTGGATTTAGTGCAGTGCGGGCGGTTCCCTCACACGGGGTGCCGAGTCAAAGGGGCACAAAATAATGATGATTATAAAACCTATATTTAAATGGGCACCATGTAAAGATCCATAAAAAGCAACTGTACCCAAATGAATTATTGTGAAAAGAAGAAATAGTTAGCGGTGGGCACCAAATTTCCTGCCCAGGGCGCCATATTACCAAATTCCACCCCTTCTTCTGCATTCAAAGCAGATGTCCTACCACAGCCCTTCAGCTTCAGCTGACCCTTCTCCTGCCCCAAATCTGTTGCCTGGGGTGGGGGTGGGGTGGGGCATCACCCATGGGAGACTGGTGCCTGGTAATGCCTGCTCAACCTATATAACTTGCATGTAAATCCATTGCTACAGGAGTGCCCTAAGTCTTGTGCCCTCCTGCAAAGGAAACCTTGTCATGTCTGTTCTCGATCTCCCATTTGCTTGTGACACAGGACTGGCGCCAAATGCTGTTTAATGTGACGGGTGTTCTTATTTTATTTAGCTTTTAAAACTTCTCTCAATGTGATCACAGGGCCGAAGAGATGAGAATCAAAGACCGGATGAGCAGGTAGCAAAGAAGGACGCTCAGGTAATAGCAATTCAGAAAGGTGTCAGCTGTAGGTTTGGCCAATCGGGAAGTTTCCAAGCTGTTTAAAAACTTTTCTTAGAGTTTCTGAGCCAGCAAGCTGTGCAGGGCTGGGATTGCTCCATCCTTCTGAAGAAGCATTGGGGGGGGGGCAGTGGGATGTTTGCATCTACAAAAGGACATTGGAGAGTTGGAAGGAAGCGCAGAAGAGGGTAACACAGAGGCTTGTGGCCTGAGGACCCTTCTGCATTTGAGACCTCTTTAGGGAGGAAATACATTGGTAAGGTGTGCAGACATAAGCCAAAGTGTGGACAAACCTTAGCTGCAGATCGTGGTCATGGAGGAGAGGTCTTAGCTGTGATCTCAGGTTCAGACGACACACTAAACCAAGCTTTGTCTTGTGCTTACTTTAAAAGCCCAGGGTGTTGCAAATCAGGTGCGATACCAGCACATCCATGTGTTCATGCTAAGCCATGGTTTGGCCTAGCGTGACGTGCAAACACAGCCTCTTGTCTGCGGTCCTACCCATGCTTACCAGGGAGTAAGCTCCATTGAAAAGGAGGGCAAATACTTCTAAGCAGACATAAACAGGGCGGTACTATAGGGGTTTATGAACTTCTTAATGGAGGTTTTCAGAATTATGCACAGTGTGAAGAAAACAGCTGGGGTTTCTCCCTCCTCATGTTGTAAGAACTCAAAGTCAGCCAGGGAAAGGGATTGGCAGGAGATTTCAGGACAGGCGAAAAGTACTTCTTCACATAAGTAATGATGAACCCCAGACAGAGGGTGGCCAGAGGCAAATGGTAAGAGGGCTTCTGCACCTTTATTGATTTTTATTAAATTTCATTTAGTTTTTTCAGATTTTGAAATTTACAAACAATTATCAGACAACCAACATAGAAAGAGAATTCCAAAGAATCTCCTGGATTTACCTCCTTCCCTTTGTGGCTCCTTATATTAACCTTTTCCTCCTGCATCTTGTCTATTAATCCAAAACTATTAAATCTCCATTATCTTCAACTTTAAACTATAACAACAACAAGAACAACAACAACAACATTTTATTTATACACCACCCTTCCCAGTTCAGAAAACTGGGCTCAGGGCAGCTAACAACCAATTTAAAATACTTAATTGGTGCAACAAAAAACAGCTTAAAATACCATATAAAACGTGAATAACAATAAATTCAGAATTCAAAAATCAATTTAGGGGGGAAATCCATCCAATAAACATTAGATGATCACAAGGGCTAGCTGGCTAAATTAGTCCTATTTGGGCCAGCGAGGAGACCAGGGGAGAAACTATAAGTGTTATTCCAATTCGACTAATAATTTTAATTGTTTAATTCAATTGTTTAATTTAATTGTTTAATAATTTTAATTGTTTAATTCATTGGTTTTTAAGGTAAATTATATATTTTTCCCATTTCTTATTTTTTAAAAAATGTCTTCCTGGTTCCTGAGGGCTTCTGCACTTTTAATAGTTGCAGAAGGGGCTGAAATTCCCTCAACAACTAAAGGTGCACGAGCCCCAGCCTTCCTCCTTTGCTAACCTAACTCGGAAGTGTTTAGAAGGCAACAGAGACCAGGCAAAGAATACAGGCAAGCTTTTAATCTCTAGTCTTCTTCTTCTTTTTCTTTTAGATCCTGTACAACGCAGGGGAGAAGAAGTGGGGGACTGACGAGGGCAAATTTATTGAGGTTCTGTGCTTCAGCAGTTTTCCTCAGCTGAAACTAAGTAAGAAACCATTCTGGGGGTCCTCTCTTTTTCTGTGCTGTTCAGTAAAGGGAGGCAAACAGGCAAGGCTTGCAGATTTTTCTACCACCCAGAGATGCCCCTTAACAGCACTGGCGTTCTTATCTCTTGTCATTCCTTAGCCTTTGAAGAATACAGAAATATCAGTGGGAAGAAACTGGAAGACAGCATCCAGAGCGAAACCTCAGGAAGTTTTGAAGACCTGCTGCTGGCCATAGGTAAGGAGGACCTGAGGAAAATGGGTCTGTGTGAGATATAAGCCGAACCCGGAAGTACCGGAATGGTTACTTCTGGTTTCAGCGCTTGCACATGCACAGAAGCGCTAAATCGCACTTTGCGCATGTGCAGAAGCGCCGAATCGTGACCCGTGCATGCGCAGACACGGGTTGCAAATGTGCCTCCCGCACGGATCACGTTCGCAACCCGAGCGTCCACTGTATTAGTCAGCTCACAGTGTGAGTCTGCCTTCCCCAACCTGGTGCTCTTCAGATGTTTTGGACTATAATTCCCATCAGCCACGGGGACACGGGTGGCGCTGTGGGTTAAACCACAGAGCCTAGGACTTGTCGATCAGAAGGTTGGCGGTTCGAATCCCCATGACGGGGTCAGCTCCCGTTGCTCAGTCCCTGCTGCTGCTAACCTAGGAGTTCGAAAGCACGTCAAAGTGCAAGTAGATAAATAGGTACCACTCCGGCGGGAAGGTAAACAGCGTTTCAGTGCGCTGCTCTGGTTTCAACAGAAGCGGCTTAGTTATGCTGGCCACATGACCTGGAAGCTATACGCCAGCTCCCTGAGCCACTAAAACGAGGTGAGGGCCGCAACCCCAGAGTCGTCCGCGACTGGACTTAACGGACAGGGGTCCCTTTACCTTTACCTCCCATCGGCCACAGGAAATGCCAGCCAGTTCGGACTAAGTTGCCTCTGAGGAAGAGCGACTTAGTTCAAAAAGTGGCAGGCACTATAAGCCTACTTTGGGGTACCTTTCCACAAACGTGATGTTTGCGCCTTTTGAGGTCTCCCTCACTTTTGTTCCTGGTGCCTGTTGATCCCCACCCTCAGACAAGTAAGATTTGTGCCCATAGCACTAAAATGCACCTGGCGATTAGTCATACAGAAGCATAAAAGAGTTGGAAGGGACCATGAGGGTCATCTAGTCCAACCCCCTGCAATGCAAGAATCTTTTGCCCAGCCTGGGGTTTGAACCCACGACCCTTGAGAGTCTCATACTCTATCAACCATGCTATTCTGATGGCCGTGATGGAATATCAGGCAACTGACTTTTATATTTATTGATGGCTGTGATCAAGGCCTACTGCTTTTAATTCTGGTTTAAATTTTTTTTCCATGATGGTTTTTCCCTTTTTTTATATATTGTTTTTATGTTTACTTTTTATGTTATCTTTTTGGAAAATTAAGAAATAGTTATTAAAAAAATAGATATAGGGAAGTATTTAAAATGTTTAATGATGTTTTTATATATGTTGGAAGCTGCCCAGAATAGCTGGGGCAACCCAGTCCGATAGGTGAGGTATAAATAATAAAATTTTCATCAGAGGGAGGGGGGAAAGGCCTAGAGCTTTCAGTACTGCAGCACTTACCTGAGCTTCTATTTCTGTTATTGCATGTGGAGTTTTACAGTGAAATGCTTGACACCCAAGCCTAGGTGGATGGGATATTTTTCAGTTTTTAATCCTAAAATTAAAGCCCTCTGAGATATTTGATTTTTTTTTTTTTTGCTAACTGTAAATGTTCTGATGCAATGGGTAAGTCTTGTTATCTTCATCTCTCTCTCCCCACACCAATAAATGAATAAACCTGCTCAGTTTTGCCACAACATGTTAATTCAGAGCTTAAAAAAAAAAAATCCCCAAAAGCATTCATGCAGATTTCATTCTGATTTTTTTTTAAAGTGGTGCAATTGTCTTAATTATTTTTTTGGGAGCACATTCAGAAGCTCCCCAAATCCAGTTTAGTACTTGCAAGAAAATGGAAGCTTCCATTGCATTTTCACAGAGTTTGGGAGACGGCTTGACCTGTTCTAAAGGAAGTCTGCAGAGTTGTGCAAATGCTTTGTCGTTTAGTCGTTTAGTCGTGTCCGACTCTTCGTGACCCCATGGACCAGAGCACACCAGGCACTCCTGTCTTCCACTGCCTCCTGCAGTTTGGTCAAACTCATGCTGGTAGCTTCGAGAACACTGTCCAACCATCTCGTCCTCTGTCGTCCCCTTCTCCTTGTGCCCTCCATCTTTCCCAACATCAGGGTCTTTTCCAGGGAGTCTTCTGTTCTCATGAGGTGGCCAAAGTATTGGAGCCTCAGCTTCAGGATCTGTCCTTCCAGTGAGCACTCAGGGCTGATTTCCTTCAGAATGGATCGGTTTGATCTTCTTGCAGTCCTTGGGACTCTCAAGAGTCTCCTCCAGCACCATAATTCAAAAGCATCAATTCTTTGGTGATCAGCCTTCTTTATGGTCCTGCTCTCATTTCCATACATCACTATCTGCAAATGCAGTTAACATAATTACCCACGAGGGGGCAGCAGTAAGAAAAAATACCGACAAAGGCATTGTAAACAAGCACGTAACAGAATGCACTAACCATGCATCTGTTCTGAATGAGGGTTGGATGTTTTGCAAGCGCTGTGGTTGCCCACCAATTTCACTTTTCTGCACAACCTTGGCACTCCTCCATAGCTGTTCCAGCAGAGAAAATGCAATAATGGAGTCAACTGCTAACCCTCTTCTTTCTTTCTTTTTGGTAGTCAAATGTGCAAACAACACTCCAGCATTCTTTGCTGAAAGGCTGCACAAGTCTTTGAAGGTAAGGACACAAGATGCTACCTTCTTAAATCCGTCGTTCAACCTTTATCGGCATACAAAGGAAACAGGAATATTTGGGTTGAAACATACAAGTGGCATCTGTTCACAGAAGGAGATGCTTTGAGGTAAAACTGTAAGGTTAAAAAGTACGACTCAGGTCTTATGGCGACGTAGTTTCAGGGCCGGATTTAGGTTTGATGAGGCCCTAAGCTACTGAAGGTAATGGGGCCCTTTATGTGTCCAGCTGTCCTTTGTCAACAACAAATTGTCGCCGTTTTTTGTGTAGAATATTAAATGGTAATTTATGGACATACAGTCATACCCCGGGATAAATACGCTTTAGGTTGAATGCTTTCGGGTTACGCTCTGCGGCGACCCGGAAGTAATGGAGTGCGTTACTTCTGGGTTTCGCCGCTCGCACATGCGCAGACGGTCAAAAATGATGTCATGCGCGGAAGCGGCGACACGCACAGACGCGCTGTCGCATCTTACGTTATCTTCAGGGTGCGAACGGGGCTCTGGAACAGAACCCGTTCGCATCACGAGGTACCACTGTAATAGCCATTTGCACATAACAACATGTGTATTTTATCAAGGTAATTGTCGAACTGAAATACAATTAAGAAGAAGTATATTAGTAGTGGGGGAAAATGGGGAGGGCCAAGGGAGTGGGCCCCTAAGCTATAGCTTATTTAGCTTATACATAAATCCAGCGCTGCTTAGTTTCATGGCGTTGCTCCCATATTCTGCTCCTTTCTCCATACTTCCATGCCCTCAGCTATTCAATAAAAAGAGAAACCCTGTAGGAATCAGAACAGTTTAGCCTCTTCTTCAGAATGAGGCACAAACATTTGTCGTTGATTACTTCATAAAATGGGACGCGGGTGGTGCTGTGGGTTAAACCACAGAGCCTAGGGCTTGCCGATCAGAAGGTCGGCGGTTCAAATACCCGCGATGGGGTGAACTCCCGTTGCCCGGTCCCTGCTCCTGCCAACCTAGCAGTTCGAAAGCACGTCAAAGTGCAAGTAGATAAATAGGTACCACTCCAGCGGGAAGGTAAACGGCGCTTCCGTGCACTGCTCTGGTTCGCCAGAAGCGGCTTAGTCATGCTGGCCACATGACCCGGAAGCTGTACGCCGGCTCCCTCGGCCAATAAAGCGGGATGAGCGTCGCAACCCCAGAGTCGGACACAACTGGACCTAATGGTCAGGGGTCCCTTTACCTTTTACATCATAAAATGGACAGTAGAACAAGACATGTGCAATGGTCTCGGCCTGTCCTACACTGCAAGGACAATACCTCCCTGAATTTGGAACCTTGGAGAACCTTTCCTGCAAGATTGCAGGTAGCATAGCACTGAATCTTCCAAGGTAGGGGGGAGGAGCTTGTATAGGGCTCTCCGTTGGACTCCAGTTCCCACCAGCCCCAGCCAACATGATGGGATATGAAGTCCAACAATATCTGGAGGATGGCAGGGCATCCCTGAATTAGAGGGACGTTTTCTGCCATTTTTTGCAAAACACGTAAATAGTGTGTGTGTGTGTGTGTGTGCGCGCGCGCTTTTCAAAGTACAGAGTCTGTAGCTCTGAAACGCAAATGAAACAATTTTTTTAAATGGAAGAGGGAGTTACTGGGTTCTTTTTGGTTATTACTTTTATAATGTGTTTTTGTGTTTTTATATTGTGTTGAAACTACTCTGATACCTGGGCGTATTGGGCGGTATACAAAATTTATAAATAATCATAATGATGATGATGATCCCTTTCCTTGTTGATAGGGGGCTGGGACAGATGAATTCACACTGAACAGAATTCTGGCATCCAGGTCAGAGATTGACCTCTTGGATATTCGAGCTGAATATAAGAAACTGTACGGCGTCTCCTTGTATTCTGCTATTAAAGTGAGTACCTCAGTCGCTTCAGCTACATTCCATATCTCTGTCTCTCTCTGTGTGTGAATCCTCTTCTTTGGTCTTGGACGTGAAAGACACTGTGGGAAAGCAGAGACAGATGGAAGCTATGGAACTTCTGTCCTCTGTTACTTGGCGCAGATCCCTAAACGTCACCCGGGCTCTCTTAATTCTTCACAGATGGGTTCTATGACACAGTAGACCAATCCTCTCTCAGCCCTGATAGCATGTGTAAACCTAAGGTAAAGATAAAGGACCCCTGGACAGTTAAGTCCAGTCAAAGGTGACTATGGGGTTGTGGTACTCATCTCGCTTTCAGGCTGAGGGAGCCAGTGTTTGTCCATAGACAGCTTTCCGGGTCATGTGCCAGCATGACTAAACTGCTTCTGGTGCAACAGAACTCCGTGATGGAAACCAGAGCACACAGAAATGTCGTTTACCTTCCTGCCACAGTGGTACCTATTTATCTACTTGCACTGGTGTGCTTTCAAACTGCTAGGTTGGCAGGAGCTGGGACAGAGCAACAGGAGCTCACCCCGTCATGGGAATTCAAACTGTCGATCTTTTGATCAGCAAGCCCAAGAGGCTTAGTGGTTTTAGACCACAGCGCCACCCAAGTCCCGTAAACCTACCAAGCTCTAGCTGGCAACCTGGGGTTGTTCTGCAGGCTTTAAACATTCTCACGCTTTTCTGGGCTTGACCAATGCTGCCTATTACAGAGGTTTGCGAGAAGGTAAAATGACTGGCCAAAACGTGACTTCGCTCAAGATGCTGATTGCTGTTCCAAGAAAGCATAAGTGAACACACTGCTAAATGTTTAGGTACTTTCCTGAACTGGGCCGTGAGCGTAGAATCCCTGAGAACCTCCACTATCATTTTTTAAAAAGCTCTGCAGAAGCTTTCCCACTCACAGGCATGAGAGCTTCTGAAACTTTCTTTTCGGTCACCCAGAAGCTAGCTTCTTGCGCTCCCCCCCCCAATGCCCAGATGCAAAAGAGGGACTTTTCAGTCCTTGTGCAAAAGAGGGACTTTCAGCCAGTCTAGCTTGTCATGCTGATCTGCACCACTAGGAAAGGTCACAAGAGCCCTGTGCCCTCTATGCATTTTCTGCATATAAAATAAAAATGAAGATGCTTTAAAACTGTAACCACCACTTCAAAAAATAAATAAACTCAAAGTACTGTATTTTTCGCTCCATAGGGCGCACCGGACCATAGGGCACACCTAGTTTATAGGGGGGGGGGAAATAAAGAAAAAAAATTATCCCATCCTTGCCGCTGCTCCTGGAGCTTGCGGGGCTGGGGGCGGGGAAGCCCAGGCTTCCCCCAACCCCAGCCCCCAGAACAGGCAGCTATCCACAAGCCTTCCGAGCACGGCGGGAACTCCCGCCGCGCTCCGAAGGCTTGCGGATAGCTGCCTGAAGCCTGGAGAGCGAGAGGGGTCGCTGCGCACCGACCCCTCTCGCTCTCCAGGCTTCAGCGAAAGCCTGCATTTGCTCCATAGGACGCACACACATTTCCCCTTCATTTTTGGAGGGGGGAAAGTACGTCCTATAGAGCGAAAAATATGGTAAATATTACAGGTGGTGGAAATCTGTGTGACAGCAACCATGTTTGCATATGTAGATGCCCATGAGTGGAAAAGCTGAGGTTTCCTTGAGGCTGCGGATAGACAGACTGCGGAGACAAGCTCTCTGCCCAGATGTCTGCTGATAAGGAGGGCCTCCCCGGGCTATCATGTTGAGTGGAAAACAAGCTCAGCTGTTAACTTGGTGGTTTTATGGGAGATCCAGATGTCTTTCTTAAAGGTTTCCTTTCGCCAGCCCTCTTGCTATAGCAGCAGCGTTCTCTTGCTAGACAGGAAAGCCTTTGCGCAGTTTAATGGCCCTCCCATGGCCTGGGTCTTGCTCTATGGCATAGTTAAACGGGTGATGTGGCCCGGCAGCCATAACTGCAGCGCAGTGCTCCTTTTGTCTATAAATGGATTTGCCATGTTAAGAGATTGAAGCGTGCCTCTTTAATGTGGCTTCCTGACTGTTTTTTGTTTTACCCTTTGCAGTCTGACACTTCTGGGGATTATGAGGCCACATTGCTCAGGATCTGCGGTGGAGATGACTGATGGGGATGAAGTCCTGGCAGAAGCACCAAGCCCTGGAGTCTCCTGCTTTGCTCTGCAGTCCTTTTCTGCAGAGTTTCTGAATGTTTAAACGAGTGTAAAATTGCCACCGCGTTTTCTTTATCACTTTCTCAATTAGGCTCCGTAACAAGCAGATGCTTATTTTAGCACCTCCCTCCAGGCAATCGATGACATTTGCCGCCACACACGCTGCGCCTTCGGATAAAACCTGCGCCCAAAATTGTACGGGCCAGATCTGCTGGCACTAAAGAAATCGTTGATGCCCGTGAGGTTGGAATCTGCCTAGATATATGAAAGACATAAATCAATGAGTTGTATATATCCAGTATCTAGTGCTCTCTCTCACGATTTGAATACAGCTTCCCCCTGCCAAAAAAAAATCCTTTACCCCCATATTATTATTGCTTTTATATGCGAAGATCTAGCTTATCAGCACATGCTGCTGTTTTTTCTAAAGCATTGTGCAGCCATTGTGGTTTTCAAGCTGTATTGCAGAATCGATGTAGCTGACACTGACTTTATTATAAGTTAGATTCTTGGGGATAGGGAGAGAGGAGAGCTGGCAATAAGGAAGTGGCCCACTGCCAGCTGGCAACACATTATGAGTAAGTAAGTAAGTAAATTTTTATTTATATCCCGCCCTCCCCAGCCAAGACTGGGCTCAGGGTGGCTAACATCAAATGTCAAGTACAGTTGTACCTCAGGTTACATACGCTTCAGGTTACAGACACTGCAGGTTACAGACTCCGCTAACCCAGAAATAGTACCTTGGGTTAAGAACTTTGCTTCAGGATGAGAACAGAAATTGTGCAGAAACAGCGGGAGGCCCCATTAGCTAAAGTGGTGCTTCAGGTTAAGAACAGTTTCAGGTTAAGAACGGACCTCCAGAACGAATTAAGTTCTTAACCCGAGGTACCACTGTACATTAAAACACAATCAAACAATTGATTAAAATACAGCTTAAAAATTAGAATCAGGATAAAATTAAATGACTGCCCATGAAATTACAACCATAGGGGTCGGGAACCTCAAGTATTCATCAGGGCTGGCTATCCATGTTGGTCCCACATGAGCCAATAAAAGAGCCAAAGGGGTAACTTACAGGATCCCATGGGGGGGGGGGTCAAACTGGGCCCAGACCAAAGGCCAGGTGGAACAGCTCGGTCTTGCAGGCCCTGCAGAAGGATATCAAGTCCCTCAGGGCCCTGGTCTCCTGCGATAGGGCGTTCCACCAGGCTGGGGCCAAAGCCGAAAAGGCCTTGGTCCTGCTTGAGGCCAATTTAACCTCCTTGAGGCCCGGGACCTCCAAGATACTATTATTTGCGTACTGTAAGGTCCTCCACAGGGCATACCAGGAGAGGCAGTCACGTAAGTACGAGGGTCCCAGGCCCTATAGGGCTTTAAAGGTTAAAACCAGCACCTTAAACCTGATCCTGTCCTCCACCGGGAGCCAGTGCAGCTGGTATAGCACTGGATGAATGTGGTCCCACAGCAAGGAGGGGAGATAATACAAGTTGCCTAGTTCTGGGGCATGCCGGAGGCCCCAGGTCCACTCCCTGATGTCTCCAGTTAGAAACACCTCCTGAAAAATCCTGCCTTCCAGAGTTGTGGGACTCCAGCTCCCATCGTCCCTGACCATTGGCCATTCAGACTGGGAGCGATGGGAGTTGGTAGTCCCGACAACATCTGGAGGGCCACACATTTCCCATCCCTGGCTTGCCAGTAGTACATGTGAAAAGGATCTAGGCGTCTTAAGTAGATCACATGAGACAACATGATGCAGCAGCAAAAAAAGCTAATGCAATTCTAGACTGCATCAACGGTGTTCAGATCCGGTCTAGTGTTCAGATCAAGGGAAGTCATAAAGGTAAAGGGACCCCTGACCATTAGGTCCAGTCGTGACCAACTCTGGGGTTGCGGCGCTCATTTCACTTTATTGGCCGAGGGAGCAAGCGTACAGCTTCCGGGTCATGTGGCCAGCAGGACTAAGCCGCTTCTGGCGAACCAGAGCAGTGCATGGAAATGCCATTTACCTTCCCGCTGGAGCGGTACCTATTTATCTACTTGCACTTTGACGTGCTTTCGAACTGCTAGGTGGACAGGAGCAAGGACCGAGCAGTGGGAGCTCACCCCGGTGTGGGGATTCGAACCGCCGACCTTCTGATCAGCAAGTCCTAGGCTCTGTGGTTTAACCCACAGCGCCTAATACTGCTGTATTCTGCCTTGGTCAGGCCATGCCCAGAGTACTGCGTCCAGTTCGGGGTGCCACAATTTAAGAAGGATATTGAGAAGCTGGAATGTGTGCAGAAGAGGGTAGCCAAGATGATAAAGAAGAGTTTGGATTTGATATCCCGCCTTTCACTCCCTTTAAGGAGTCTCAAAGTGGCTAACATTCTCCTTTCCCTTCCTCGCCCACAACAAACACTCTGTGAGGTGAGTGGGGCTGAGAGACTTCAGAGAAGTGTGACTAGCCCAAGGTCACCCAGCAGCTGCATGTGGAGGAGTGGAGATGCGAACCCGGTTCCCCAGATTATGAGACTACTGCTCTTAACCACTACACCACACTGGCTCTCTTGGTTTGGAAACCAAGCCTTGTGAGGAATGGTTGAGGGAGTTGGGTATGTTTAGCCAGAAAAAGAGGAGACTAAGAGGAGATGTGATCGCCATCTTCAAATATCTAAAGGGCTGCCACATGGAAGATGGAACAGGCTTCTTTTCTCCTGCTCTCGAGGGCAGGACTCAAACCAATGGTTTCACGTTACAAGGAACAAGATTCCAGCTAAACATCATTAAGAACTTTCTGGCAATAAGAGCTGTGCAGCAGTCTCCCTGTGAAGGTTGTGGACTCTCCTTCCTTGGGGGTTTTTAAGCAGAGGTTGGGTGGCCATCTGTCATGGCTGCTTTGGCTGAGGTTCCTGCATTGCAGGGGGTTGGACTAGATGACCCTAGGGGTCCCTTCCAGCTCTACAGTTCTGTGATTCAGGATGCTGAACCCAGATATTGCTAGGAGGAGAAAAGTTGGGAAGGAAATGGATCTTCTTGACACACATAGAGTATTCCAGACCTCATTATCACAGGCTTTTTCAGACAAGTTTGTCAGAATTAGGGTTATCTTTGCAGAACCTGTTTCCTTAACCTGTTCCTGGTGCCATGGTTTCATATCTGAAACACTTGTACAGTGGTACTTCAGGTTAAAGACGCTTCAGGTTGCATACGCTTCAGGTTACAGACTCTGCTAACCCAGAAATAGTACCTTGGGTTAAGAACTTTGCTTCAGGATGAGAACAGAAATTGTGCAGTGGCAGCACGGCAGCAGTGGGATTCTCCATTAGCCAAAGTGGTACCTCAGGTTAAGAACAGTTTCAGGTTAAGAACGGACCTCCAGAACGAATTAAGTTCTTAACCCAAGGTACCACTGTAGTTTTAAAGGTGCCACTGAGCTTGTGCAGAGTGCTTTCTACCTTACCATAAGAAATCACACACACAGAAGAGACCCTCGCATACCTAGGTGTGGTGCAGGAAGAACTTATAGGCCAGAGGGCAATGAGTTGCAGGTTTCAATGGCCACCACCTCTAAACAGGGACAATAATACCTGCAATTAAAGTAGAAATACCTGCCGGAAACAAGGGAGGTTAAAGAAGAGCTAAGGAGAGTGTTGGGTGGCCTGGAGCAAAATCCAGGAGGAAGCTTGTTCTGCTCCCAATTCATTTCAGTTGGGGCTGGCACCATAGCTGTCAACTTACAGATTTGAAAATAAGGGACCAGCAGCCTCGAAAATAAGGGATCAGCAGCCAAAATAAGGGTTTTTAGTCAACCAGCAGCCAAACTAAGCCTCAAGCGGTGGTTCCCACAGCGCAGCAACCCGGCAAAGGGGATGCAGCAAGGAAAACCACCATCAGCTCTCCGCTGGGAAGCGCTGAGCAAAGGCGAGCCCCCAGGCAACACGGCCGATTTGATCGGCACAAGGCATGCAAGCTCCACCCCCCAGTCGTTCTTAGACTCCTTATTGGGTGAACAACGCAGCCAAGCAACACAGTTGGAGCCTCCCTCCTCCCTGGCTGGCAGGCAGGGAGGGAGAGGAGCTGCTTCCTTTGACACCCGGGAAATTTAAGGGACATCATCAATAAGGGACAGCAGCGGCACACAACACTGGGATAAGGGACTTTCCCGCCAAATAAGGGATGGTTGACAGCTATGGCTGGGACACAGGAGTCTTTCCTGTTGAGTTATACACCCCATGTGTGCTTGTGGGGGCTGCATACACTTTGGTGCAAGATAAAGACACAGTCCAAATTCCCCCCTCCCCTGGTCCTCTGCAAACTGTAAAGGAAAAACAGAAGTTGCTGCTATACCGCAGTTAAGCTGCTTCTCCTTTTTCTTCTCTATTTCACACTTCCAACTTCCTCCTCTCGCAGATGTGGCCGCCAGACCTTTGGGTTAGATCTCACTTGTCACCACCGAGGAGGGCGAAGGATTGGGGGGGGGGTTGTCTTACTGTTGCAGCCAGTTTCTTTCACATTTTGCAAGCTGTTTCTTCTCTCCCCACCCCCCATGGCATTGTTTTCCCTGCCCGCCCACTCCCAAATTATCATTCCAGGCTGGGGGAATCAGAGCAAGCCTTAGCAGTAGCAAAACAGCATTCTCTCTCTTTCTTCCTAATGCTAAATGAAATTTGTTGGCAGCAATCTGATGTTCCTTTCACGAGTTGCCACCAGGTGGCGGCATGCTTATGGAAAACCCTGTTTGCGGGCTCCTCTGCTATATTAAGCAGAAAGTATTTGTAGCAATGAAGTTTTTCCTAGACTACCACTTTAGAGGGGTGTTTGGGGAGGGGTCGTACCTGTGGGGAGGGACACATCATGCTCCTTCTAGATGGGTTTGTCCACCTTTGGTCCGCACCTTGCACTCAGCTCCTACCTGTGGCTCCAATAAGCTGTCAGCGTATGACAGTGGCCATACCTGAGAAACTGCTTCGACTGGCCAGCCTTACATATTGCTCTGCCTTCCTTTGGACCACATCCACCAGGCCAAGAGTGGACCACCAGTCTAGGACCTCTCTACACACTTCCCAGACTTGCCCCCTGAGGAGGTCACTTTGCTGCTGCTAATGCAGTAGTTTGACTTCACCCTTGGAGGCACGCTCCATTGTCTCTCGAGACAGTCGGATGTCAAGAAAACCATTCCAGCCTTCCAGTGGTGTGGCTGAGCTACATGTTACACTTTCCCGGGGATCCTACTGAAATGTGGATGATTGAGGTGAGCTCTTCGCCCCAGGGCTGGCTCAATCTATGCTGGTTCCTTATCCTGCCGGCTTCTTGTGGGTAGAGGTGCAAGGCATGAGGTTTCCTCTGCCAGAGTTTTCAGAACTTGTAGCCCATCAGATAATGAGGTGGTCTGGGCTGGCTGGGGCTGATGGGAGCTGTAGTCCAAAATAGCCGGAGGCCACAAAGTTGGCGAAAGCTTGGCCTAGATTGTGTGCTGCAGGGACCTCAAAGCAGCCAGCCTCGGTGGTGTTGCTTTTCTGCAAGATTCTTCTTTTTCGGGGCTTGTGAGGCAATGTCAATTAAGACGCTGCCCTGATTAGGACAGAGCGCTGGGAATAGATTTGTGTGAGATTTCCCTTTATGAATGGCCCTAATAACACCGACGGAAGCAGCGCACTGGAGCATGGATTTGAATGGGGGAGCATCCTTGATTGGAACAAAAGCAGCGGAGGGTGGGATGGGGGTCAGCAAGTGCCACTCATGTAAATGTCTGCTCAACTCATAATGGGGCCATATTTCCTCATGGGCAGCCTTCTGGGTGGGAGCCACATGCCAGGGTGAGCAAACAGTGAATCACGCAGATCAAGTTCGAGTTAACTCCAAAGTAGGATCTGCACAGGAATGTCAGCAACTCAGGTCTTGCCCCCATGAACCAGTTGCTGAACCTGCCCACAGCTGTCTTAAGTCCTCTCCAGGGCTTTCCCCAAGGAGACTATGCCTGCCTGCAGCTAACCTCACCTCTGCCTTCTTCATGCCTCTTCTGGTGCTGGGAGACAAGCAGGGAGGGAAGTTTGTCACAGCAGAAGAGGGAGCTACACATGGCTCCCAGACTCATCTCTGCCTATTGGCCTCTCTCCCCCCTTGTTCAGTTTCTGATCCTGATTCTGGACTTCTCTCTTCCACAGACTTCCCCTGCTCACTAAGCCCTGTAACCTCTCCAACTTTCAACGCTTCCTCTTCACAGTCTTCTCCCTCTGACCACTCATCGTTGTCCCACCATCAATCCCCGGGCTCTGAGCCTTCTTCCCATTGGGGTTCCCCAGCTGGTTCCTCCCACCATTCCTCGATGTCCAGCCAATCCATGACAGTAGGCGGGGCCAGGTGCAAATGTGGGCGGGGCAATGGAGGTGGCCTGTACAGCAGCCTGCATTCTGATACAATAATCTTTATTGTCATTGTCCCATACAGAACAACGAAATTGAAAAAAAAATCTACATCAGACATTCAAAAACCAACAAGCCTGCTATCCCAGCCTGGTTAGCCCCCTAAAAACTCTGATACGCCATAATTAAATACAATATACTACCTTAAAAAAGGTAAAGGGACCCCTGACCATTAGGTCCAGTCGCGGATGACTCTGGGGTTGTGGTGCTCATCTCGCTTTATTGGCCAAGGGAGCCGGCATACAGCTTCCGGGTCATGTGGCCAGCATGACTAAGCCGCTTCTGGCGAACCAGAGCAGTGCACGGAAATGCCATTTACCTTCCCGCCGGAGCGGTACCTATTTATCTACTTGCACTTTGACGTGCTTTCAAACTGCTAGGTTGGCAGGAGCAGGGACTGAGCAATGGGAGCTCATCCCGTCACGGGGATTCAAACTGCCGACCTTCTGATCAGCAAGTCCTAGGCTCTGTGGTTTAACCCACAGCGCCACCCGTGTCCCTCAGAGACTACCTTACACTACGTTTAAAACCAAAATCGTATTTGGATAGAAACTCTTTCTCAGATGGCTAGTCCTAGTCTTTATAACCCTGTACCTTCTTCCAGAAGGCAGAAGCTGAAAGAGATCATTTCCGGGGTGTGCACTATCCTGCACTATCTCTGCAGCTTTCTTATGGCACCTGGAAGCATAGATTTGATCCAAGGTGGGAAGAGTGCACCCAATTATTCTCTCCACGGTCTTTACAACCCTGGACAGCATTGTTTTTCCCCTGACCATGCAGCTCCCAAACCACACACACAGACCATAAGTTAATACACTCTCAACAGTACAATGGTAGATGGCCATTGTCAGGGCTGCCTCAGGTCCCAGCTCACAATAGACCAACGCCAAGTCCAGTTTATATACAAAGATGTTTATTGCAGTACATTGTACGCTCCACAGCCGAGGCGCGCAGCCCCACGTCTGTTACGCTTAGACCGTTGAAGTCCCCTCTGAGTCAGTCCCTCCCCTGCACCAGTTTAAGAGGCTTGTGCTGCTCCACCTCTTCCTTTCTTTCCTTTTCCGCAGGGTCTTCCTGCCCCCTGGGGTTTCGCCCCTCCTGGATTCCCCTGACGCTGAATCCCCAGACAACTCTTCCCCCCTCCTGCGTGCTTTGGGACCTGGCTCCTCCTCCGGGCTCCCTGTATTTCCGCGCGCCTCCACATTTGAACTTGGCGCGCGTTCGCTACCTCTGACCTTCCTCTTGACAGCTACACTACTCCCTGTACTACTCTCCTCCCCTTCCGGGAGGATGTCTTGCTCCGATCTCCCCTCCCTCTCTGCTTTCTGACCTGCTTCTCCTGTCACACTGGAATCTCCACCCCCTTCACTGCGCTCCGGCGGAGAAGCCGGTCCCGACTCCCAGCTCCCACTTTGGGTTCCCCTGCTGCTCCCCTGCTCCTGACGAGTCCCCCCTGTGACTCCCCTTGGCCTGACCACAGGCGCCCCCTTCTGGGAATCCTCCGATTCACTTGAAAGACTCATGGAATCCCTCAAGTCATTGTCATCCTCTTCCTCGCTGTCCTGGGATTCTTCCCCCTCGCTCTCAGTCTCCTCCCTCACCTGTGCCTCTCTCCCTGAACCCCTGACAGCCATCAACAGGCATTTTCCAACCATGCAAAAAAACAACAACCCTGGATGTTCCTATATGCACCCGCCCCCCATCATCTTCCCTTCCAGCAACCAAGAAGCATGATCAGAGTTTAAGGGCACATTCCAGCCAGGCAAAAGTGCTCAAGTAGGACATGGCCTGGAGGAGAACCTTGAGCTCTATAGGGCTGCATTTGGCCACCAGCCCTGAGCTTTTCCCAACCCCTCTCTTTGGCTTTGGCTGCCATGTGCTGACTAGCTAAGGTGCTTCTGAGCGGGACTTGACAAGCTCTAGGATTTCACATCACTCAGTGGCCATTAGCCATGGCATCTAAATGAAAATTCCATGATTCAAGGCAGTATACCTCCTGAGGAGTAGCAGCTGGTTGCAACTAAAAAGGGGATAGCCATTGCTTTCAGGCCTGCCTTCTGAGTTTTCCAGAGACCTTGAGTTAAGGTTATAAGAAAAGCTGTCCTGTATTAGGCCAGAAATCAATCTAACCCAGTATTCTGCTTCCACCTGTGGCCAGCCCAATACCTCGGGGAAGCCCAAACGCAGGGGAAATGGAGGTGTAGAGGTGTCATTCCCCAGCAACTGCTATGTGGAGAAATGCTTTGTCTACAGCAGGAGAGTCGGTTCAGCTATCAGGACAAAGGTTGCTTTCAGACAGGTGTTTATTGTTTGCGTTTGGGGCCGCAGGAGGTCACCATCAGGGATGGGCAAGAAAGGTGCTTCAACCTGCATCTAAAGAGGGATCTGGTGAACTTGCACTTTCTGAACCAATATGTGAACTGGAAAACAGCCTTCCTCTGACCTTCATGCTCCTCTGAATTTTGGAAGGCAGTCCCCCAGCCAACTAACATGTATGAAAAATGTAATCAGAAAATCGCTTGCTGGTGCAATTGGGAAAGGAATGGCAAGATGTCTAAAAAGCATACATCAGAAAGCACAATACGGCTGTTACATTTTGCACTAGGAAAATGAACGCGAATGTTTGAGTTGTGCTTGGTGGACGGCGGGGGGGGGGGGAACTTGCAGAAACTCTAGCCCATGGGTAGGCAAAGTAAGGCCCGGGGGCTGGATCCAGTCCAATAGCCTTCTAAATGCGGCCCGCGGACAGTCCAGGAATCAGTGTGTTTTTACATGAGTAGAATATGTCCTTTTATTTAAAATGCATCTCTGGGTTATTTGTGGGGCATAGGCATTTGTTCATTTTTTTTCTTTTCAAAATATAGTCCGGCCCCCCACAAGATCTGAGGGACAGTGGACTGGCCCCCTGCTGAAAAACATTGCTGAATCCTGCTCTAGCCTAGTTTGGAAAGTTTCCTTTTCCACAAAAAACCCACCCCTGCTCCCCCACCCATTCTGAGTTTCTTAGTAGCCTGGTTTTATGGAAAAGGCTACAGCAGCCCCTTTTTTGGTGGTGGTTAAACCAGTGGATGCCAAAACCATTGCAAACCATACTGAGATCTATCTTTGAAGATCAGCATATTTGCCAGAGCTTTGCTTTATGGTTGTATCTGTTGCGGGGGAAACCATCCGTTCCGATTTTCTCCTTCTTCCCGTTCCACCGAACAGCTCGGGGTGTTCTCCTGAAGGGCGACCACAGTCTTCGCCCAAGGACAGCACAGCTTTTTCTCGCTGGGCCAGATTGTCCTGGAAAGCACCAGGCCCTACAGAAGAGGCTCACACAGAGACGCCAGTGTTGGCGGCAGAGAGAGTCACTTGTCAAGGACAAAAGTGGTTGGCAGAGCCTTAATAAGTCGGGATTCGGAGATCTGCCAAGGAAAGCAACTCCTTTTGTGGCTTGCGCAACCTTGCGCTAGCAGCGCCGCTTGCGTCCGCCCGGCGATGGCCATCTGAACGCAGCCTTCTCTGCCAGCGGGGAAGAGAAAAGGGCTACTCAGCGAATTGCTTAATGAGCTACTATACCGGGAGCGGCAGTGCGGTGGGTGAGGGGAGAGCCGGGCGGATTGCGCCGGGTTCATGTCATAAAGCCAACTTTCCCTTGCAGTATTTGGAATCTGGCACTTCAGGCGACAAAAAGGGTTTTTTCACCGCGGTAGCCGGGCTGGAATTATCCCATTCTCCACCCCCACCCACCCTGCATTCTTCCTTTCAGTGTAAAGTCCCTCGGCTGACGAGGAGCGACCTACAAAAGAGTCTTTTTTCATGCCTCGGATACAAGAGTCTGCCTTGAAATTCCACCCACTCATTGTTACAGAAATCCCTGGATTAGATACATTTGCTCAGAGGCGCAGGCTCACTTCTGCAGCAAAATCCCCTGACAGTTAATGAAGTCAAAACAAGTGGAGCATTGCAGCAGATGCACATGAAATCTTAATTACTTTCCTAGATTATTATTTTTTTGTTGGAGATGGGGTGTGTGTGACTTTTTTTTATCTCCCATCCAGCCTGTCCTGCTTTTCATGGGGAATATTTTCCCCAAGATAAGCAGGTGAGGCGACTCTCTCACTGTCATTACAGCACTGGATTTTTAGGCAAATCGGCTAAACATACCAAATTGAAAGATAGGAGTTCCCGCATGGTGACTGGGCCAAGTTTTCATTTCTTATTGTTTCATTTCATTCATTTCATTCCATACATTTATCCTCTTCTTGAGACACTCCCCACAAAAAGTTTTATATTCCATCACCAGAATATGAACACATTTAAAATATGCAGTTCCGCAAAATAATTGAAACCAGGACAAAAACTAATAGTACCTTGTCCTTCCTCAGTATACCGTATTTTTTGCTCTATAGGACACACTTTTCCCCCTCCAAAAATAAAGGGGAAATGTGTGTGCATCCTATGGAGCGAATGCAGGCTCCTTGGCTTCAGCGATAGCAATGCGAAGCCTTTGAAGCGCAGAGGGAGCGCTCCTTCCGCACTCCGGAGGCTTTGCGCTGCTTTTGCTGAAGCCTGGAGAGCGAGAGGGGTCAGTGTGCACCTGAAGCCTTTGGAACGCAGCAGGAACTCGTACTGCGCTCCGAAGGCTTCGGGTTCCTTTTGCTGAAGCCGGGAGAGCTTATTATTATTATTATTATTATTATTATTATTATTAAGTACATCTTCATGCAGTGCTTAGTTAAACGGTGAAGCTCACTCTCCTGCGAGGCAGTGAGGACTACTTGGATGGCTTTAAAAGAGGATTGAACAAATTCATGGAGGAGAAGGCTGTCGGTGGCTACTAACTATGACGGCTATGCTCTGACGCCATGATCAGGGACAGCAATGCTGCTGGAAGCCACAGGAGGGGAGAGTGCACAAGTGCTTGAATTCTGCTTGCAGGTTCCCCAAAGGCCCGTGTGGTGTAGTGGTTAAGAGCAGTGGACTCGTAATCTGGTGAACCGGGTTCGCGTCTCCGCTCCTCCACATGCAGCTGCTGGGTGACCTTGGGCTAGTCACACTTCTTTGAAGTCTCTCAGCCCCACTCACCTCACAGTGTGTTTGTTGTGGGGGAGGAAGTGAAAGGAGATTGTGAGCCACTTTGAGACACATTTGTTGTTGTTTAGTCATTTAGTTGTGTCCTACGCTTCATGACCCTATGGACCAGAGCACGCCAGGCACTCCTGTCTTCCACTGCCTCCTGCAGTTTGGTCAAGCTCATGCTGGTAGCTTCGAGAACACTATCCAACCATCTCGTCCTCTGTCGTCCCCTTCTCCTTGTGCCCTCCATCTTTCCCAACATGAGGGTCTTTTCCAGGGAGTCTTCTCTTCTCATAAGGTGGCCAAAGTATTGGAGCCTCAACTTCACAATCTGTCCTTCCAGTGAGACTCCTTAGGGTAGTGATAAAGAGGGATATCAAGTCCAAACTCCTCCTCTTCTTCATCATCATCTGGTCGGCCACTGTGAGAAAAGGATGCTGGACAAGACGGGTCTTATTTTGTTCTTACGTTGTTTCCCAGTCGGCCTCTCCCTCCCTCTCCCTCTTAGCAAGGAGACTGGCCTGCCTCTTCTAGGCATGGACCTGATGGGCAGGAACTGAGCGCTTCCCCTCCAGCTGTTGTTTGCAGAGTTTCTGTTTGGGGTCACCAGCTGAGGTGAGATGGAGGGAGCTGTTCCCAGCAGCTGCCTGTCTTCCAGCAGCCCTTGCTCAGCCCAATCTCTTGTCAGCACCCCCACAACTGGGTGGTTTTGTGTTACTAGATACTAGCAGAGGAGGGAAGAGGAGGAGAAGGAGCTGTTCCAGCTTATCAGATGAAGAAACGATCCAAATGTTTTCTTAAACGGAGCCAGTTGTTGTTGTTGTGTGTAAAAGCCACGACCATAGTACAAGATTATTATTATTTTAAAAGAGTTATTTCAAATTGTTTCCCTTATTGCATGTGCTTAAACTGTATCTCCCATGCATGCATGTTGTCTCTTGTGTATATATCATGGGTAGGCAAACTAAGGCCCGGGGGCTGGATCTGGCCCAATCACCTTCTAAATCCGGCCTGCGGACGGTCTGGGAATCAGCGTGTTTTTACATGAGTAGAATGTGTCCTTTTATTTAAAATGCATCTCTGGGTTATTTGTGGGGCATAGGAATTCATTCATTTTTCTTTTTTTCCAAGAAATAGTCCAGCCCCCCACAAGCTCTGAGGGACAGTGGACCGGCCCACGGCTGAAAAAGTTTGCTGCCCCTGGTATATATCCTACCTTCCCTCCAAAGAAAATATATTTCTTCCCCCCCCCTCCATATTATCCTCAGGACAACCCTGTGAGGTAGGCTAGACTGAGAGACCGTGTCTGGCTCTAGGTCACCCAGTGAGCTTAATGGCTGAGTGGAAATTTGAACCCTGGTCTCCCAGGTTGTAGTCTGACACCCTAACCATTATTTATTTTTATTTATTACATTTATCTACCGCCCTTCATCCAAAGGTGGTTCGCAAGATTAAAAATACAGGAGAAAAGCACAAAATAAATAGTTAAAGCAATAACAAAGGGAGCCTGGGCAGCGTGTCTGGAAGACAAGACCCACCCCCCACCGCCTTGGCCCCATTGATGTTGCCCAAAGGAAAGCAGAGCAAAAAGTTTGGCACCAGCTTGGCTGCAGAAGTTGCCAGAAGGAGGTGTACAAGGTTTCAAGGACTCCACTTTAGATTTGTGCAGGGTTTACTCCTTAGCTCTTTCTTCTCCCAAAAATATCCTGCAAGGCACTGGAGGTTTAGGATCATAGTTTCCCTTCTCCTAGACGAGCTCCCTTCCCAGGTGGTACAAGCCCCATCGGCCCGTCACTAGCACATGCAGAAACTGCCCAGGTACCTGAATTTTGCAAGTGAAAAGTTGGCGATCCTAAAGAGGCAGCTGCACATTTGCCATAATATCTAGGTAAAGGTAAAGGGACCCCTGACCATTAGGTCGTCATGACCGATTCTGGAGTTGCGGCGCTCATCTCGCTTTATTGGCCGAGGGAGCCAGCGTACAGCTTCCGGGTCCTGTAGTCAGCATGACTAAGCCGCTTCTGGCGAACCAGAGCAGCGCACGGAAACTCCGTTTACCTTCCCACCGGAGTGGTACCTATTTATCTACTTGCACTTTGACGTGCTTTCGAACTGCTAGGTTGGCAGGAGCAGGGACCGAGCAACGGGAGCTCACCCCGTCACGGGGATTCGAACCACCGACCTTCTGATCGGCAAGTCCTAGGCTCTGTGGTTTAACCCACAGCACCACTCGCGTCCCTGCCATAATGTCTAGTGCGGCCTAAAAGGAAGTAAGACGGAATATTTGACATCTTGGACTATTGGTAATTCTCAAACCAGCTTGTGGAAAACTTCTGTTTATGGAGTTTTGATACGCAACGGCGAGGCCTTTGCTCTGCACTCACTCCATAAACCTTTTAAAGAGCTCTTTGCTTTGAGTGATTTATGAGGGTCGTTTAAGCCAAATGCTGCTCAAGCAGAAACAAAGTCCTCGGTGCTGCCCGTCGTCAGCAATTTCATTACCCAGTAGATTGGTAAATACACCTGAATGTACATTTATAAAGTTGTGGCTTTGCAGCTTAGGGTGTTGCTAAGTTGCAATGTGGAAGCTGTTGCTCCGGCTGAGCAATTTCTTATGGCAATGATGGGCATCCAGATTCATTTGTTGGAGGAAGCAAGCCAGGGCACTGTTTTAGGAGGGCAGCAAACATGGGCCGTCGCCTTGTGGACCATGTGCAACCACTAAGAATAATAATGTGTTTGATCTGTTTAAGGACTCAGCTACATTGCTCATGTTATACAGTGGTACCTTGGGTTACATACGCTTCAGGTTACATACGCTTCAGGTTACAGACTCCGCTAACCCAGAAATAGTGCTTCAGGTTAAGAACTTTGCTTCAGGATGCAAACAGAAATCGTGCTCCGGCGGCACAGCGGCAGCAGGAGGCCCCATTAGCTAAAGTGGTGCTTCAGGTTAAGAACAGTTTCAGGTTAAGAACGGACCTCCGGAACGAATTAAGTACTTAACCTGAGGTACCACTGTAATGCTATAACTGTTATAAACATGCAGCACTAGATAGTGCTGTAGAGCCCAAAACTTTGTCTATGCCATTTTCCCCCTCTTTTGTTCTAACGATTTAATTTCTGACTTATTTATAGCATCATCCCCCCGCCCCCCGTGTGTAGATCCAGCCTAATTCTTGGGAAACCACCAGGAAGAATTGAAGGCAGAAAAGCCTTTCTGCCCCAATGTTTGTCCCCAACATCAGGTATTCAGAGATGGGCTGCCTCCAAATGGAGTTTTCAAGACCACCTGTATTTTGTGCCCAGATAACTCTGTTTGTTGCCAATGGCCAGGCATGATGGAAGTTGTCGTCCTGCAACATCTGGAAGGTAATGGATTCCCCCTCCCTGCCTCCCACCACAAAACAGGGGGAGAGTGCAGGTTGGGTCTAGACAAATAAGTGTCAGATAGGAATAACAGCTTGAATCTCTCTCTCTCCTTAAACAATATTAGGGGTGGCTGTGGCAATCACACAGGGTCCCCGGACGTCTATTGATCCCTGTGCCACCACTTTATTTCTCGCTGCCACCACCCAGGCCCTACCTGGTACAATACTGAGTCCAGTCAGGGTTAAATTGGAACATAAACTTCTGTTTATTTATTGCAGTTTAACAAGCATGTGGTTTCATAAACGGTATCGGTCAATTACAATCATAGGGTGCCTATCCAGACCTATAACTTCCACTATCTGCTCTCTCTCACTAAACCACCTCTCAGATATTGACTTGCCTTCCTAGCTCCTAACTGTTCCTGACTCAGCTTATTTCTCTCCACTAACTCAACCTACCCACAGACTCTGTCCCAATTCACTCCCACTCCAACCAACCACCCAACTCCCAACGAACTCCCCTTTCACCCCTCCCAGAGCTGGTTTTATAGTCCCTCTGACTCCACCCCCTGGGTTCTGATTGGGTAACCTGTTTAACTATTTCACCTCCAGCACTCTCATATGTAAACGTCACAGTGGCTAAGCCGTTGCCTTACACTCCCAGCATCCTTGGCCATTGGTCAACTTGGCTGGGGATTGTGAGAGCTAGAGTCCAAAAACACATTAGCCAAGTCCTCTGCTTAGATCTTATTAAAAAGCTTACACACACACAAACAGCAAACAAATTGTGTGCATTCTGGCCTGCTTGAACCCCTCTCCTGCCTGCAATTTTCAGTTCCAGGTATGCTAGAAGAACAAGAGGTTTATCCAGTCATATGTGGTTGATAGGACTGCCTTCTGCTTCCTGGATGACAAGTTATGAGGCTATGAAGTTCTTGCAGCGCATGCATGTGCAAACACACATGCGTGACAACAAATGATCAGCAAGGCAAATCAGAAATGATAACTCTGGCACTTTTACCAATTCCAACCTCCCAAAAACTCTGTAACAGCCCATGATGCAAATGTTTGTGCTCATCAGTATTTGAGGGGAAGATGTCTCTGCCAAAATATGGGGTCTCTTTGCAGGATCTGTGTACAGAGCTTTGCAAGGAAACAGCTGTGGCTTTCCTTTTGGGCTGCCCGTCATGCCCCAGGTTTCCTGTTTTCTCCTCTTCTGTGGTCTGCCTTGCTCTGACCTTTGCCCTTTCTCTTCCTCCTTTCCTGCCAGCTCAGTTGCAAAGCGACGGGCTTTTGCATCCCTGCTGCTAACTTCCTCGCAGACCGGAGAGGTCAAAGCAATTGCAAAGCAACAATTTCGATGGCACAGAAAAGGTCTCCTTGCCTTGGTTGCTTTCGGCTGCCTTGAAGATGAAAAACAAACAGAAGGCAGTCCTGTTGCCATTAAATCAAGGGCACGTCCACACCCAAGTTTACAGTATGTTAGCAACTGTTTGCGTTCCCATTTGATGTGCAGAGTCAGCATGACATTACCCTCAAACAACACCAGTCCCAGCGCTTCCCTCTCCCTTGTAAATTCAGGTTTACCAAAATGAAGAGAATCTGATAAATTTGGGGGAAATCAGATTCCACATTTACCCACCAATCCATTACTGGTTTGGGTGTTTTTCCATGGGTGGCTCAGTTGCTACTTTCTGCTAATCTCCTTTCCATACCCAGTTGTTCCTCAATGCTTTCATTTCTTTTTGATGTATTTTTTATTAAAGATTTCTGGGTTTACAAAAGTATGTGCAATGTCTCTTTTTTCAAGTTAAATTTTCTACAGATCAGTTTCATTTGTTGGGACATTAGTGTTACAGGGCAGGCTTCCTCAAACTCGGCCCTCCAGATGTTTTTGGCCTACAACTCCCATGATCCCTAGCTAGCAGGACAGAGATGATGGGAATTGTAGTCTCAAAACATCTGGGGGGCTGGGTTTGAGGAAGTCTGCATTAGGAAGAAAAGGGGGGAAGAGGTGGAGGGGAGAATAGTGAGGGGAGGGTGGCAATGTTTCTATTTTACTTTATGTGTGGGGTTTTGTGTCAGGGTCACTTGTGCAGGTACTCTTTGCTATTCGCTTGTGCTTTCATTTCTTTTTCCAGCAGTGCACTTTTGCCCTACAGAGGAGGTGGGGTTGCGGGCTTCCCAGCCCCCGCGCAATTGGGGGGATTTCTGGCCACGTCACCCCCTGGGCAGCCAATCGGCTGGCTCTGGGGGCGTGGCTTGCCCTATTTAAGGCAGGACGCAGCCGGGGATCTCCCTCTTTGCCGCCTGCCAGCTGTTCCAGTTTTTCCCACCCTATAAGGTTTTCGTTCCTTGACCTTGCTATGGACCTTGATTGGTCTCCGTTGAGGGGCCTGGTAGGAATTTTTCCACTTGGCAAATTGGCACCAGCCACTTGGTTTTTTCCTACCTCATAGCAAATCGTCACAACTTTCTTGGTATTGGCAGTTAGGCACTGGTATATATCTGTAGATGGAAGAGGGGAGGTAGCACCATCGCCTGCCCCGCATATTGAAGGGTAGTCCGTTAATGGATTCTGGGGGGTGTGGCCCTGTCCGAAGCCTGGGGAGGTGAGGGCCTAAGGCACACCCCCTAGCGGTGAGCCCGGGGGAGTTCCTAGTTGATATGCGTCAGCAGGACTCCCCCTACCGGTGGTTAACCCTTCCCGGACTTCAAGCAGACGGGCTGAAGCCGAATATAGAGGACCAATGCATAAGCCAATACTGCTCATCACCTGTACCAATAAAGTTGTGGCCTTATTTAGCCCATTTACCTTAATAATTGTGTTGTGTGTCTTTATTTCCACTGGGGGGTGCAGCAGGAACTTGCCACACAACTATTTTTGGTACACGCCTGAGCGAAAAATTTTCTTTTTTTCTTTTTATCCTTCAGATTTGCACAAAACTAGAAACTTGCACAACAAGTGGCCACTCCCTCTCTACCAGTGCATATAGAGGAAGAAGAGTTTGGATTTGGTACCCCGCTTTATCACTACCCTAAGGAGTCTCAAAGCGGCTAACAATCTCCTTTCCCTTCCTCCCCCACAACAAACACTCTGTGAGGTGAGTGGGGCTGAGAGACTTCAGAGAAGTGTGACTAGCCCAAGGTCACCCAGCAGCTGCATGTGGAGGAGCAGGAAATCGAACCTGGTTCACCAGATTACAAGTCCACCACTCTTAACCACTGCACCACGCTGGCTTCCCCTGATGGGCTGCATGCACACAGCTGGAGACTCCTCCTGTGTGGAAGCTGCCTCTGCTCCTCCCTCTTCAACCCTCTCCTGGTTCTGGGAGACAATGGTGCAGGAGAGAGTGGGGAAGTACCCGGCCCTTCACTTGCCTGACCTACTTCTTCCTCTGTCCCCTCCTGTGCTCCCCACTCCAGCTCTGAAGCTTCCCCTGCCTCTTGCCTGGTGCAGATCCCCCCAAATCACTGCTCTGCTCTCCCAAGTCAGACTCCAGTTCCCCTTCACCTGGTGCGCACAATTGACAGCGTTCTAAGTAGGAGAGGACATGATAGACGTTTATAGAATTATGCATGGCGCAGAAAACGTTGGCAGATAAAAGCCTTTTCTCCCTCTCTAGTAACACTTGAATTTGTGAACATCCAGTAAGCTGAATGCTGAAAAATTCAGGGTAGATAAAAGAAAGTGATACTTCACACACTAAACAATGGAACTTGCTCCCAAAGGAGGCAGTGGTGGCTTTAAAAGAGGACTGGGCTTTTACTTTTACCAGTTTCATTGCATTTACTGCTATAACATTGCAATCCTAGATGGGTCTACTCAGAAGTAAGCCCCCACTAAATTTGATGAGGCTCACTGCAAGGTAAGTACATATAGTCATGCCTTGGAAGTCAAACGGAATCTGTTCCGGAAGTCCTTTCGACTGTTCGGGAACCAAGGCGCAGCTTCTGATTGGCTGCAGGAAGCTCCTGTAGCCAATCAGAAGCTGTGGAAGCCACAACGGGTTCCAAAGAACGTGTGCAAACTGGAACACTCACTTCCGGGTTTGCGGCGTTTGGAAGCCAAAACATTAATCTTGCAAGGCGTTCAGAATCCAAGGTACGACTGTATAGTGGTACCTCGGGTTAAGAACTTCATTCGTTCTGGTGGTCCGTTCTTAACCTGAAACTGTTCTTAACCTGAAGCACCACTCTAGCTGATGGGGCCTCCCACTGCCACCGCACGATTTCTGTTCTCATCCTGAAGCAAAGTTCTTAACCCGAGGTACTATTTCTGGGTTAGCGGAGTCTGTAACCTGAAGCGTCTGTAACCCGAGGTACCACTGTATTGGATTGCAGGCAAAATAACTTTAACTTAGCCATTAGACTACTTGCAGTTACAGCCCCCTCTTTTCTTTGGTTATTTCTAAGTTTTTGCTCTTTTGCATTCACTTGAAGCCTCTCCCCCACCATGGCGCATACCCCTTAGGCCTCATCACCACAAAACATCCAGCCGTGGCCCTAGATTCCTTCCTCCCCCCTCCCCTGGCACCTGATATCACTGTGGCCTCAAAAGCCATTGGTCATGGGCCGGGGTGGGGTGTCTAGGAGTAGCCAGCGCAGGATAGCAGCTGGCCATGATGTCATTCCAACTCTGCAGCTGCAAGATTTCAACGTGGAGTGGCAGCAGTGTAGTTAACTGAGAGTCCAGTTTCGCCAGCTGCCCAGGAACAGAAATGAGAGTGCATGTCTTCTTTTTTCTCTGAAATATGCTAATGACTTTCCTGGCTATTTAGAGCACTCCGGGGATCTGCTTAGTCTGCGGTCCTCTCCATTTTACATCTGTTTGTGGCCAGTCAGTCTCTCTCTCTCTCTCTCTCTCTCTCTCTCTCTCTCTCTCTCTCTCACACACACACACACACACACACACACACATCCTTCCTCTGCCTACCCTACCTTATAGGGTTGTTGTTGTGGCTGGCATTTGGAGTTTAAAGGCAGAAGTTGGATGCTGGGTCAGGCTAACAGCCCATCTAGTCCTGTTATCATAATAGCCAATTACATGCCAGTGGGAAGCACACCGTTTTAATCCCCTCCCCACCCCATAGCTGTCAACCGTCCCTTATTTGGCGGGAAAGTCCCTTATCCCAGCACTGTGTCCCTCTGCTGTCTCTTATTGATGATGTCCCTTAAATTTCCCGGGTTTCAAAAGAAGCAGCTCCTCTCCCTCTCTCCCTGCCGGCCACGGAGGAGGGAGGCTCCAGCTGTGTTGCTTGGCTGCGTTGCTCACCCAATAAGGAGTCTAAGAATGACTGGGGGTGGAGCTTGCATGCCTTGTGCCGATCAAATCGGCTGCATTGCCTGGGGGCTCGCCTTTGCTCAGCGCTTCCCAGCGGAGAGCTGATGGTGGTTTTCCTTGCTGCATCCCCTTTGCCTGGTTGCTGCGCTGTGGGAACCACCGCTTGAGGCTTCGTTTGGCTGTTGGCTGGGCTTTCTGCCTTTGGCTCGGAGGGGCTCAGAAGTTGAACATACCTGTGCTCTGAAAATCCCTTATTTCGGCAGCTGATCCCTTATTTTCGAGGCTGCTGGTCCCTTACTTTCAAATCTGTAAGTTGACAGCTATGCCCCACCCCGCTTAGTTTGGAAAGAAAAAAGAGCAAAAACTGCTGACTTTGCCACATTAAGGGAACATCCTAATCCTCTCTTGGCCAACACTGAATCCAAATTAAGATTGAATTGGATGCACGATTTCACAGGTTAGACCCACTGAAGTCGGTTTTAGATGCTTGAGTTTAATATCTGCGGCCAAACAGAAGTTCCACTTGTATTAGAATTCTTTCTCCTTGCTGATCTAATGCTGCTACTTTGAAGAGCCCCAGCTGCTCTATGATTCAGATTTCACTGTTGTTTGTTGTTTGTTTGACACTCAATCAGCTTTAATTAGCACTCTTTAGAGCTGCAGTTCCCGGCATTCCAGTCAAACCTGTGTTAAAGCAACAGAGCAAAGTTCTGGGTTCAGCTCAGCAAGGCTGCCCACATTTGCACTCCCCTGGTTCGGAATATGTATTTGGCTACCTTGCTCAGCTCTTTGACTAACTGAAGGTCATGCCCGACCCCTCGAAATGTTATTTTTCACAGCTTGATGTGTCAGACGAAGTTCTGTGTATGTACAGACTGTGTGGAGAGTTCAAAATCAATCATCATTCCCTTTATTCCTGATGTTCACACTGCGAGGGCTGCTGCTTACGTAGCCGAAACAGCACCACCCATTCATTTAATTTGCCCGTGTAGCCAAAATGGCACCACCCATGTTTATTTACAGTGGTACCTCGGGTTACATATGCTTCAGGTTGCATACGCTTCAGGTTACAGACTCCACTAACCCAGAAATAGTACCTCGGGTTAAGAACTTTGCTTCAGGATGAGAACAGAAATCGTGCTCTGGGAGCACAGCGGTAGCAGGAGGCCCCATTAGCTAAAGTGGTGCTTCAGGTTAAGAATAGTTCCAGGTTAAGAACAGACCTCCAGAACGAATTAAGTACTTAACCCGAGGTACCACTGTATTTGATTCCAGGCATTTGTGAATCGCTTCTTGTAGAATGTCTCGGTGTAGAAAACAACAACCAACAACAATAAAAACAACTGAGAACAATTACGAATCCAATGCAACTCAACATACATTCATGTTTTCCTGATGGAACGATCTCCCCTCTCCTCTCCCTGTGTGCTGTTCTGTGGGTTCTTCTGAACCTCCCCAAGCCAATTGAGGGGTTGCAGGGGGAATGGCGGGGAGGATGGGGGGAAATCCCCATTGTGCCAGCAGATGCTGCAGAATTTTGCAGGTGCTGCGTAAGTCCTCGAATGGTCTTCTGCTAGGAGACCTGGCTCATTCAATCCAGCCCTATGCTTCTCTCGGCACGCCTAGTGTTCTCCAATAATGCTTGCAATAATTGCTGACCCAGTTTTGAATTGAGCCGAGGGGCCTGCGTCCACTAATTCAGAGTAGCTATTTCTGTTACGCCGGATAGATCAGTCAACTGAGCATCCTTATCAAGGGGGGGGAGAGGGGGGGGAGAGATAGAGACCTTAATTTCGCAGAGGCTGCAGAAGTGGATGCAAGCGATACAGAAGTTAGCATGGGAGGTTCAATGTGGGTTTTAAAAAGGTAACATCCAAGTGATCACATCATGTCCCTGCGATTTGGGCTGGCTGAAGCCGATGGGTGATGCAGTCTAGAGTACCAGTAGGGGATCAGTTTGAGGAAGGCTGTGAAAGAACATGGAAGGACCTGGCCAGTTGCATCTGCCTCAGTAGGGTGGCAGGGGTAGGGTGGAGGGGAAATGGGTAGGTATACCTGATTGCTCAGGTGTGAATGAGATCAACTGTACTGGCAGAAATTAGCATCAGATGACATCTTAAATGACTTCTAGATGTCTTGTTTATTGAATGCTCACCCTCATTTGTTTACAGGGAGATTAGTGTTGGCTCTTCATTGTCTCGGGGCAGGTTACAATGCGCAATTAAAATCACGAGATTAAAACTACAAAATCAACCCCCAAAAGTCCTAAAACTGGAGACTCCTTGGGGCAGGGACCTGGCTCATTGCTATTCTTCACAAATACTAAATACTGTGCGTATTAAGTTCCAGCAATGCTCCCCTAGCCAGTCAATCACTCAAGAACCTGATGCGCTGAATATCAAAACTGGCCATCATTTTGTCTCAGGTACTGAGCAGCATAGTCTAGCACAGAGCTAGCATACCCTCCAACATTTCTCCGATGAAAATAGGGACATCCCATTCCGTAAGGATAATTTTACTATTTATACCCCACACAGCTTATTGGGTTGCCCCAGACATTCTGGGCAGCTTCCAACATATATAAAACCTTACTGAAACATTAAACATTAAAACAACTTCCCTATACAGGATTGCCTTCAGATGGTTCAGGCGTCGGATGACTCTATATGCTGCAACATTTCTGCAGTGAAAATAGGGACATCCTAAAGAAAAGCGGGACATTCCGGGATCAAATCAGAAATCGGGGCGGCTTCTCTAAATCAGGGACTTCCCTGGAAAATGTGGACACTTGGAGGGTCTGAGCCAGTCTCTTAATGCTTATGCACAAATTTTTTAAAAAATAAATTCTATATTAAGCAAAGGAGCTGTGGAATGGGACAGAGTAGAAGCATGTGGAAAGGATAACGTATTCTGCCTGAGGTTTGTGCAGTTTGGCCTTCTATTATGTTTGGCCTCCCCAGTGAGTTTTTGCAATCTCTAAAAGGTTTTCCATTCACAGCACATTTCAAAGTGATTTGTACAGATGGTCCAAAACCCTTGAAGGTCGGAGCTGGATGCAAAATTTTTTTTCCAGCCTTCAGAGATACTCTACGTGACTTTCCTGGCTTTTTATTAACTCCAAAGATCCAAAGCTGGCTTGATGCTTTAGAAGGGGAAATGGTGGCATTACGGTGACAGCAGAAATCTACGGGGCCTGCATTGACGAAAGATTGTGGGAAAACGAAAAACGTCATCCTTGACGTTTTCTTAATTGTATTTTCGCCCCCTTCCTTCTTGGTTTTGACCGTGATAAGGCAGCGTTTAGCAACGGGTCAGCTGTTGAGCTCAGAGGCAAAGGAACCAGCAGCTGGCAGAGATAACAGGGAGGTTCCCCCGCCCCTGTGCCTGTGTGTATTCAACAGAAGTAAGGTACCAGGACGGGATGGAGAAGAGAAGGAAGCTCAGAAGAAAAGCTCTGGGAGAACAATCTCCAACACAACAGAGTGTGAAAACACACAAGGAGCCTTTATCCATTGTTTCAGGGACTGTTTGTTAGCTTGACTTGTAGATCAGAACAGTCACATCAGTATTAAAAAAGAAAATGAAAGAAACCTCATCTAGCCTAATCCATACTGTTTACCAGACTTCTGGTATCATCTATCTATCTATCTATCTATCTATCTATCTATCTATCTCTATCGTCTATCATCTATCTATCTATATCTATCTATCATTTTGGTTAGAAGTTGAAATAAATCCCCTTTTCGGTCTGTAGCAGTAAGCGTTAGCTAGCCTCAGCTGTGGCCAGTCTTCAGCCTGGATAGCTCAGTTAGTTAGAGCAGGGGTAGGCAACCTAAGGCCCGTGGGCCAGATCCGGCCCAATCGCCTTCTCAATCTGGCCCGCGGACAGTCCAGGAATCAGCGTGTTTTTACATGAGTAGAATGTGTGCTTTTATTTAAAATGCATCTCTGGGTTATTTGTGGGGCACAGGAATTTGTTCATTTATTTTTTTTATAGTCTGGCCCACCACATGGTCTGACGGCTGAAAAAGGTTGCTGACTTCTGAGTTAGAGTGTGCTGCTGATAACGCCAAGGTTGCTGGTTCGATCCCTGCATGGGACAACTACATATCCCTGTATTTCAGGGGGTTGGGCTAGATGATCCGCAGGGTACCTTCCAACTCTATGATTCTATAATTCCACAATTCTCTGTTTCTGCGGGACTATTCTGGGTATGCTTTTGAACTGCAAGGTGAGGAGCTCAGGGTTCCATCCAAAAGAGACTCCTTGGGTGGGGCAGGGCCACTATTTTAGCCTCCCTGAAGAGATGAGGCAGCAGAGAGGTTGGCTCCGTGCAAATGCACCAGTGAGGCGAATCCCACATGTCTGTTGGTGCAATTGCATGTTAACAGGAAGATGCTGCATGGCATTTGTGCTACAGCTCGGAGCTATAGTAACATTTCCCAGAGGCTTAGGGCAGGGGTCAGCAAACATGTTCAGCAAGGGCCGGTCCACTGTCCCTCAGACCTTGTGGGGGGCCGGACTATATTTTGAGGGGGGGGGTGAATATGAACGAATTCCTATGCCCCACAAATAACCCAGAGATGCATTTAAAATAAAAGGACACATTCTACTCATGTAAAAACACTTTGATTCCCGGACCATCCGTGGGCCGGATTTAGAAGGCAATTGGGCTGGATCCGGCCCCTGGACCTTAGTTTGCCTACTCCTGGTTTAGGGTTTAGGATCTGAATACATCTGAAGCACTTATTTCGACTGGGTTTAGATGCAGAGAATTAGGTCCCTCGTCAGCAGAGTAGAACTTGAACAGGATTTGCCTGTGCCGTTATGAAGGATCCAAGTGCATTTTGCATGAGGGAGCCAAGTGCATGCTGGGGAATTTAGATTTGCACAACTAAAGTGGTTGAAAGCACTCTGTCGGCTTAGTGCAACAGATCCAGATTTATTTTTTTAAAAGAAACAGACTTTTGCAATTACAAAAGTGATGGGGAAATGAATTGAAAAGTATAGAACGAACAAATGGTTAACTGGAAGACAGACACCCCACAAGCAAATCAGGATGAATGCTTACTGTTGTGGAGCCACCTTCCAAATAAACCAGAATGAATTCTCAAGACTGAATATAATCTAACCTCTGCATAAGCTTTGTGCAAGCAAATCAGGATGATTACTTAAGACATTCATCCATTCATTGGTTTATTTATATACCAGGGTTTTTTTGGCTCAAAGGCCCCCAAATAAGTGAAATTGTTAATGCAAAACACACACACACAAAGCATAACAAATACAAATGCAAAAGTAGGCTAAATCAATAAACAAATCAATAAAAAAATGTAAAACTGTAAAATCACCAGATGCATCATCAATCACACTTAATACACATACGTAAGTTTAAGATAAATTGGTTGGTCTGGAGGAACCCAGAAAAGGAGGGAGCCTGAATCCATCTGTAAATCATCTCAGAAATAGCTGGCAAAAAACTCCCAATACCACAGTTATGATATGCTGCCTAGAGCCAGCTTTTCCCTTTCTCCACATGAGAAATCCAGAAGTAGTGGGAAAGAAAAATACATGGTGTACCCAAAGCCCATAACAACACACGTCTGAGTCTTCAGACACAGCAAAATGAGTCTCAGGATTCCTAACGTAAAAGGGAGAAGAGAGAGAGGTAGGGAGAGGCCAGAGGGTTTTAAAGGAAAAGCAAAACAATTTGAAAAGGAATGGATTTCCATTAACCTGTCAAAGCAGCTCAATGACGTTAGTCCCTGGGGAGAGCATTCCACAAGTGGGGAGCCACCACAGGAAAGGCCCCTTCTCGTGTGCAGAGCCGTCTTTCCCATAGGGCTTAGTGGTTTGTTGCACCAGGGTGCAGGCCTCTTAGGAGAGCTGCAGCGAGTGGTGGAGCTGCACATCTTTGCCAGCGGCCTCCCCTTTCCCTGCACGCCTGCCAGCTGCATCCCGTCAAACATATGGCTGGCGGGTGTGCAGCTTGCTTCGCAAGCCTCCTCAGGAGGAGAGCGATCCCTGCAGAGGCTTAGGATGGAAGCTGCACCCAGTATATAACACCAATCCAGATAGCAAGAATATATGTTGGCAATGTAAGGAAAAAGAAGGAACTTTCATCATATGTGGTGGGAGTGTAGTGAAATTTAAAAAATTTGGGAAATGATATATAATGAACTGAAGAAAATGTTCCAATTAACATTTGTAAAAAAGCCTGAAGCATTTTTGTTAGTGATTGTAGGAAAAGACCTGCCAAGGAAACTGAAGAATATCTTCATGTATGCGACAACGGCGGCAAGAGTCTTAATAGCACAAGAATGGGAGAATGAAGAAATCCCGACAAAAGAGCAGTGGCAAGGGAAACTGATGGACTATGTGGAACTGGCGAAACTGACGCATAAATTACGTGACAAGGACAACTGTGATTTTAAAGAAGAATGGGAACCTTTTACAAAGTACTTAAAGAAACAACAAAATGAACTGATCTCCTTGGCAGGTTTTGAATAAACAGATGCAAACTTATTATTGGTAACATATAGACAGATAAATTAAGGATCATTACAATCTGGGAACATGCAGAGAGTAACAGGTGTTTAAAAAACCAGAGAGAGGAGCTGAGGGAAGTCCGGGAGGGGGTGGGAAGGTGGGTTCTCTTCAGGGAGGGGGGAGGGAAATTTATGGGGGGGAAATGAGGTTGATATGTTTTTGATAAATTGCTATGTTGAAATGTTTAATAATAAAAAATTACATATATATATATATAAAGGATGGAAGCTGCGCCCCATATGGATGGCTTCCCTTCCAAGCCTCTGTGGGGTTTGCTCTCCCACAGTGGCATGGGGGAGAGTTGCACACCCCCACCCATGGCTGGCAGTGTGCAGCTTCGCCGCTGCCCCTATCCGTGGTAATTTGGCGGGTGCTGAGCAGATATTTGCACCCCAGTGCCACATCTGCTAAAGACGGCCCTGCTCGTGTGGCCACCTTTTGGTCCTCTCATGAAGAAGGCACATGAAGAAGGGTCTTGGATGATGATTATAGGGTCTGGGTAGGTTCCTGTGGAGAGAGGCAGTCCTTGAGGTTTTTGTGGTCCTGAGCCATTTAAGGCTTTATAGGTCAAAACCAGCTCTTTGAACTGGGCCTGGAAACTCATTGGCAGTCCGTGCAGTCATGCCAGGATGGGTGTAATATGCTCAAACCATCTTGGCCCAGTGAGCAACCTGGCTGCAGAATTCTGCACCAGCTGGAGTTTGGGCCATCACTGCCTTCCATGGGAGCAAGTTCTTGTGTGAGAGATACCGTATTTTTTGCTCTATAAGACTCACTTTCCCCTCCTAAAAAATAAGGGGAAATGTGTGTGTGTCTTATGGAGCGAATGCAGGCTGCGCAGCTATCCCAGAAGCCAGAACAGCAAGAGGGATTGCTGCTTTCACTGCGCAGCAATCCCTCTTGCAGTTCTGGCTTCTGAGATTCAGAATATTTTTTTCTTGTTTTCCTCCTCCAAAAACTAGGTGCGTCTTGTGGTCTGGTGCGTCTTATTGAGCGAAAAATACGGTAGCTTAAAGATGAGCATACAAACGCCAAATCAGTTTCAATGAACTCAATTTTGAAATGCTGATGCCTTCTGGAAACATCCACAACTCAGCAGTGGACATTAAGTCTGGCTGGCTGGCACCTGCTACAGATTTATGACATATGCTTGAATTCTTCCTGCAGAATAGGGACATACCCTCTGTCCGACGGTGGATCTACACACAGGAAAAAACCGCTATAAATAAGTCAGCAATTAAGTCATTATAACAAAAAAAACACAACAAAACACAACACAACCCCCCCCTATGGAAAATTACATAGAAATTATTTTTACTCTCTGTAGCCTTCTGGAGTTGTATGTTTATAAATGCATTCAAAATGCTGTTTCCTTTCTAATATAGCTGAGTCGCAGGTTCTAAAATTACCTAGTTACACCACTGCAGCCATGATATCCAGCTCCAAAATAAGGAGCTAGGTACCCGGCAGAGAACCACAAAATAATATACTATGTTCAAATATTTTTGAAAATTTCTTTTCCTTCCATTTAGGGGTTTATGTAAGAAGGCATCTGTCAGGGGTTCAGGGAGAGAGGCACAGATGAGGGAGGAGACTGAGAGCGAGGGGGAAGAATCCCAGAACGACCAGGAAGAGGATGGCGATGACTGGAGGGATTCCATGAGTCTTTCAAGTGAATCGGAGGATTCCCAAAAGGGGGCGCCCGTGGTCAGGCCAAGGGGAGTTACAGGGGGGACTCGCCAGGAGCAAGGGAGCAGCAGGGGAACCCCAAGTGGGAGTTGGGAATCGGGACCAGCTTCTCCGCCGGAACGGAGTGAAGGGGGTGGAGTTTCCAGTGTGACAGGCGAAACAGAGCAGGAAGCCGAAAGGGGAAGGAGATCGGGGCAAGGCGTCCTCCCGGAAGGGGCGGAGAGCAGCACAGGGAGTAGTGTACCTGTCAAGAGGAAGGTCAGAGGTAGCGAACGCGCGCCAAGTTCAAATGTGGAGGTGCGCGGAAATGCAGAGAGCCCGGAGGAGGAGCCTGGTCCCAAAGCACGCAGGAGGGGGGAGCAGTTGTCTGGGGATTCAGCGTCAGGGGAATCCAGGAGGAGCGAAACCCCAGGGGGCAGAAAGACCCTGCGGAAGAGGAAGGACAGGAAGAGGTGGACCAGCACAAGCCTCTTAAACTGGTGCAGGGGAGGGACTGACTCAGAGGGGACTTCAGCGGTCTAAGCGTAACAGACGTGGGGCTGCGCGCCTCGGCTGTGAACTGTACAATGTACTGCAATAAAGACTTTTGTATATAAAGTGGACTTGGCGTTGGTCTCTTGTGAGCTGGGACCTGAGGTGGCCCTGACAGCATCGTTTTGCATTCTGTCCTATATTTGTTGCACTATTCTGCTGCGATTCACCTTCCACCGAAACCAAAGTGACTCATCTCGGTGTCCTCTGTGGCCAAATTATGTAACTTACCTAAAATATGTAATTAATTACGTAAGTTATGTTGTAATTCCGTTATTCCATTCATTTCGGCAGAAAGGATACACAATGCAAATAGGTTATCAGCTGCATATGATTTGTGGATTGAAATCAACAGCAGCAGCAAAGATCACATTGGATGGGTTGATATCCATTACAGGCATGGGACAAATAAGTGAGCCTTGCCAATTGCTGCTCCCATTTTGGTTTTTGTTGGAATTCTGCGACATCCCTACCTCCAAGCGTTTTATTTTGCATTTCTCTCATGCGCTCTTGGTGTGTCCTCAGAGCATAAAGAAATACACAACTAAATAAACAGTGCCGTAGCATAAGCATTTCTCCAAAGCCTTGATCTCTGACCAAGATACTTTGCTCTTTATTACTCCTGACTCTTCGGAGGCTCGTGATGTTGAGAGGAAGACCTTTTGCACATGCTCCAAAATACTCTCTCCTTTGGTCTCTCGTTTAACAAGTTCTAGGGCTGAGCCACAAGGATTTAAAACAGGTATCAGGGATTCAGTGGATTGGGCCCAAAAAGGCGCAATTGGATGAAAGTTCAGGCACATCCGCAGCAAGGCAAGCTGAAACCCCCCCAGTAATTTCGTGCCAGTCTTCTTTTGCAAAAGTTGACAAGGGCATTTCCTTTTCTGCCATTTCCTTCCTCCCCCACAGGATAACATCAAGCCCAGTCTTACAGCTGGCGACAGATGATAGTTGTTTTCTTCTTTTTTCAGAGCGCTCAAAGTGGTACGACAGAGCCATCGTGGTTTTTGTGGTATGCCTCACCACTGCTTTTTAAACAGGAGATGGTAGTGGAACAAAAGAGCTCAGCGCTGATACCAGGGGTAGACAACTTGTGGCCCTCAGTCTAATTTAATGTATCCCTTGACTTCATGAACATGTCTTCTTCTTCTTTGGTGATCAGTCGTAGCCGAGTAAGATTGTCTTCCAAAACAGGGTTTTAGCACTGAGTCCGTAAGTGACTGTGGAGGCCAATTCTGGATCCACACGTTCTTCCACAGTGGGGACGTAGGTTTCCGGGTGGGAGTTGATCACAGTGTGGATTTGCCAAGCGTGCCTTCCTCTTAACACATTTCTCCCTTGCGTCCTGAGTTCGAGTGTCTTCAAAGCCCATGACACCTTTGGTAAAGGCTGTTCTCCAATTGGAGCGCTTGCAGGCCAGTGTCAGTGTCTATACAGTGGAACCTTGGGTTATGGCAGGGATCTGTTCTGGAGGCCCCACCGCAACCCGAAAATGATGCACATCAAAATGCTGCGTCTGCACATGCGCGAAGTGCGATTTAGCACTTCTGGGCATGCGCAAGTGGCAAACCAGGAAGTAACCAGTTCTGGTACTTCTGGGTTTGCCGCAGAAATTCGCCGAAGCGGACGCAAGGCGAAGTGGACGCAGAACGATCTTTGACTGTACTACATTTTTAAAGATTTGCCTTGAGAGAGGCTTTAAACCTCTTTTGTTGACCACCAACATTATGCTTTCCATTTTTAAGTTCGGAGTAAAGTAGTTGCTTTGGAAGAAGATCATCAGGCATCCGCACAACATGACCAGTCGAACGAACTTGATGTTGAAGAATCATTGCTTTGACACTGATGAACTTACCTTCTTCCAGTACACTGACATTAGTTCACGTATCTTCCCAAGTAATGTGTAAAAAATTACGGAGACACCGTTGATGGAATTTTTCGAGGAGCTGGAGATGGTGTTTATCACAAGATGGTCAATGTTTCACAAGAACATGTATCACTGACCTCATGATACCATGAACACAGTTCATGATGCCCAAAATAAAATAAGTTCTGGAGGAGGAGGCTGCCTAAGCCAGTCAGTGGTGGCAGAGGATGCTTCAATGCACAGGTAGAGAAACTCAGGACCATGAAGCACTGCATGCCTCTCAATCTGGCCCTGATGATGCCCTCTCCCCAGGTCACACCCACTCCCTTCAGGCCACGCCCCTCACAACCCCTACTTCCTCATCTTCTTCCTTTGCTGCAATATGTCCTGGACCTCTGACAATGTCTCTTGGTTGTGTGTGTATGGAGGATAGGAATGGATGGGTGTGCATGGAAATGAGCTTATTGCCCACACATAAAAATTGCATTTCTTGGTCCACCTACTTTTGACTCTGGCTTCATCAATTGTTGGCATGCAGCCCCTGAAAGATTTCCCAGATGAAAATATGGCCTTTGCATTAGAAAGGCTCCCTATCCCCTTTCTTAAGGGGAAGTCAGGACTTAGGGGAGTAGCTGGGGGGCTGAGAACCCCAGGGACAGGTCCCTTGCAAATGTCAGGGACTGGCTGGACAATGAGGAGTGGCGGGGAACCACCAAGGGAAATCTCAGAGGAGGAAGGTTCAGAACCTGGGCATTGGTGGTAGGACACTGAGGAGAGGCCAGAGGGGAAGATTGGAAGGACGTGCTGGATGCTGAAGGGTGAACAGGGTTTAGTGAGCAGGAAGAGTGTGTGACAGGGAGCAGTTCAGACTCTGCAGTTGAAGCAGAGGTTGGGGCCCCCAGTAGACTATTGAAGATTCCTGGGAGTCTCCCTCTCCTGCTGTGACAATCTCCCCTCCCTGTTGGTCTCCTAGAACATGCAGAATAATGTGGAGGGTAGAAAAGAGACCAGAGGTGTACAGAAGCCGTTTGAGGCTTTTGAGGAAACATCCAGGAGAGGAGGAGCCTTAGAAGGGCAGGGACCTTCAGTCCTGGCAAGTGCACTATGGGGGCAAGACCCACCGGGAAGTGTTGCTGAGTTGTGTGCCATTTCCTTGAAGAAAGAGTTAACGTATTTTTCACTCCATAAGGCGCACCTGACCATAAGGCGCACCTAGTTTTTAGAGGGGGGATTCAAGAAAAAAAATATTATTTAAAGGGAGCGCTGAGCAAAGCCTGCATGCATCCCAGGCTCTGCTCAACGCTCCCTTTCACAAGCCGCGTGGAGTGTGTGTGTGGCTCTTGGGGGCTTTTCCCCAAGGAGGGAGAAGGGCTGACGCGGCCAGTCAGTCCCTTCTCCCTCCTGGGGAAAAGCCCGCAAGAGCCACGCGGAGCTTGTGTGCAGCTCTTGGGGGCTTTCCCCACCTGCCTCCCCCCTGCAGTCGCTCCATAAGACGCACACACATTTCCCCTTACCTTTCAAGAGGGAAAAAGTGTGTCTTATGGAGCGAAAAATACGGTAACTGACAACTGACTCTGTTTCTTCTTGCTGACCTGCATCTGACAGCAAAGGACCCTAAGAACGTCACATAATGGTTTGCATTTCCCCACTACTAGTTCCAAAGCCATCTTTCCCTGACGCCTCTGGGAAGACGACATGCAAGGCACAATTGAAGGCATACTGCCTCTGATTTCTGGAGGATTTATCCTCTACTGTGTTGCTCATAACTGTAGCGGGACGTTGAAATTCAGAAGCCAATTTAAGCACTTCTTTCCTCTCTTGTACTTAGAGGCACTCAGCCCAGTTGGCTCACAAATGAACGCCTAACAGTTTTTCAAGCAAACTCCTCCTTAGTCAAGGGAAAGATGAGCAACCCTTTTCACCCAGATCCTTGCTTGCGGAAGAAATGAAAAATAACCGAGGTTTGCATCACATTCGGATGCAGACTTTGCTGACTTGGCAGGCGGGAGTGAAGCTGGCCAGAACCAGACGGAGGTTCCTTTCCTGCAGTTGTTTTTAAAGTTGTGAGCCAGCTGCCTCTAGGTAATTAAATCTCAGGATCAGTATTGACCGCTTATTGGCTGGCCTCGACTGGCACTGTGACAAAGAGGAAGAGAGGAGATGGATGTCGTCTTCCCTTTCTGTTATTAATCGGAACTGGAAATGTGAAACATGGAAACAGGAATCCCCCTGCGAGAATCCGTGGGCCTGTTTGTTTACAGAGGAAGATGCAGTGCTAGCATGAGACATAAGGAAGGGGGAGGTGGCTCGTTGTGAGTGGTAGATTGGGGGAGTTGCTATTAACAGGCTGGCTTGGGCACCTGTGGGGAGAAGCAGGAAGGCCTATGGGGGCTGGCAATGGCTTAGATTCAGGCCTATGCATTGGCTCACTCCTGGATCAATGCTCCAGAGTCAAAACTTCCCTGGCTGTCTTGTAGCTAGGCGTATCGCATGCTGCAGCCAAGTGGCGCTGATGCAGGAGCTGCCGAAATATTTAGACCCATGGGGCATATTTGGACTAATCAGGGGTCAGCAAAGTTTTTCATCAGGGGGCCGGTCCACTGTCCCTCAGACCTTGTGGGGGGCTGGACTATATTTGGGGGGGGGGGGGATGAACGAATTCCTATGCCCCACAAATAACCCAGAGATGCATTTTAAATAAAAGCACACATTCTACTCATGTAAAAAACACCAGGCAGGCCCCACAAATAACCCAGAGATGCATTTCAAATAAAAGGACACATTCTGCTCATGTAAAAACACGCTGATTCCTGGACTGTCCATGGGCTGGATTTAGAAGGCGATTGGGCTGGATCCGGCCCCTGGGCCTTAGTTTGCCTACCCATGGGCTATGGGCACCACCTCCTGGGGTTTATTTTCTCTTCCCAACCTACAGAGGCAGGAAGAGAAAGGGCGTGCACACCCTTCCCTTCCCTCAGGGATCACCTGGTGTCAGAGTCGCCTCAGGTCCCAGCTCACAAAGGACCAACGCCAGAGTCTCTTTGTATACGAAAGCCTTTATTGAAGTTCATTGCTGATGTTACATCCGCGGCGCGCAACTCTACGTCTGTAGCCTTAGACCGCCGAAGCTCCGTCTGACTCCTCCCCTCCTCGGCACCAGTTTAACAGCCGAGCTTTGCCCCACCTTTTCCGTTTCTCCCTTTGCTCCTTTCTCCTCTGGGTCCTCCTGCCCTCTGGGGTTCCACCCCTCCTGGACTCTTCGGAAGCGGATTCCTCCGACTCCTCCCCCTGTCTCCAGCGGGCTTTGGGACCCGGCTCCCAATCCAGATTCTCTGCTGGCTCGCGCGCCTGCACATTTGAACTTGGCGCGCGCGCCCAGCCGGTCACCTTCCTCCTAACGACCACACTGCTTCTGTCACTGCTCTCCCCCTTGGGGAGGCTAGCTGGGCTCCCTGCTGGAGGAGACGCTGGCCCTGATGCATGGGACTCCTCCCCCCCCACTACGCTCTGGTGGGGAAGCTGGTCCTGATCTCCAGCTGCTGCTTTGAGACTCACCGCTGGCCCCCCTTGCCCTAAACCTGGGCGCCTCTTTCTGGGAATCTTCTGATTCACTGGAGATACTCATTGAATCTCTCGGGTCACTGTCATACCCTCCTAAGCTCCCCTCAGATTCACTCTCCAATTCATCTTCCCCCTGTGGCTCTCCCCCTGAGCCCCTGACACCTGGATAAACGTTAGATCCAGTAGAATTCATGCGAGCCTTGAAAAGCACACAGAGATGAAAGAGGAAGTGCACGAAACTGTCGCTTTCCCCCTCTTCCCAATTCAGCTCCATGCAATGACCCCCTCCAGTGATCACATACCCTTCAAGTGTCCCTATCTTCCAGGGACAGTCCCGGAATTATCCCAGCTTCTGATGTGATCCTGGAATGTCCCTATTTACCCTACCAGTGCCGCCAAGCTCAGGGAGAAGGAGGAGCTGGCACTTATCCTCAGCTGTGGTGGCAGTGGCAGCTACAAAGGAGCATTCTGTTGCCTCTCCATGGCCTCTCCATAGCTGTCGCTGCCAGCCTCCTCCCTTGGGCAGCTTGCAGAGGCTGCTGGAGAGCAGGCAAGGAGGAGGAGAGGCTGTAGCCGCTTAGATCCAGCCCTGTGTGACAGGCCAGGCAGGCAGAGGGCAAGGCTGCCCTGGGCAGGAAGAAAGAGGGAGCGTATTGGAATGCAAGGAGTCTTTGGAGGGTGTGTTTTTTGTGTCCCTTTGGCGTAGTGGTGGTGAACTACTCTATTCCGAACTTAAAAATGGAAAGCATAATGCCATCTCCATCTCCAACTCCTTGAAATATTCCATCAACGGTGTCTCTGAAAAATTTACACATCACTTGGGAAGACAGGCGAACTAATGCCAGTGTACTGGAAGAAGCAAAGATCACCAGTGTCCAAGCAATGCTTCTTCAACATCAACTTGGTTGGACTGGTCATGTTGTGTGGATGCCTGATGATCGTCTTCCAAAGCAACTATTCTATTCTGAACTTAAAAATGGAAAGCGTAATGCTGGTGGTCAACAAAAGAGGTTTAAAGACTGTCTCAAGGCAAATCTTTAAAAAATGTAGTATAAACACTGACAACTGGGAAACACTGGCCTGCGAGCACTCCAGTTGGAGAACAGCCTTTACCAAAGATGTCATGGGCTTTGACGACACTCAAACTCAGGACGCAAGGGAGAAACGTGCTAAGAGGAAGGCACGCTTGGCAAATCCACACCATGATCAACTCCCGCCTGGAAACCAATGTCCCCATTGTAGAAGAACATGTGGATCCAGAATTGGCCTCCACAGTCACTTACGGACTCACTGTTAAAACTGTGTTTATGGAAGACAATCTTACTCGGCTACGAGTGATCGCCAAAGAAAGTGCTGGTGGCACCCGCCCTTCTGCTGATAGGAAATGTTCTGTGGTAGGAACCCCTCCAAAATGCGGGATCGAGGAGGGTCAGTTGGGAAGGAGGGAGAAATGTCCCTATTTTCATCTGAGGAATGTTGGAGGGTATGTGATCAAGAGGTGGTGGTTGGGGGTAGCTCAGAGGCTTCATGGGAACCAGGGAAAGACCTGAAGGGTGCCATTGTCCCCATGGGTACCACATTGCTGACGAAATCCACCTAAAGCTGGTGTTACAAGTTGATTAACAGTATGCGTTACAAGCCACTCATATCTCAACACCATTCCATCTGTCTTTCAAACATATCCTTTTCTGCCCTTGTGGGGCACACAATTCTTTCTAAGGCTGTGACTCGGCATCAAATGTGTTGGAAGAGGCATGCACCTGACATTAGCCACAATTTGTATCCTGTATCTACAGTGGTACCTCGGGTTACATTACATACGCTTCAGGTTACAGACTCCGCTAACCCAGAAATAGTGTTTCAGGTTAAGAACTTTGCTTCAGGATGAGAACAGAAATTGTGCTCCGGCAGCAGCAGGAGGCCCCATTAGCTAAAGTGGTGCTTCAGGTTAAGAACAGTTTCAGGTTAAGAACGGACCTCCGGAACGAATTAAGTACTTAACCCGAGGTACCACTGTATCCTGCAATTTCTTAGGAGATGCTACAATTTGATGCATTTTTCCAAAACTGGCTTCAATCCAAATTGAGAAAAAGAACAACCTATCTGCATTTTAAGCAGGAAAGGGGGCAATTAAGAGAACCCAGAAAGCTCAATAGACTCAGTACCGCTGTGTATCTCCTCCGATGCCAAAACCACGTGTACCGTAGCTGCTTTCTTGCTGACAAAGGATGCGAAAGTGCTCGGGAAATGTGGGCGTTTTACCTGCATCCCCAGCTTAGTCAAAAAGTCACCCCCACCTTGCTGAGTCTACTGCTCACTCCCCACTGTGCCAGCGTTCAAGCCGTGAGTCTGCCCCATAGATCTCTGGTGGGTGGTGAGTGGTTACAATGTGCCTTTACAAAAAAAAGAGGGGAACAATGTGCAATTGTTCCTCTCGAAGTAAACACAAGCATAGCAATGACTCAGCTGGTGTTTG
>JAXCMG010000014.1:48296800-48422525 GCA_034642415.1 Podarcis siculus | reverse complement strand
GACTTCCCTCAGCTCCTCTCTCTGGTTTATCAACAAATGTTATTCTCTGCATGTTACAAAATTGTATAGATCCTTAATTTATCTAACTAGCTATTGTCAATAAAAAGTTTGTGAGTGTTTATTCAAAACCTGCCCAGGAGTCCAGTTCATTTTGTTGCTTCTTTAGGTACTTTGTAAAGGGCTCCCATTCATCTTTAAAGTCACAGTTATCCTTGTCCCGTAGTTTGTGTGTCAGTTTTGCCAATTCTGCATAATCCATCAGTTTTCTTGCCATAGTTCTTTAGTCTGAATTTCCTCGTTCTTCCATCCTTGTGCTATTAAGACTCTTGCCGCCGTTGTTGCATACATGAAAATATTTTTCAATTTCCTTGGCAGGTCTTTCCCTACAATCCCTAACAAAAAAGCTTCAGGTTTTTTAACAAAGGTTGGATGGAACATTTTCTTCAATTTATTGTATAAAGGTAAAGGGACCCCTGACCATTAGTTCCAGTCGTGACCGACTCTGGGGTTGCGGCGCTCATCTCGCTTTATTGGCCGAGGCAGCCGGCGTACAGCTTCCGGGTCATGTGGCCAACATGACTAGGCCGCTTCTGGCGAACCAGAGCAGCGCACGGAAACGCTGTTTACCTTCCCGTCGGAGTGGTACCTATTTATCTACTTGCACTTTGACGTGCTTTCAAACTTCTAGGTTGACAGGAGCAGAGACCGAGCAACGGGAGCTCACCCCATTGCGGGGATTCGAACCGCCGACCTTCTGATTGGCAAGTCCTAGTCTCTGTGGTTTAAGCCACAGCGCCACCCGCGTCCCTAATTCATTGTATATCATTTCCCAAAACTTTTTGCTTTCAATACAATCCCACCACATATGGTAAAAGGTCCCTTCCTTTTCTTTACACTTCCAACACACATTTGAATTGGTTTTGTACATTCTTCCTAGCTGCACCGGTGTTATATACCATCTATACATCATCTTCATATAATTTTCTTTCAACAAAGAACAATCTATAAATTTTAGGTCAGTTTTCCATAACGTTTCCCAATCTTCTAACATAATATTATGACCTCTATATTGTGCCCATTTGATCATAATGAGGCCAGACAATTAAAGGGCGGTTTTGGCTGAGCATTGCCCAACCCGATGTTCTCCAGATGTTCTGACTTCAACTCCCATCAGCCACAGCCAAAACAGATGTGCTGACTGGGGTGGAATATAGCTGTCTTATATTGAGACAGACCATGGTCCCATCTAGCTCAGTAGTGTGAACACTGACTGGCAGTAGCTCTCCAGGAGCCTTTCACAGCTCTTCTTGGAGGTCCCATGGATTGAACCCAAGACCTTCTGCATGCAAAGCAGATGTTCTACCCCTGAGCTCTGGTCCTTTCTGATAGGAGCTGTAGTTCTGAGCAGCTGGAGGGCAGCAGGTTGGGCAAGGAGCGCCAGCTGCTTAATTGCTCCATTTTAAAATGATTAGCAAAGCAATTGATTGATTTTATTAAAAGAAATTAAAGAACCAGAAGCAGAGGAGCTCACCAGAGTGGAGGCAGCCAAATGACATGAGCTCTGTTCTTAATTAATTCAAGCTCTGTTTTTAATACCGGAATTATATTAAATGGACTGGTGGTGTTTCAGATGCTCTTGCTGTCTGGAGTCAGGCATTTAGGGGTGAAGACCAGGGCTTTCCCCCTAGTGACTTCATTACTTCCACATACAGTGGTACCTCGGGTTACAGATGCTTCAGGTTACAGATGCTTCAGGTTACAGACTCCGCTAACCCAGAAATAGTACCTCGGATTAAGAATTTTGCTTCAGGATGAGAACAGAAATTATGCAGCAGCGGGAGGCCCCATTAGCTAAAGTGGTACCTCAGGTGAAGAACAGTTTCAGGTTAAGAACGGACCTCCAGAACGAATTAAGTTCTTAACCCGAGGTACCACTGTACTTTGCCCATGGTTTGCTTCTTAGGGGCTGGAAAGTGATAACTAGGTCAATTACCTATTTAAACCTTTTCGTCTGCAGAGTGAGCAATATTTGGTGAGTTAGTCTTGGTTAGAGAGCAGGCTTTACCTGTTGCAATCACGGAAAGGGACAAATGTAGGTAAGAAAATAATGAAGCTGTTCATTGTAGGAAATACATAGGCTGAGCTGGAATGACAAAGGAGTACCATATTTGCAAGGAAAGCAGCTCACTGTGATTATCCGAAAGGAGCAGCTTTTCTCCAGAAATTGTACTGCAATCCTTTCCAACTGACTGCAAACTCTTCTGGTAACTTGTACACCCCCTGCTTGTACACACCCCACCCACAGACAGACGGGGCAAACCAGTTTCCCTACCTCTCTGTAGGTGTATAGAAGCTGACCATCCAAACGGATGAGATGATCTTCATTGATTGCTTATTAATTCTCGTTCATTCATGACTGAGCCACATCAAAGGGAGAGGAAGCTTTGAATCATAGGAAAGCATGACTTGTAATGCATGCTTTTCCTCCACCCCCAGAGCAGTGGGTGTTCAGGATAACCTTTGTAGGATGATTTTCCCATGGAGAAAATGTTGGGGAGTATCTCAGGGTCCCTATATCCCGTGTCTTTTGCAGGAGACTTTGGATAGTCTACATAGTATAACGCAATATACGTGAAGGAGCGTCTCCACCCTCATCATTCAGCCCGGACGCGGAGGTCCAGCTCCGCGGGCCTTCTGGCGGTTCCCTCACTGCAAGAAGTGAGGTTACAGGGAGCCAGGCAGAGGGCCTTCTCGGTAGTGGCGCCCGCCCTGTGGAATGCCCTCCCTTCAGATGTCAAGGAAGTAAACAACTATCCGACTTTTAGAAGACATCTACAGGGAAGTTTTTAATCTTTTATTTTTTTGTTGTGTTTTTACAATTCTCCTGGGAGCTGGCCAGAGTGGCTGGGGAAACCCAGCCATATGGACATGGTATAAATAAATAAGTTTCCGTGCGCTGCTCTGCTTCGCCAGAAGCGGCTTAGTCATGCTGGCCACATGACCCAGAAGCTGTACGCCAGCTCCCTTGGCCAATAAAGCGAGATGAGCACCGCAACCCCAGAGTCGGTCACGACTGGACCTAATGGTCAGGGGTCCCTTTAGCTTTTATGTTGTGCGTAGCATCCCTTGGTAAACTGTGTTTTACGCGTATCATCGCTGCTAATGGTGGAAAGGAAAGTTTTTGTCTGATACAAAGAAAATGGACCTGACGCTCAAATTGGCAAGCTTGTAACAGCTGCCATATACAGCACTAGTAGTGCATAATTTGCATCCTACGTGGTTGTTCAGTAGTCATTCCTTCTCTCCAGAGAACGCAGGGAGCTGTTGTTTCATGATGGGGGCATGTCATCTCACCAAACTACAATTCCCAGAATTCTTTGGGAGGGTGTGTGTGGGGGGAGCTATGACAGCTAGACTGGAACAAATAGAAATATAAATTTGTGGCATGGGAATACCCCAAGTAAAACCAGGATATGCATGTAAATGATGCATTCAAAACATTCAGAGTTTTATTGAAACCAGCCCCCTTTAAATGTTGGCTTGTTGCTTGTCTGTACGAACCACTTCTTGCAGAGAGCCAGGCTACATTCCTTTGACATAATCTTATTCTCATTTCTATTTATGCATTTGTTTTCATTTCATACTGCTGCTTCAAGAGGGATAAGATGCAGAGATGGAGGGATTGTAATTCCCCCTCTGAAACGGGTATGTGTGTGTCTTGTTTTTCGTATCAAGGGAGGTATAAACAAAGTAACGGTCCCTGAGGAAAGTGAGTGAGTGTGTGTGAGAAATAATAAAGCACAATTGGAGTTAATGGCTGACCCTCATGTGGAACAATACTGTTCCCTGGCAACCCCTCACACAACTCTCTGAAAAGACGCTTGTATGGAAGAAAGTGCCTGAGTCCATTACAAATGGCTGAGAGGAAGACTGGCTATTCACTTGCCGACAACCTGCCCAGTTTATTAATAATTGCTTCATTCAAACCACTCTCTCCTGACACAAAAGTGCCAAAGGCAAAAATACATAGAGAAGCTAGGGATCCCCACAGCACGGAAGGGCAGAGGAATGGGGGCCTGTTTTCCTCTCACCAATATGTCACCCAAACGGCATGCAAACACGTTTATTAGAAGAAAGTAGAACCAAAATGTTAAAAGTTCAGAGCTCCTGTTCTCAGAGTTCCCTGGGAAGAGGGATTGATAAACCACTTGAAAATTATGTTCTGTGAGGTGAAAAGGAGATCTCCTAACAACTCTTATACTATAGTGACTGGGATTCCTTATAGGAAGCCATGACTGTTAAGATGATATAATAGTGCTTTAACAATGTGGCCCAAGTCCAGCCTTTATTGAACATTTGTTCTGATTTGTACATAAAAAAAACCTGTCGGGTTTTAGACTGACGTTTAGAATTTCAGAAATGATAGACACAAAATATCAGACCTGCCCTGAATTCTGATTTGGGATATTTTTCATGAGTCAACCTACTCCTAGTCCCTTATGCCCCAAGGCTGATTCCCAGCTTGAGAGTTTTACCTGGTCTCAACATTTTTAAAAAATGTTATGATTCAGCTCTGCACTGTAATGAATGAGATATGAAACGTGTCTCTCCCTCCCCAATGACTAAGCACAACTAGTCCAGACAACACCTGGAGTTGCAGGGGAAGGTGTTAAATTCAGCTGCTATTATTATTATTATTATTATTATTATTATTATTTATTATTATTATTTTGCAGAATGCAGGCCCAGCAACTTGTACTGAAGAAATTAAACACTGACTTTTCTTCTGCGCAAATTTGACCATTTGCCATTTCCTCATGAACTTACTGATTTGCCCAAGCAATGGGGGAGGAAGTTGATTCATTTCACATTAAAAGGAAAACCTCACTTAATTACAGTTTCCAAAGTAATGCATGAACACAGCTGTCTTTTGAAATTCATGCTTCCCTGAATTTGCAATGCAGTTCTTCAGCCACGTCATGCGTACATGAATACATATCTGAAGGAAACATTTGCATAAAACTGCATATATCCATGAAAAACGACATACAAAATGCTCTATGTTTGAGAAAATTGCTTTGTATAAATGCATATATTAGGCAAAATTACAGTGGTACCTCGGGTTACATACGCTTCAGGTTACGGACTCCGCTAACCTAGAAATAGTGCTTCAGGTTAAGAACTTTGCTTCAGGATGAGAACAGAAATTGGGCTCTGGCAGCGCAGCAGCAGCAGGAGGCCCCGTTAGCTTAAGTGGTGCTTCAGGTTAAGAACAGTTTCAGGTTAAGTACAGACCTCCGGAACGAATTAAGTACTTAACCTGAGGTACCACTGTACATACAGTGCCGATGGATTTTCAAAACACCCACAAACTGATGTGGAAATGTGGAGAAATGAAGAGTCCAAATATGAATAACTAAGAGAAGCTGAAATGGACAGATTCACTCATCCCTAATTTGCCCTCAACATGGTTGCAGCCTGTGGTTCTCTCTCTTTCTCTCCCCCTCTGGTCTTTGTAATCTTGGAATATTCTGCTACTTAGATGCTGCCAGCATTTCAGCTACAAAACCCCACACTTCAGTCTGCTTAGCACCATCTCCCCTTAGCACGGGCTCTCGTCCTGACATAGCCACAAGAGCGATATGCAATTAGGGGGTTGATGTGTGTCGAAATGGAACGGCTGTGGTCCCTGACATGAGTCATGGGCTGGTTGGGAAATGATGGGTAAGCCCACTGGTGAAATGAACGGAACAGGACAAATTAGATGCAACGTCGAGGGGGAAAACCAAGAGTACAACTGAAACTTGCATTGCACAACAATAACACCCCAAAAAGCATAGCTCCTCCAGCTGTACAATCCAGTAAATAAAAGGGCTTTTGTTTTTGTTTTTTGCTTTCAAATTCACTATACAGGTCTGTGGGGTTTAGTGGCTTTGAAACTAAAACAGACACTTATTTATACTAATAATTTTATCCTTTATACCCCGCCCATCTGGCTGGGTTTCCCCAGCCACTCTGGGTAGCTTGCAGCATATAATGGAACATAATAAAACACCAAATACAGTGGTACCTCAGGTTAAGTACTTAATTCGTTCCGGAAGTCCATACTTAACCTGAAACTGTTCTTAACCTGAAGCACCACTTTAGCTAATGGGGCCTCCTGCTGCTGCTGCGCCGCTGAAGCATGATTTCTGTTCTCATCCTGAAGCAAAGTTCTTAACCTGAAGCACTATTTTGGGGTTAGCGGAGTCTGTAACCCGAGGTACCACTGTATTAAAAATTTCCTGATACAGGTCTGTAGGTCTGTATCTGCTCAGCGTAGACCCATAGAATTAACAGTTGTTAACTTTGAACCACTAATTTCAATTCTTTTATTATACAGCCCCATATCTTTCCCAAGCAGCAAAAGATGAAACGAGCAGCAAAAGATGAAAGCTTATTTTTATGTTTCTGTCTTGTTTACATATACAACAAATGTAGGAAGCCGAGTAAGACCATTGGTCCATCTTGCTCAGTATTGTCTACTGTCCGGCAACAGCTCTGCAGGGTTCAGACGGAATTAATTTTCCCAGCCCAGGATTGAACCAGGACATGCAAAGCAGATGTTTTAGCACTGAGTTATGGTTTTTTTCTTCAGTCTTAGGTAAAGGTAAAGGGACCCCTGACCATTAGGTCCAGTCGTGGCCGACTCTGGGGTTGCGGCGCTCATCTTGCTTTATTGGCCAAGGGAGCCGCCGTACAGCTTCCGGGTCATGTGGCCAGCATGACTAAGCCGCTTCTGGCGAACCAGAGCAGCGCACGGAAACACCGTTTACCTTCCCGCCAGAGCGGTACCTATTTATCTACTTGCACTTTGACGTGCTTTCAAACTGCTAGGTTGGCAGGAGCAGGGGCCAGTAAAGGAGCAGACAGGAGAACAGACACGGTTGAACCCTCTTCCTCCCACACTTTCGGACCTTTCCTTTAACCTGTTTATTTAGCACTCATCTTGATTTGCACAGAGATTATACAAAATCACTGTTTACTGGATATTCCCTGCTTGCGCAGATGCCATATGACATATCACCGCATTTCCCAGTACATTTTCCTGTCAGTTTTCTTACCACAAAATAACAACAGGGTTTGTTTGGGTGTGTGTGTGATTCTTTTGAAGTGGGTTTGATGCTCAAAAGCGAAAGAGCATTATATCTACTCTGACTGCGCAGCTGGGATATGACTGAATCATGCCCACAAAATGCTGGTGGCCTGGTAGTGGCCTTGACTTCCTTCTCAATCCTTTTCTGGGGTTGCGGCAGGCATCTTTCTCTGTACCTGGTTCAGTTTCTGCATTGCAGACAGGGACAAAGGAAAGTCAGTCTGGACAGACAGATTGCCCTGCACAGGGTGGGGTGTGGAGGAGATTCAGCATCCCACTCCCTTTCTTGTTAAAGACCCCCATTCCATGTGACTGGGGGAGGCGCATAAATGACAACCCTTTTGCTCTATTTTGGCGCATGGAACTCAACACTTGGTCATATCCACAGCATATATCTGAATCACATGGATTCCTACACTGTGATATGTCATATAGCATCTGTGCAAGTAATGAATATTCAGTAAACAGTGATGTTGTACGATCTCTGTGCAAATCAAAACGAGTGCTAAGTAGACAGGTTAAAAGAAAGATCCCAAAGTTGTTTACCCATCACAGGGCTACAATTTCCAGCACCCTTAATAAACTACAGTTCACAGGATTCTTTGGGGGAAGACATGAGTTTTAAATGCACTTTAAATGTGCGCTGTGGATGCGAGTGCACGCTGAAATTTGAAGTGCTGTAGTAATTGAGGAGTTAGACGTGAGAATTAGCACACAAGAAATATAAATTCACTTCTGAGCATCAAAGGCATTAAATGCACATTCTGGGCCAGAGGGTTACAGATGTTAGGATGGGCATTTCCAACCTGACATGGCACCGGGGCTGTTCAAGGGAAGGGAAGGAACTGGAGTTTGCCATGCACACAGAAATGGTTGCCAATACCCCGCAGGACTTACTCCAGGTAGAAGAAGGGGGTCCTTTGCATAGGACCCTCTGGTGGTTACTCCACCACCACCATTGGTGGGCCTTGGCAGGCATATCTGGAGGTGTTAGCCATTGGCATTGCAGGCCATCAACAACTTAGAACCACCATTTTTATTTCCCACGAAGCCCTTGATACAGTGGCTTTCAGAGGCATTGGGTGGAATGCAAATGGCAACCAGCTCCCAGTCCAGCTGCCTACAAACACATGAAGAGACCTGCTGGGTCAGATCAAAAACCTATCTAATTCAGCATCTTGTTCTTACAATGGCCAACCATCTGGCTGTGGGAATCTCAAAAGCAAGACCTGAGTACAAGAGCTCTCTCTCCACTAGTGGTTCCCAGTGTGATGGCCTGGGATTTGGACTTGGAGGCTGATCCTGAGGAATCCCAGCTGGCACAGGAGTCCCTGCCTCCAGAACCAGCTGAGCCAGGGCTGGGGCCTGAGCCTGAACGGTCCTCACCTGTGCTGGATCCTCAGGTGCAGGCACTAGCTGAGTCTGCTCTGGCTCCTGAGGTGATGGAGGACCCATTGCCTGCAGGTGCCCCACTCAGCCCCGTCAGGGGAAGAGGAGGTTCAGGCTCAGGGCAGAGAGGCGGAGGGAACTAAGTTCCCGCAAGAGAAGTGCTCGCCTCCAGGCCAGGAGAGGCGAGTCACCTGTGGACCGGGGCCACCCTATGCCTCGAGGCAGATAAAAGCCAGTCAGCCCCAGTCCCAGGTTGCGGGAACAATGTTGTTGCTAGCCTGTTCCTGCCTGCACCCTGTCCTGCTCTTCTGCCAGAGTTCCTGACCCCACCCGACTCCCTCCCTTGGACCCAGCTATAGCTTTGACGGACATCCTCCATACCACACCATCAACCTCGGACTGGACTTGGACCCCGCCTCTCGGTTAGCCCCCAGGACCAGCACACCCAGGAACTGATATTCAAATGCACACCACCTTTGACAGTGCAGGCTGCCTGGTACTGCTCACCTGCCACATTAAGCATCATTGCAGCAGGGAGTCTTGACAGCTAAGAACACTGTGTGCCAGAATCAGGCCTGGTGGCATGGATACAAGGTCAGGTGTTGCAAACAAACCATAGACGCACTGCAGACAGGTCCCAGCTGAGCAGATATCTACGCGCAGTTCAGGCTTCCCAGCGCTGTCTCATCTAACCTTTAGTTTGTACCCCATCAGGGGAAGCGTCATGTTACTGCCGCTTCACTCTCATACAGCACCTTGTGCATTCTGGACTTTAAATAAATGTGAAGAAGCAGTTCTGAAACGGGGAAGCTGGCGAGCATAAAATACAGCTTCCGTGTTAAAAGCGAAGCGATACTTTGCCTTTGGGAGGCATTCATGCTCTCTCAAAGCGTCTTGTTTCCCCCAGCTCTCTTGTTTCCCAGCTGTCCCTCCCTAGCACAATTTCAGTTTTAAAGGCCATTATTTTCCCTGCAGGGTTTCCCCCACCTTCTGCAGTCAGGATGACAAACAGCAACCAGATACCACCTGACTATGAGGCCATGAAAGGGCAGGCTTCCAGCACAGAAAGCACAAACGTTCAAAACCACCAACCAACTGCAAAATCCTGGCTGGGAAAGAGGAAACTGCTTCTGCCTTTAACTGTCCTTGGTTTTTAATGCTAGCTAATGAAAGGGTCCAAGGAGTTTTCTTGGCAGGGATACTGGAGTGGCTTGCTGGTTCCTGCTCCAGGTGGATCACGTTGGGTCAAAACTCTCCACTATGACCTGTCCATCTTGGGTGGCCCTGCATGGCATAGCTCATAGCTTCTCTGAGTTATTCAAGCCCCTTTGCCACGGCAAGGCAGTGAGAGCTGGACCATAAAGAAGGCTGATTGCCGAAGAATTGATGCTTTTGAATTATGGTGCTGGAGGAGACTCTTGAGAGTCCCATGGACTGCAAGAAGATCAAAACTCTCCATTCTGAAGGAAATCAGCCCTGAGTGCTCACTGGAAGGACAGATCCTGAAGCTGAGGCTCCAATATTTTGGCCACTTCATGAGAAGAGAAGACTCCCTGGGAAAGACCCTGATGTTGGGAAAGATGGAGGGCAGAAGGAGAAGGGGACGACAGAGAACGAGATGGTTGGACAGTGTTCTTGAAGCTACCAGCATGGGTTTGGCCAAACTGCGGGAGGCGGTGGAAGACAGAAGTGCCTGGCGTGCTCTGGTCCATGGGGTCACGAAGAGTCGGACACGACTAAGTGACTAAACAACAACAACAACAATGAAAGGGTATTACTTAACCCTCAGCCCTACAGCTCTACACCAGGCATGCCAAATCTCAGGTGCGGGGGCCACATGCAGCCCTCCATGCCTCTCTAGGTGGCCCTTGAAATCCTCCCAGGCCATGCCCCTCCCTGGTTCTTCTTCCACACCTCAAACATTTTGGCCTGTGGAACTCCTTTCTTGGGGAAATCCAGCTGGCTCCATCCTTTCTTGCCATCTTTAGATATTTGCTTATTCTCCAAGGCTTTTTATGAATAGAGTTTTAGGCTTCATCCATGCTTCCCTTTGTGCGACATTTCCAGGCACAGGTTTGAAATTTAAAGCTCCATGTCTGAGGGGTTTTGTTTGTCTGTCTGTTTTGGTTTTTTGTCCCAGTGCTTTATCTGGGAGAACCCGGTTTTTACCACTGAATCGGAGCAATCAGCAACTGGGTTTTCTGCAGACTGAGGTTTGCTCCGAGTCAAAACACAGGTTTTCCAGGGGGAAGTGCTGAGACAGACAACAACATGCTCAGATGTGGAGCTTAAAAGCACAGATCTGTGCCTAGAAAATGCAGCACAAAAGGAAGTCTGGATGATGATGATGATGATGATGATGATGATATATTTATACCCCTCCCATCTGGCTGGGTTTCCTCAGCCACTCTGGGCGGCTCCCAACAGAATATTAAAAACACTCTAAAACATCAAACATTAAAAACTTCCCTAAACAGGGAATGAGCCCTTGCCGTCTCTGCACTGACTTGTAGATACCATTTTAAAACCTTTCTCCTGATCCAAATATCTCTGGTGAGCCTTTAATTATTGTTATAGATATGGGGGGGCTCCCCCTAAACCCTAGGAATGAATAAATATTAGGATTTTGATTAATTGGGATGTGGATTAAAGTGCAGAACTGTGCCATACAGGGAATTCAGGAGGCTCCTGGGCTGGCTTATGCAAACCAGCCTTGGCCAAGCTAGGGCCATTAAGGGAACAATTGCTGGGCCATTGAGGAGAGGAATCTTTTAGCCTGGGGGGGGGGTGAGATGTTACCAAGGTGATAGATGGAGCGCATGTTTGAGGAGACAGGAAAAGGGAGTTGGGAAGCAAGGGGTTTTCTGGGAAGAAGGGGTGAGATTCATCTTGGCTGGTGAGAGGGAATGTTGCCTGCAATGCCACGGGCCATGCTGTAAGCTCTGGTCATAAGTGTACCAACCAAGCACGTACATAGATCAGCACAGGAAGATCGACCTGGAACCATTTTTGATTCCCAAACTGTCCCAATGTTTTCTCTGCAAGGTCAAAGGAAAATGGAAAAGCCTCCCCATTGTCTTTTCCTTCACAAATCCTGTCTTAAGGGTATGTCTGTGTCTGAATAGGGTGAGCCTGTGACCTGACTCAGGAACTATTTATCATTACTAAGTATTTATCATTACAAAAGACTGCCCAGGCTCCCCAGGGTATCAATCAAGTAAGCAGGCAATCCAATCAAGTGACCCTTAAACAGGTAAACCTGTCAGACGAGATAAACAAGTCACTCAGATTCCTGTTTTAGACCACCTTTTCTGTGATCTAGGTATGATGTATGGGTGGTGGTGGTCTTGAGCTACACCCTTGAGCTCCAGGGCAGGGAATTTAAAATGTCTATATAAGGCCTTGCATGCCATTGTTCTGGGTTCCTCCTCCTTTCCTGCATGTGAGGGGAGCACCCTGTTGCAACAGATCAATAAAGATCAGGCTTACTAGCTGCTTTGCTTCTCAATATTCTCTGGTTGGCCTCTGTTATTTTCTCCTACCAATAGGGAACCTATGTAAGGACTCTATATGGGCTCTTGTATACCCCATAAGGGAAAAAAGGGCAGATTTTTTGTTTACAACAACTCCTTGAAAGTGTAAATAGGTGAATAAACTAAACTATATTTCTTAAAGCACGGCAGTCTCCGCCGTGTACAGTATGTGCCTGGGACCCCATGGGCTCTTGCCACCACTTGGCAAAGAGAAGGACAGGCCCCTGGTTTTTGTAACATTATTCTTTCCTGTTGTTTTTACTCTCTTTTAAGCCAGCTTGGAAAGATACTACTTTGAAAGGAGGGGTGTATATGAATAAAATACTAAATAATGCATATGTTTCTCAACAAGACAGATAGCACCACACACACACACACACACACACACACACACACACACACACAAAATAGCAACACATTACTCCATTTTGCCTAAGTCTTTCATAGGTGCTGCGTGTCCACTTATACAATATTGCCACCCTACTCTGTTGGGTTTCCGACCCACCCATGGCAGACACCTCGCAGTTGGCTTCTCATCTGTGTTCCATCTGGCTTTGAGAAATACAGCACCTCGTGGGCCTGTCAGGATGAAACCCTCTGCCAGCTCAGTCAGACAGACGGCTTTGCCAAAGGAGCAGAAGAGAATCAATGAGATTTCCAGAGCCCGTGCAAGTCTGCCTTACGCACAGATTGGAACTCCCCATCCAGAGGGCAAAACGCCACGGTGCCTTGTGCCATTTCCCTGGAAAGGAAAACAGCTTGTCTAGCACGGCTGCTACGCAGCATCTGGGCGGGAGGGGGGTGATAGAGAGGGAGAGCTGGTCTATGTCTGTGCTCTGTGTAGCTTGAGACGAAGCACAACTAGCACACAAAAAGAGAAAGCTGCTCCTTTTATATTGTCCAGGTCTGGAACGCCCAAGTCCTCCAGCAAACACATGCATACGTTGCTTGCAGTTTTCCATTTTTAGCAGAAAGCTTGTGCTGTTAATTCTGGTCTGCATTGCTGTGCATCAGCAACAAACTGCATAGGGCAAGCCTTTCAAGAATAGCTGAGGCCGCCATTATTTGAAGCCAGGATGGTGTAGTGGTTGGAATGTCAGGCTGGGACCTGGGCATAGCTGTCAACTTTTCCCTTTTCTTGCGAGGAATCCTATTCGGAATAAGGGAATTTCCCTTAAAAAAAGGAAAACGTTGACAGCTATGGGAGCCCAGGGTGAGAATCTCTGCTCAGAAATGAAGATCACGGCTACCTTCCCAGGTTCACAAGCCCCACCTGCCCCTCCCTCCCTTCTTCTATTTTGTAATTATTATTATTATTTTCTTAAAGTAATAATAATACACATAAGAAATGCACACCCCATCCTCAAGACCAATATTCATCATAGTTAGCCAACTTTCCAAAAATGTAACACTTCTTGAGATGGTTTGACCCCTTTCTGTTTTAACAATACAAATTCCGCAAATATTCTCCCTATTTCCTCAAAGTTATTTCTCTTCCATATTCCCATATTCTCTTCCGTTAACACAACATGCCAATTTATCATTAATTGCTGTATCCCACACTTCTTTGTGCCATTCTTCTATTTGCTATCCACCTTGCTTTCTCCATTTCCTAGCTATGAGGAAACTCTTGCTGCTGTCAACAAATGTGTGAGTTAAGTCCTTCCTAGTTCCTTCTCCAGAATGCGGGTGGCGCTGTGGGTTAAACCACAGAGCCTAGGACTTGCTGATCAGAAGGTCGGTGGTTCGAATCCCTGTGACGGGTTGAGCTCCCGTTGTTCGGTCCCAGCTCCTGACCACCTAGCAGTTCGAAAGCATGTCAAAGTGCAAGTAGATAAATAGGTACCGCTCCGGCGGGAAGGTAAACGGCGTTTCCATGCACTGCTCTGGTTCGCCAGAAGCGGCTTAGTCATGCTGGCCACATGACCCAGAAACTGTACGCCGGCTCCCTTGGCCAATAAAATGAGATGAGCGCTGCAACCCCAGAGTCGGTCACAACTGGACCAAATGGTCAGAGGTCCCTTTACCTTTACTAGTTCCTTCTCCAGAATGCGCAGTAAGCACCTGACCATTTGACCCCCTATTGGTCTCATCTGCTCAATCCGCCACAGCCTGTCTTTGCAGGCAGCCTGTGCTTAACCACTGTAATAGATACATCTGGGTTTTATGCACCAATAATGGGAGGAACATAAGAAGTGTAGACCAGCAATCAGTTTATACAGCAAGAATATGTTACAGGTGTGTATGGTCTGTTGGCAGGCAGGCATCAGACCTGAACATTACATACTAGAAACACAACAACTTGATTGTCATTTTGAAAACAGCTTTACATGCTTTAAATTTTCTGCCATACTCCTGACATTCAGTGCTTGACTGTTTCACTACGCATGTTGTGCCCTATTTTCTGTGAGGTATATGACACTCACCCAGATTTATAATGAATATGAATATTCATGGCAATGCAATCTGCCTTGCCACCTGTCAGACCATTGTTTTCTCGTTCTGCTTTTCACTTGATGGCAATTTCACAGTTTCAGTGCGTATTTTCTCTCCAGTTTCTTTTTTCAGAACATTCAGAAATCAATTTATAATGTTGAGCCAGCAATAATAATAATAATAAATTTTTATTTATATCCCGCCCTCCCCAGCCGAAGCCGGGCTCAGGGCGGCTAACAACAATAAAACAGTACAAAAATACAACACAAACAACACTCTAAAATCATTCATTATAAAATTGATTCAAATCAAGCCACTGGCAATCATTGTGCCAGAGCTCCACGAAGATTGCCGAGGGAGGGAGTCAGGCTGTGCCCTGGCCAAAGGCCTGGTGGAACAGCTCTGTCTTGCAGGCCCTGCGGAAAGATGTCAAGTCCCGCAGGGCCCTAGTCTCTAGCGACAGAGCGTTCCACCAGATCGGAGCCACAGCCAAAAAAGCCCTGGCTCTAGTTGAGGCCAGCCTAACTTCTCTATGGCCTGGGACCTTCAAGATGTTTTTATTTGAAGACCGTAAGTTTCTCTGTGGGGCATACCAGGAGAGGCGGTCCCGTAGGTACGAGGGTCCTAGGCCGTGTAGGGCTTTAAAGGTTAAAACCAGCACCTTAAACCTGATCCTGTACTCCACCGGGAGCCAGTGCAGCTGGTATAGCACCGGGTGAATGTGGTCTCGCAGCGAAGACCCCGTAAGGAGTCTCGCTGCAGCATTCTGCACCCGCTGGAGTTTCTGGGTCAGTCTCAAGGGCAGCCCCACGTAGAGCGAGTTACAATAATCCAGTCTGGAGGTGACCGTCGCGTGGATCACAGTGGCTAGGTCAGGGCGAGAGAGGTAAGGAGCCAACTGCTTAGCTTGGCGGAGATGGAAAAATGCCGCCTTTGTTATAGCTGCAATCTGCGCCTCCATGGAAAGGGAGGTGTCGAAGATTACACCCAAACTCTTAACGGACGGTGCTGGCACTAATTGCACCCCCGCAAGAGATGGGAGTTGCCCTCCCAATCCCATATCGTCCCGTCCCAGCCACAGGACCTCTGTCTTCGAAGGATTTAGCTTCAACCGGCTCCCACGTAACCATCCAGCCACAGCTTCCAAACATCTGGTCAGTGTGTCTGGGGCCGAGTCAGGATGGCCATCCATCAACAGATAGAGTTGGGTGTCATCAGCATACTGATGGCAACCCAGCCCAAAACTCCGGACAAGCTGGGCAAGGGGGCGCATAAAGATGTTGAAAAGCATCGGGGAGAGTATCGCACCCTGAGGTACTCCACACACCAAGGAGTGGCGCGATGACAATTCCCCCCCAAGCGCCACCCTCTGTCCCCGACCAGAGAGAAACGAGCGCAGCCATTGAAGGACTGTGCCCTGGATCCCCACGTCGGCAAGGCGGTGGTCCAGGAGTTCGTGATCGACCATGTCGAAAGCTGCTGACAGATCTAGAAGAATCAGCAGCCCCGACCCGCCTCGATCCAGCTGTCTACGAAGATCATCTGTTAGGGCAACCAGAGCCGTCTCGGTCCCATGACCCGCGCGGAAGCCGGACTGGAATGGATCCAGAGCCGATGTTTCATCCAGAAACCTACCAAGCTGTTCAGCAACCGCTCTCTCAATCACCTTACCCAGGAATGGAAGATTCGAAACCGGGCGGTAATTGGATAGATCTAAAGGATCTAATGATGTTTTCTTTAAGAGCGGGCGCACCACTGCCTCCTTCAGTTCCACAGGGAATGTCCCCGTGCCAAGGGACAAATTGATGATATCCCCCAGGAGGGCCCGCACCTCGTCTGGACACGCTCTAATCAGCCAAGACGGGCACGGGTCGAGAGGACAGGTGGTGGGCTTTCCAGCTCGGAGGAGTCTGTCCACATCGGCTGGGGATATCCGGTCGAAGTGGTCCAGTACTGGACCCGAGGACAGTCGAGGGGCCTCCAGTTCCTTTATTGTATCCAAATTGGCAGGGAGGTCATGGCGGAGCAACAAGACCTTCTCCGCAAAAAAGCTCGCAAATGCCTCACAGCTATGTGCCAAATTGTTATTTAAATTTGGCTGTCCCTCAAGGGACGTTAAAGACCTGATTATACTAAATAATTGCGCCGGGCGAGAGCTAGCGGATGCAATGGAGGCCGAGAAGTAAGACTTCTTAGCAGCCTTCACCGCCATCTCATAGGTTTTCATAAAAGCCCTATAAGATGTTCTTGAGGCTCCGTCACGGGCACCCCGCCATACTCGCTCTAGCCGTCTGAGGTCCCGCTTCATTTTCCGGAGCTCCTCGGTAAACCAGGGAGCCCAGTTTCTGTGGGGTCGCAGAGGGCGCTTAGGTGCGATCTCATCGATGGCTGCCAGGAGCTGGATATTCCAGCCCTCAACAAGCTCAGTCAATGAGTCGCCAGGGGGAGCAAGGTCCCGCAAGGCTTGACGGAATCTATCAGGGTCCATCAGCCTCTGCGGGCGAGCCCAAATCGGCTCACCACCTAAGCAGGGAGGGGGTGGAAAGTCAATCCTGGCTTTCAGAGCGTAGTGATCAGACCATGGCACTTTCATCGAAGGAGACATGATCACATCTATACCTACGCCAAAGATCAAATCCAGCGTGTGGCCTGCTTGATGTGTGGGGCCCGAAACAAACTGGGAGAACCCTAGTGTCGCCATGGAAGACACCAGGTCCAGAGCCTGTGAGGAGGGAGTGGCATCAGCATGGATGTTGAAGTCCCCCAATACCAATAGGTTAGGGAACTCCAAGGCCCAGCCAGCCACCGCCTCCAATAGGCCTGACAGGGTGGCTGCTGGTGCGCTAGGTGGCCGGTACACCAGCCAAACAGCCAAGCTCTCCTCGGAGCCCCACACTAGGCCAACACATTCAATGCCGGGGATCGATGGCGATGGTAGAGCCCTGAAAGAACAATCTTCCCGGATTAATAATGCCACCCCTCCCCCCCGGCCCACAGTCCGCGACTGGTGGAGGACAGAGAAACCCGGGGGCGCCATCTCTCGTAAGGTAACTGTTGCCCCTTCGCGCACCCAGGTCTCCGTCACACAAGCCAGGTCGACCCCCTGCGAGGTAAAGAAATCTCGCAGGGTGGCGGTTTTGTTGCCTATAGACCTGGCATTGCACAGCACCAGTGACGGAGGTGAGTAATCCTTGCTCACCCTACCCTCGTCTCTCGGGATGGGGCGCAGATTGGAAGGGGTACGAGCATATCCATATCTCGATCCCCTTCGCCTATTACATCTGCCCCCACCGCCATACCTCCCTCGCCCCTCCACGGTAGGAATCCCAAGCCTCATAGTGGCCTCCATGGATGGCAATTAATGTTATTCTTTCGCAGCCTAAAACAATAAAAACAAAAACAACCCAGAAAAACAATAAGACAATACAAACAAAAACTACAAAAGTTACAATTTCATCAAAATCTAACAAATTCCCAAGCCCACCCACACATCCATCCCACCCCATATATAAAAAAATCTAAAGGGAAAGGGAAATTATTAAAACATATTAAAACATGTTAAAAAGAACTCTGCACCCCTTCGGGTCCTCCTGGGCAGTAGCAGCATCAGTGGCATCAACCGTCCTTGTGAGGCCCCACCCTGGGCCAGATAGTAAGTGGCAGGAGCAGTCCCTGTGAGGCTTCAGGCCCCGCCCCGGGCCAGATGGTGAGTGGCAGGAAGGAGCAGGGCCCTCAGACACCCACTCAGGAGAATCCTCCTGGGCAGCAGAGCGCAGCAGTCCCTGTGAGGCTTCAGGCCCCGCCCTGGGCCAGATGGTGAGTGGCAGGAAGGAGCAGGGCCCTCAGACACTCACTCAGGAGAGTCCTCCTGGGCAGCAGAGCGCAGCAAGAAATTTGGAAGAAGTGTGACTGCGTGCCACAGACCATTGACCTCCACCTGCTTATTGCAAGTATTATTTTTTTTATCAATTTCATTTCTATACTGCATTTTTAAGAAAAATTCTCAAAGTAGTTTACCACACATTGAAACATAATATAAAACAATCCAGAATAAAACATTACTGAAGTTAACCATAACGTATACATTCAAAGTAGAATAATTAACAGGAAATTAAAATATTATCTGAAAATATTTCAAAACAAAGCATTATGAAGGAGATTGACTACAGAATGCATATTTAACGCAGTTGACAAAAAAACATTGAACATTTCAAAAGAAAACATTACTAAAGCATGTCGAACATAAAATTCACATTTAAAACAGCGTAATATTTTACACACACACACAAATTAAATGCCAGATGCCAGGGGAAAGGTAGGGGCAGGATTGTCAACTTGGTGCTAAATACTGACCATTAGACTTAGTTATAAAACTATATTTTTATATAATCCTGTCAAATTCTGTTTCTGTAAGAGACCGGATCACACACCCTTGAGAACTGGAGAGTCAAGATAGGACATGTTCCACAGTGCAGAGCTATGAGCCTTACAAGAGGACTAGAGAGACAGGTGCTGTGCTCATGGCTGGCTTTCACTGAGCAATTGAAGCACCAAGTTGACAAGATGTCTTCCATACAGACTGAGAAGTGCTCTGGTCAGATTAATACGGCTGCTTTTCAGGTACAGGAGACCCTCTTTTAGTAAGGAGAATGTCATATATGTTTCTACATTATAATGTACATTTGAAGCTCACCATTTCTCGTTGTCGGTTTCCTTGTGAAGAGAAAGCCAGAGATTTAAGATGATACTTAATGAAACTTTTTCTAGCACACAGTTTGCTTGCAAAGGAACAGGGTGAGCAGAGGGGAAGCAAGTAGGCAGACAGACAGTCCCAGTACAACATCTATCCAGCACCCCAACATTCTGCCAAGCTGCAGCTGCAGCCACAAACATCCCAGAAGGGAGAAGCCTTGGGGTAGCCACTTGTCTTTCTTTTTTAAAAAAATACAATTGCATTATAGGAATTAAAGAGCCAACTCTAGTGTCTCGAATACCTTTTGACCCAATCACTCAACCATGGGGATGGCTGGGGTGTGCCTGGCTGGGTGCTGATTAATTTCCTCTCCCCATTTTCCCAGTTTAAGTGCCCACCGCAACCTCCTATTTACCTTATGGGACAAAACGTACAGCTGGCAGTAAAATACCTACATGTTTTGCCCAATGTGGGCAAATGGTAGTCTTAGGGAATGGAAGATTTTGATGCGGAAATAATTCTAGAAGGAAGGGTCACTCCCAGAATTACAACTTTCTTCTGAACTAGGCACTCCATTGCTGCTATTTACTTTTTAAAATTTGGGAAAGATCCTATTCGTGTATCTCCCCACATCACCAGTACTTTGATATTTGGCAATAGCGATAGACCAGGGAATACGTGTGGGTGGGCAGGGGGCTTCCAGATTGCCAATATTTTCAGGTGGGAGTCAATCACATACTGGCAAATTCAGGTTTTACAATTCAAGTTGATGTGGAGGTCTTGTGCAACAAACCCACCTTCCCAAAAGATCAAACTTTTTGTGATAAGGAAAGGGACAAGGAACTGCACTGGTAATCTGCAAACCAATCATGATTCATGCTCAATAAACAAGACATTTGGAAGCAACTTGTGCATTCTCGAAAACAGACACCATTTGAAAAAATCAACAAGTTCATCGGAATGGCGTTGAAGGCAAAACATCAGGGTATCTTATTTTCTTTCTCCCATTGTGACCTGCAGAACTATGTCAGCCAGGAACCAAAGTCACTCGCGGCATCTTCATAAACTCACAAAACACCATGTGTAAATAATTGTGCAACTTGGCAACATGCTTATTTTTAAAATTTAAAATAATGAGCGCTTGTTTCAAAATAAAAAAGGTGATCCAGATCTCTCCTCTTGATGTTGAAGGAGAAGGCACAGAGCCCACCCATGTAGTGCAGAATGAGGAGGGGGGTGCTGAGTTAGGGAGAGTTTAGGGTGGGAAAAGAAAAAAAATCTACCATAGCCAATTCCTTCTCCCCTTTCCCCCTCCAGTCCACTCTCAATCCCATCAGAGATCACACTCACATATTTCTCTTTTGTGGAATGTGTGCAGAAACTGGATCATGCCCCCCCTTCCTTTTAAGGCTGAGGTCTGGGAAACATTTGAACTGGAGGACACAAGTCTTGTAAGACTCACAGCTCAGTGATAGAATCATAGAAACACAGAACTATAGAAGAAGGAGGAGGAGGAGGAGGAGGAGAAGAGTTGAAGAGTTTGGATTTGATACCCCACTTTATCACTACCCAAAGGAGTCTCCAAGCGGCTAACATTCTCCTTTCCCTTCCTCCCCCACAACAAACACTCTGTGAGGTGAGTGGGGCTGAGAGACTTCCGAGAAGTGTGACTGGCCCAAGGTCACCCAGCAGCTGCATGTGGAGGAGCGGAGACGCGAACCCGGTTCCCCAGATTACGATGCTACCGCTCTTAACCCCTACACCACACTGGCTCTGTAGAGTTGGAAGGGACCCCAAGGGTCATCCGGTCCAAGCCCCTGCAATGCAGGAATCTCAGCTAAAGCATCCTTGACAGATGGCCATCCAACCTCTGCTTAAAAAAGAGCACCTGCTATGCCTGAACAAGGCCAAGACCATGGACACAACCGTTAACGGATCTCACAAAGCAAATAGAGAGAGACCTCCGACTGGGAATTCTGTAGCTAGGCACTGTCAACCAGCCTGCTCCAACCCGGTGCCATCCAGATGCAGTTCATAGAATCAGAACTGGAAGGGGTCACAAGAGCCATCTACCCCAATTCCCTGCAATGCAGGAAACTTTTGTCCAATGTGGGGCTGGACCCCATAACCCTGAACTACAACTCCTGTCATTGCTAACCATGCTGCCTGGGGCTAATGGAAGTTATGGATGAGGTTCAAAACATCTGGAGAACATATTAAGAGCCCTGCTGGGTCAGGCCAGTGGCCCATTGAGTCCAGAATCCTGTTCTCGCAGTTCCCAACTAGATGCTTATGGGAAACCTGCAAGCAGGACTTGAACAGAAGAACACTCTTCCCTCCTGTGATTTCGGGCAACTTGCATTTTGAAGCCTTGCTGCCTCTGACCATGGAGGTTGAGCACAGCCATCATGTCTAGTAGCCATTGACAACCTTATCAACCTTATATTTTGGCAGGTACCGTATTTTTCGCTCCATAAGATGCACCTGACCATAAGACACACCTAGTTTCTAGAGGAGGAAAACAAGAAAAAAAATATTCTGAACGAAACAGTGGATGTCTGATTTTTGTGGTTCATGCTGTGGCCACAGACATGATATGTGATTTGACGGTGAGTTTGGGGTAGCTCAATGCAAAAATCCTGAGAATCCATGTGGATCCGTGCTTTGAAATCCTGGAGAGCCTCTGCCAGCCAGTGTAGGCAACCGTGAGCCAGCGGGAGCAATGGTCTGACTCAGCTTAAGGCTGCTGCTTCCTGTATTCTTCCTATGATTGACAAAGTCCTGGTTGCTATCACTCTAGCAGGACTCCAAGCATCAAAATGTGCAAGGCAAGCAGGACTGGAAGAAGTCCCAGAGAACAGTTTGGCCACAAATTCGGGAGAAAGAAGAAAACAGCTGCAAGTAATTCAGGAAGAGAAAAAGAGAGAGAGAGAGAGAGAGAGAGAGCGGCCAGTGCCAACCAAATTGCAAGCGCAGCTGATGATGAGAAGCCTGTGTCCCAGGAGACTTCCTTATGACTCACAACAACCAACCAGGAATGGAGACGTGTAACTACACCAGCTTTGTGATTCCCAGCAGTACCCCATTTCCAAGCAAAACAAAACCTTGGCTTATTATAAGCTCGTGAGGCACCTGTCCAGAAGAACACTGAGAATCTGAGGCTGGGGTGTGCACACCGACAGTGTGAGAAAGGAGAGCTTTGGGGATCCTTCTCAGTGGACGTCACCAAAACTCACCCAAAAAGCCCTGCAGGATTTTGGTTGTTTGGCAATCCTGCTCCGAAGATTTTGCAAGGCATGCTCTTTTCTTTGGGGGAATTGATTTTGCTTTAAAGCTGAGCACTGTCTGTCCACCCTGCTCCTCCACCCCCTTGCCTAGGAATGACTCTACATCAGAGTCTTTCCCTGGGGCATTTTATCCCAGGAACATGGTGGAACAGCGAAGCTGCCACTTCAACTAGCAGTAAGACTTAAAAAACCATAAAAATAAAAGGACCAGGGAGAGAAACCAAGGCACTTGAAAAATTCTCCGGCCCTCAGAAAAGCCTCTGAATATATTTTCCGCTTGCTTTGTGGGGGCTAAATGGTCCCGAGAAAGTCGTGTGTGATATTCAGCCCAGTTTTAATACAAATACGTTGAGAAATAAATGTATTTCGTGCTATGAAGCTTAACGTCTCATGAAGTGGCAGGGGAGGACCATTTGCATAACAAAATACCGTATTTTTCGCTCTATAAGATGCACCAGACCAAAAGACGCACCTAGTTTTTGGAGGAGGAAAACAAGGAAAAAAATATTCTGAATCTCAGAAGCCAGAACAGCAAGAGGGATCACTGTGCAGTGAAAGCAGCAATCCCTCTTGCTGTTCTGGCTTCTGTGATAGCTGCGCAGCCTGCTTTCGCTCCATAAGACGCGCACACATTTCCCCTTACTTTTTAGGAAGGAAAAAGTGAGTCTTATAGAGCAAAAAATATGGTACATTTCTGGCTCCACAGTACAGCTTGGAGCAGCCTTCTCCAACCACCAGATGTTGGATCAGGGCCCCCATCACCCCTGACTATTGGCCATGCCGTCTGGGGCTGAGGGAAATGGAGTGGGAAACATCTGGAAGTCACCTCCAGTTTGCCTGAAGGGTAACTTCCTGTCAGGACTGCATCTGCATTTTAACAAGGACTTAAGTACCTGGCTGTACAATAAGTATACCTTATCTACATAACAGTCAAGATTATATCGTTAGAAACCTCATTAGTGACTTGTTATGCAACACATTCCAATGCTGACGGTTAATTGTGGGTATTTGCCAGTAATGATGTGTTCTCTTGTTTCCTTCCTTTCTGCTTTAACAGAAGCAGCAAGGTTTGTTTTCTAGACTCCCTCTTTCCCTTGCCATGAATGTCTTGTTTTTAATCATTGAAAACCTGATCACTAACCAGTTTAGTGGGAAAGTAGCACATCATTCAGCTCTCTGTAGCTACTCATTAGCTCAAAAATGGTTTGGGAAACAGAATTTCCTACGCGGATGTGTGGGAATTTATCATTCACTTGTTTATTTAAGGTATTGATTCATCTCTTTTCAGGCAAATCTTACGTAAAAAAGGAAGAATTAAAATCTAATACAGGGGACGCTAACCTTTTCCAGTGGGGATGGAGGGCCACTGAGTGGAAAATGGTGGTTTTAAACAGCAGCAGAGGATTGGATAAAGCATGGAGGTAGGAACACTGAGGTGAAAAAGTGGCAATTTTAAAAATGGCAGAGGTCTGAGTAGAGTGAGCAGGTTGTGATGTTGTATGAGGGAAGTGGAAGTTTAAAACAAGGTTTGAGTACAGTGAGAAGCTGGTTTGGAAAGGCTCTGTTGTGTTAGCTTTTTGGTGTTTGTTGGCTTCTGTGCTGTCCCTATCTCTGCTATTTCTCCTTGTTAAACCTGGTTTGTCTCCTTAAATAAAACAAAAACCCCTCAGTGCCTCTACACCTCTGCTTTACTCCAATTTTTGCCACTATTTTCCTTTCAGTGTCCATTCCTTCCTGTACTCAGACCTCTCCCTCTTCCATTACTCACCTTTCCAATTTGAGAAAGGCTGCTACCCGGTTAATGAAATCTTAGCCAATTGGCCATATGCGTTTTAGCATATCAATCAGTTAAATTTGCATACATTTGGCATCATCTGAGAACAGGTGTTTCCTCCTGAGGAAAAGGAAAAGGGGGACTACATCTTCTAAGATGGTGTTTGTCATCTCCACTTTTTATATAAAGATAAAGGGACCCCTGACCATTAGGTCCAGTTGTGGCCGACTCTGGGGTCGTGGCGCTCATCTCGCTTTATTGGCCAAGGGAGCCGGCGTACAGCTTCTGGGTCATGTGGCCAGCATGACTAAGCCGCTTCTGGTGAACCAGAGCAGCACACGGAAACGCCATTTACCTTCCCGCCAGAGCGGTACCTATTTATCTACTTGCACTTTGATGTGCTTTCGAACTGCTAGGTTGGCAGGAGCAGGGACCGAGCAACGGGAGCTCACCCCGTTGCGGGGATTCGAACTGCCAGCCTTCTGATCGGCAAGTCCTAGGCTCTGTGATTTAACCCACAGCGCCACCCATGTCCCTAATTTGAGAAAGATAACAGATGTGAAATCCTCAAATATTCCATAGTACATACACGCAATGTATTTCACTTCTGGTACCATGTGTTGTCTTCAGCATGAAGTTTTGGATTCAATTTAGTGATTTGGAAGAGATAATTTATTAGCAAGCAAACACCCAGGTATGTCCCCTAGCCAGCATCTGCACTGAACATTCTCCAAATTAACAGGCTAGCTCTTAATATTCTTTTCATCTTAAATATACAGTAACATGTATCAACATTGGCGGAGGGAGTTGTGCAAAGGGGGGGGGTGCAGAATAAGAGAGAGAGCAAGGCATGGAAATGGGGGTGATCTGTGTGCAAGGAGAGCAGAAAAAGGAGGCAGAAGGAGGTAGGAAAAGGGAGGTGAAGGTGATAACTCCAAATCATGGACTGAGTACCTGCCAGGAAGCATTTAATATTCTAAAGATGGGAGATTAATATACATGTATTTGTGGACCAGCTCCAGTGGTTATTTCACAAATGATTGGGACTGATCGGTGCTGTGATTTATTGAAAAATGCATGCCAGTCCTCAAAAATCCCTTGGCTTACGTTTTCTGCCTTATATCAAGTCAGCAGGACTTGTTTCAGCAGGATGTGCTGGGGATTGGAATGCCCAGGTGTTTACATAATCACCTGCTGCCTTTGCTGTTCCTAAGGAGACAATCAGGAAGTTAATGGGCTAGGTAAGAAGAGACTTTCATGTGGCCTTTGGCCAAGGTTGAAAGATAAAGGTGGAAATTGTGTTGGAACTGCACAGTTAAATAAAAGAAAACAAGTTTATGAGTGCAGTTCTGCCGTAATCTGTCTAAGGCTACTGTTGGGGACGAAGTGCTTTGGGTTCCTGAAAGTGTGCATATTCTGAGCCAGAATTCTGCAAAACTTGTGACCTTAATACTTAGGGCTGCCAAGTAAGTAGAAATAAACCAGTCTACCCTGCTCCTGTGAGTGAAATATAGAGATCAGCACAACACAGGGATAAGCATTCAGGGATTCAGATAACCTCCCCCACTCCAACTGAAGGGAGAAGGTTTGAGCAGGATTGTAAAGGCCACTGTGGGCACAGCAGGCCTCTGGGAGGGGACTGTATAGTGGTACCTCGGGTTACATACGCTTCAGGTTACAGACTCCGCTAACCCAGAAGTAGTGCTTCAGGTTAAGAACTTTGCTTCAGGATGAGAACAGAAATTGTGCTCTGGCGGCATGGCAGCAGCAGGAGGCCCCATTAGCTAAAGTGGTGCTTCAGGTTAAGAACAGTTTCAGGTTAAGTACAGACCTCTGGGACGAATTAAGTACTTAACCCGAGGTACCACTGTAGTTGGGGCTGTACAATTTGGTGCCAAAGGCAAGTTCTGCTGGGTTTGATTCAACTGGGGAGTTCCCAATTGGCATTCCCAAGTGGAGCTGATTCCAGACCCTCCAAGTGTCCCTAATTTCCAGAGACAGTCCCAGATTTACAGAAACCGTTCCAATTTCTGATTTGATCCCAAGAAAGTCCTGCTTTTCCTTAGGATGTCCCTATTTTCATCAAAGAAGTGTTGGAGGGTGTAGAATAGGACATCACTACTGGATAAATGTTGGAGGGTATGCGATTCCTGCCAAAAAGCCAGGATTCAAGACAGTGCTTATCAGCTGAGTAATGATGGCTTCAGGCACTGCTGGGATCAACTAAACTCAGAGTTTCTGATCAGCTGATTGGCAGTAACTTCAAGATTGCTCGGATTGGGGGCACTTCAGAGTCCTGGTTGGAGAGAGATCGTGGAGAGCTACTGCCAGTCAGTGTAGACAATATTCAGCTAGATGGACTAATGGACGGATAATAATTTTTTTACTAGCCAGGAAGCATTATTATTACAGCGTCTTTTGGTGAATTTAGGTCATTTGGATAATGAAGATTTCTGTGGACATTTTAAGTTTAACTGTATCAGAATAGTGTTTCATGTTGAAGTTTGACAGTCAAAACACAGAGCTCTGTCCATTCCTTGCCACCTTGTTACTCACTCACTTCCCAAGGAAATGAGTTAAGTTAATATGCTTGATGGCTTTGAAGATGAAAGGGGCTGTATAAGTGTTTGGTGTCATTATGTAGCTGACACCCTGTTCTAAACAGTGATGGGTTGAACCACAGCTCCTTGGGGACTGATGAAGGATAAAGAATTGCTGATGGCACAGCAGGTTGGAGCAGAGCCATGGCCATTATAAAGTGAAACAAGAATAAATAGTAGGCACGGTTTTAAAATTGAATGGTGTGTATGTGTGTATGTGATTTTACTGGCTGGTCCTGGCTTTTCTAGGTATCTTTTAAACATGCACCCACTCCAGAATTAAACTTTTAAAAGCTTGCTTTAACCAATAGTTAAGGCTGACTAGATTATCCAGGTATGTGCATCCTTTGATACCTGGCCCAGAATGCGGCAGCCTGCCTTTCAATGGGAGTAGGGTACTAGAGGTGCATTAACACTGGTTTTCATTTCCCGTGGCTTTTTCAAGTCTCTCAGGGACAATTCAGTGCTCTGGTTTGAACATATAGCACTTTAAATGGCCTGGGTTTCACATTTTGCAGAATTTACCTGTTTCCCAGCTGTAGCATAGTTTACAGATCAGGAAGCTTTAATGTCTCTGGCTTTGATCTCACCTTAGCTAGGAAACCATTTGATGTCAGTATTAGGGCTGGGTGGGAAATTCGACTGATTTTGAAGATGAACCTGCCAAACCCACACTTTCTCACACAAGATGTGAGCTGAAACATAGCTGTCCTTTGAAATTTGCCTGCCTCTGAATTTTGCAATGCAGTTCTGCTGCCAGGGAATGTGTACACAGGAGCGATGCGATATTTTCTGACCTGGCCAGATTCTGACCTTGATATTATAGGAGTGCATGGCTCAGAACTTTCTACTTGTCGGTCTCCTTTCCATGGAGAAAGTCCCAGTTTCAACCTCTGACGCTTCCAGGATCAAGTAGTCAGTGATGTGGAAGACCTTCGTAGGGAGACTTTGGAGAACAGCTGCAAGCCAGAATATGCAATACTGGCATGGATGGACTTATAGTCTGACCTGGTAAAGGCCAGTTCCCTATGCTTCAAGTTACCGTATTTTTCGCTCCATAAGAAGCAGATTTCCCTCCTAAAAAGTAAGGGGAAATGTGTGTGCGTCTTATGGAGCGAATGCAGGGGGGAGGCAGGCGGGGAAAGCCCACAAGCTCCACGCGGCTCTTGCCGGCTTTTCTCCAGGAGGGAGAAGGGACTGACTGGCCGCATCAATCCCTTCTCCCTCCTCATGGAAAAGCACGTAAAAGCTGTTTGCTCTTTAAAAGGTGTGTGGCTTCTGCAGGCTTTTCTATGATGTGGGGGAATTCCCCCACCTCGTAGAAAAGCCCGCAGGAGCCGTGCACCCTTTAAAGAACACACCGCTCTTGGGGGCTTTTGTGGGAGGTGGGGGAAGGGACAGAGGGCAGCCCCTCAGTCCCTTCCCACACCTCCCGCAAGAGCCGCACTCCCTTTCACTAGCCACGTGGACCGTGTGTGCGGCGCTTGCAGACTTTCCCCCAGGAGGGAAAAGGGCAGCCCGTCAGTGATGGGCTGCCCTTCTCCCTCCTCGGCAGGAAAAGCCCTCAAGAGCTCGGCAGGAAAAGCCTTCAAGGAGCGCTGAGAAAGGGAGCGTGTGAAAAGGAGTGCTAAGCAGAGCCTGGGATGCATACAGGCTCTGCTCAGCGCTCCCTTTAAAAATATTTTTTTTCCTTGCATTCGCCTTCTAAAAACTAGGTGCATCTAATGGTCAAGTGCGTCTTATGGAGTGAAAATACGGTAAATAGTACAGAAACATGGAAAATAACACCAAACACACACACCAGAGATCTCTCTTTTACATGGCTTTATAAACTTCAATATATCATCATTTAGAAATTAGGCAATAATAGATGGGGAGCAGCTGTCAGCACAACAATGCTACCCCCTTAGCTAAATCACTGTGGAACCTCTAGAGGCCATGACGAAAAAATAACTCCTCCATAGAATTGCTGTTGCCAAGTACTTGCATCCCACAGGAACCAGCATCAATGTGTTCCCCTGGTTCCAGTCCACATCTGTCCTCCTTGTGATTAAGAACTATAAAAAGTATTCCCTAAGTGGCTAGACAGCCAAGCGAGTACAGAGGGTCCCTTCCCTTAATAAAATGATCACAAGTAACTTGAAGTAATTCAGTACACCACGCCGAAGACGGTCAAAAGGTAGCAGAGCTAGTAGCAACCAGAGCGTCATTGCCTTCCTGTGCACATCCTATAAATACCTAAGTAAAAAAGTGTTGTTGTTTTTTTTAAAAAAGCACTTAGGGTTGCAAAAAACCAGCTAGCTTGCCACAGGACTAAAGCCTTTGCCTTAGAGTCCCAGCTACACTCCTGGTCTGAGGCTTCCCTTACATCATGCTTGCTTTGTGCAATGTGGGCTGGATACTTATTTCATTTACAGATGGGAAACTGAAATTGACAGATAATTTGTCAGCAAAGCCCATTGAGTATGCCTGCTTGCTATGATGTGATTTGAAGTAAGCCTGGGCTCTTATCTCTTGGACCACACTGGATCTTTAACATTATGCTCCCGACATGAGCAAAAGTCATAGGACTCCTCTGTGTGTTTCATTAGTTGCCGCAGTAAAAGTAAACATTTGATGTGGAGGCTGGTAACTGTAACTGAAACTGTACATAAGCCAGGGACATCAGCAAAAGAGCTAAAGAAGGAACATTTGATAAGCTAAGGGAGAGTGAATTGCACCGTTTGTGTTCTTTGTATAAAATGCTTGTGATTGTATGAAAGATATTTCTCAGAACACAAAGAGAAAATGCAGAAGAATGTAATAATAATAATAATAATAATAATAATAATAATAATTTATTATTTATACCCCGCCCATCTGGCTGGGTTTCCCCAGCCACTCTGGGCGGCTTCCAACAAAACACTAAAATACAATAACCTATTAAACATTAAAAAGCTTCCCTAAACAGGGCTGCCTTTAGATGTCTTCTAAAAGTTTGGTAGTTATTTTTCTCTTTGACATCTGGTGGGAGGGCGTTCCACAGGGCGGGTGTCATTACCGAGAAGGCCCTCTGCCTGGTTCCCTGTAACTTGGCTTCTCACAGAGAGGGAACCACCAGAAGGCCCACAGCGCTGGACCTCAGTATCTGGGCAGAATGATGGAGGTGGAGACGCTCCTTCAGGTATACTGGGCTGAGGTCGTTTAGGGCTTTAAAGGTCAACACTTTGAATTGTGCTCGGAAACGTACTGGGAGCCAGTGTCAGTCTTTCAAGACCGGTGTTATATGGTCTCGGCGGCCCCTCCCAGTCACCAGTCTAGCTGCCACATTCTGGATTAGTTGTAGTTTCCGGGTCACCTTCAAAGGTAGCCCCACATAGAGCGCATTGCAGTAGTCCAAGCGAGAGATAACCAGAGCATGCACCACTCTGGCGAGACAGTCCACGGGCAGGTAGGGTCTCAGCCTGCGTACCAGATGGAGCTGATAAACAGCTGCCCTAGACACAGAATTGACCTGTGCCTCCATGGACAGCTGTGAGTCCAGAATGACTCCCAGGCTGCGCACCTGGTCCTTCAGGGGTACATCGGTATATGCTAATTTGCAGAAAAAGTAGCTTTGCAGAACTGAGGTCTATGAAGCAAACTATTCTCCTTACACTGTATGGGACTCTAGAATAAAAGAAAATTGTTTAAATTAAGGAACACGTGTCATTAATTCATAATGCTCATTTTTTCCTATGGCAGTAACTCAAGTTGTGCACCATCCAGTTCCCCTCCTGTGGCAAGGAAGCAGGTGGATCACACCCCATCTCTGGAGATCCTTTCGGCAGCTGCAGCATTTCAACCAACCAGCCGGGAAGTCTCCTTGTAAGAGCAATTGTGAAATTTTCAGTTTATTAAAAAACAAAAGTGTGATGTAACACACGTTTCTTTCCAGCAATCTTGGGTCACTGAGCCTGACACTGATGAAATTTTGTTTCCTGGGAATAAGTTCTAGTTGCAGAAGGGGGGAAAAAGGATAAGCTATTTTAAACAACTCAAGACTACACATTAAATATAAACATCACAGATAAGATCCAGAATGAAGACAGATGGTCTTAGTTTTTAATCAATGTTTATATTCCCCTTAGAAATTCCAAGTACTTTATTGATGCTGTTTAGAAAAATGTTGCTTTTTTATGATTGAAACTCACAAGGATAGTTATCCAAACTGTTACAACGTTGGCTGGTATATTTATTGGCAGGAATACCAAGACTATTACAGCAAAACTGGGACTTGAGGGAAATGGACATTTTCTCCCTTCCTCTAATGAAATCTTAGGATTCTTGTATTTTGTTGGCACTAAAACTGGTGCTTTCCCCGTCACTAACTGCAGCATGGGGTAGGTAATGTTCATTGGGATCGCAGGTGGGCTGGGAAGGGTTAAATCCTCCCAACTAGGGTTGCCATATGTCCTCTTTTTCCAGGACACACCCTCTTTTTCATGATGAGAGTCATCATAGAGATCCATAGTCAAAAGCAGAAGTTGGCAAATGTGTCTTCTGTTTTGCTCATCAAAATACGGCAACCCTGAGAACTACACATATAATTAGTTTTTTAAATCTCTTGACATGACTGCAAGTTACACACTTAATATAATGTGGAAATGGGCCCTATGTTACGGAAGAAGTCCCATTGATTGTTATGGAAAATATTCACATATTTCTGCCACCAGTGCTTGTGCTATGCATATGTTATTGACAGTTTTGGGGATCTGATATACCACCAAAATGGAAGCAGCATTCAATAGGCAATCAAAGCCAATTTTAAAAATATTCTGATATGGGAATTTTGTAATTCCAATATGATAGCAGTAGAAGTTTCATAGTCTAAATATCTTCACTGAGATGGGCCTGTGGTGGATATTAGTAACCTATGAACATCTGATCCTATAACCCTTGTGTATCAGATTTTAAACTGAAGATTTGGCTTCTTCCAGTCTTATGGTACTTTTCAACAAATGCTGGAAAATATTAAGCCAGCTCCTGTGGTCCCAGCTTCAACAAACCAATTTTCAAACCTTTATGATTCGATAATGTGCAAATCAGCTAAGAAAGAATAGTCCACCAGGGTCTTAGAAAGCAAAAAAGGAATAAAGATTTCTATTGAAAAGGAAGGTTGATTACCAAAGGCAACTTTGGGCTTCTCTCGGTGCTGAAATTCACAGTGCCAACATCTGAGAAATTGTTAATTATGGTTTTTATTATTATAACAATATTTTAACAACCGGTGTTTCACAACCTGCCTGGAGATCACACTTCCTGTCTGTATTTGGTAAGACTTTCCTGATCTAGCTTTGCAAGATTTTAATGTTAATTTCCGTGATACAGATCTATGGACCCATATACCGGTAGATAAATCCTGACACAGAGAAACTAATTACAAGCTGCTGTGTGATAAGGCCCCAGGGGAAGATGCGATTCCTGGAAAGGTACCCTATAGCCTCCATTCTGATTATTCAATTCTCAGAAGGCCATCACTTATGTAGCCAAAATGGCAACAGTCACAGGAGGGAAGTCTCTCTGGAAATCTCTCTCCCCCTGCACCAGTAACAGTCCAAAGAGCACGTTCAGTAGCTATGCAACACTGTTTACAAAAAGGGTTGGGGAACTTTGGGTCCAGTGGCCTAAACAGGGGTCAGCAAACTTTTTCAGCAGGGGGCCGGTCCACTGTCCCTCAGACCTTGTGGGGGGGCAGGCTATATTTAAAATTAAAATTAAAAAATGAATGAATTCTACTCTTGTAAAAAATACCAGGCAGACCTCACAAATAACCCAGAGATGCATTTTAAATAAAAGGACACATTCTACTCATGTAAAAACACGCTGATTCCCGGACCGTCCATGGGCCGGATTTAGGTGATTGGGCCGGATCCGGCCCCCGCGCCTTAGTTTGCCTACCCATGTGGCCTAACACGATGCTCCAGGCTTCTTTGTCTGACCTTGAAGACTCCACCCATGCCACCCTCCTTCACTTGCTCTGCTCCCCGCCCACTCTTAACCCCCCAATAGCAAAACAGTGCCAGCAATCATCCTGATTCTCAGCCCAAAACTGCATCTGAGAAAGGACTTCAATGTAAAGTCCTTTCTCAAAAGTAGCATCCTGTCAGGTACACAGGGTGGGGGTGGGAAGAGACATGGCTGTTTCCACTGGTGCACTGCATGGCAGTGTGGTCAGTCATGCTTCCCTCTGCAATGCACCTGGTAGGATGCTACACCATGCAGCTTTCCCCCCTTATTTTGCTCAAGGTCTGTTGGGTTGATGAGGGCTCTTCGCTTTCAAAGCCTTTGGAGTGGCATCAAATCCATCTTGGTTCCTGGTGCCGGTGGACCTGCTGGAATGGCAGAGATCTTGGGCAAGCAAGCTGGAGCCATCTCTCTAAAGCAGGGGTGTCCAAACGTTTTTCAGAGGGCCAGATTAGATGAAGTGAACATGCGTGAGGGCCGACCAAAGTTGTTGACCTTTTACACCAAAGCTTCTTTTGGGATTTCCCCCCAAAGTTGTTGAGCTTTTTTGGACATGCCTGCTCTAAAGGCAAGGACCGAGGATAACACAACATACAGATTGTTTAAATGTAACCAGGTTTAAGATTATATTAATTTGGCAGCTATTTTTTCCCTCTTGGGTAGGATTTGAGTATTACGGTTCCTGTTTTTAAAGAGGGGTGGGCAATAGGAAGCTACCTACCAATTACAGATTGATAATTTTGATTAACACAGCTGTAAAACTGTATGCAAAGTAGTTGAGAGAACTTGAGAACTGGGCAATAAGAAATTGCATTTTTAATGAGGCGGCTGGAGTTAGAAGAGGCTTCTCCCCAGTGGATTAATGTTCTGTGCTCAACCACAAGCTGCATAAATATTTTCATTAAGGAAGCCTTTGCCTTTGCTGCTTTAGTTGATGTATGGAGAAGATTTATTTTGTTTAGGCACAATATTTTGGTCAAATATAAGCTTTGCCATATTTATTACAACCCCCTTAATAGTAGTACTTAAAAAAAAAACTTTAAAAACCTTAGGCTTTCTTTTCAGGCTCTCTAAATCTACTTGTTACCTGGGGAATTGAAAGAGGGCTTGCTTCAACCGCTCTTTAGCTTCTTTATTAATATTGTTCTGAAACCAGCAGTTAAACATTTTTCACTTTGTACCTGCGAATAGGAAATAGATTTTGGAACACTATAGACTTTTGCTTTTGTGTGTATGCATGTGTTTTGCACAGATCAGTCTTAGAGGATTATTACAAACTTTGGGAATACATTGCAAAAAGTACTTACAGATTATTTTGGGGGGGGGAGGTGGTGATATTTAGATGTAAATCCAAACTGCATATGCTGCATCTTATTTCCAAGGCAACTGAGTAGGTAAAGTGCCATTAGTTCCTTGAATTTCCAGAGCTGCCAAATGGAAAACTGAAGGCAGCTGCTAAAGCTCTGGCTGCTAAAGCTCTGGCAAATAATTGAGGGTGTACAGTACATTCTTAGTTTATCAAAATCAAAGTTTTTTGGGGTTTTTTTTAAAGTTTGAGGGACATATGGAACACCAACTTTTAACTATTTTCAGAAAAAGTAAATGAGAACTATTAGGTATTCCTAAAGGCAAACCTGCATTTTTTTTTTAGGGGAAACTGACATATTCCTGGATGCAACTAAGATCCAACTGTCAATTTCTAATTTCTGGCTTGATGCCAGAGAGCAGACTGCTTTTTAGAGCAGGTGCACACTAAAGAGTAAAGTCCATAATCTCTGCATCATTAAGTAGTACAAATTATCTATTTGTATGATTTTGAAGAAATGCAGGGATATCTGCTGCCATGCAGTATTCAATACTAGATAAATGTTAAATATGTATTCTGTAGTTGACCTCCTTTGTAATGTTTTATTTTGAAATCTTTTAAGATCATATTTTAGTTTTGTGTAATGTTGCTTTGACTGTACAGTGGACCCGCCGGATACAAACTTAATTCGTTCTGGGGGTCCTTACATACCCCGAAAAGTTCACGACGAGGTGCCGCTTGTGCGCACACGTGCAGCACGATAGAGTGCTTTTGCACATGTGTGCAGAGCGAAACCCGCAAGTATATGGAAGTTTGCAGAGTTCACAACCCGAAAGTTACGCTACCCACAGGTAACGTAACCTGAGAGTCCACTGTACAGTCATACTTTGGGTTAAAGTTGCTTCAGGTTGAGCATTTTCAGGTTGCGCTCCGCAGCGACCTGGAAGTAACAGAACAGGTTACTTCCAGGTTTCGCCGCTTGCACATGTGCAGACGCTCAAAATGATGTCACACGCATGCGCAGAAGCGGCAAATCACAACCTGCGCAGATGCGGGTTGTGTTCTGCTCAGGATGCGAACAGTGCTCCGGAATGGATCCTGTTCGCATCCAGAGGTACCACTGTATACTCTATATTTGACTTTCTTCAGATTCTTTTATGTTTTATTGATTTAATATGCTGTAAACCGCTTTGAGATTTTCCATAAAAATATAAAGCGAACAAAAATACAGTGGTACCTCGGGTTAAGAACTTAATTCGTTCTGGAGGTCTGTTCTTAACCTGAAACTGTTCTTAACCTGAGGTACCACTTTAATAGGGCCTCCCGCTGCCACCACACAATTTCTATTCTCATCCTGAAGCAAAGTTCTTAACCTGAGGTAATATTTCTGGGTTAGCAGAGTCTGTAACCTGAAATGTCTGTAACCCGAGCTACCACTGTAAATAAAAATAAAATAAGAAAATCAGCAACACCAGCGGCGCAGAAACTCCATTGTAGTCCTTCCACTCCAACCCCCTCCCCCCTTTAGCCTAACGGTCCTTTTCCAACGGCTCCATCCAACGATTTCGAACGTTCGCCTCGCAAGAGGAAAAAAAAATCCCGGCGGCAGCAACAGAAGCAGCACGTGATCGCCCGCGCCCGCCGAAGTAGAGATGGGCGGCGCCAGCCGAACCAAAGCGGCTCCCCCACCCCACCCCTCCCAAACACGTGCTACCCAGGCGTGGCAACCTCACTTCCGGCAGCACAGAGCGGCGTTGCGAGGAGGGCGGGGACTTGTTAAGAGGAAGGGGGAAAAAAAAGAATTATCGAGCAAAGCCACGCGCGTGCGCAGACCTCCTTTTTTGGGGGGGGGCGAGGCTCGCCTTTCCCTCCCTTCCCTCAGGGCAATGATTCTTTCCCCCGCCCCCCTCACACACACACAACAACTCCTCTGGCTTGCGCGAAGGGGTTAAAAAGAAAAAGCAAGCCGGGAGACGTTGGAAGTATTTGACAGGAGCGTGAGAGGGCGAAGGGGGTGGGCCGTGAAATCCAGTTCGGGTTTTCCCTCTCGTCCTTCCCCTCAGCCGGGCGCGGAACGTTAAAGGGCGGCGGGTGCGCGCCCGCAGCCTCGTTCTGGAGCGGGAGGGGGAGGGGTCTCTCCGTCCCTCACAGCGTCTCTCTCTTTTTTTTTCCTGTGAGGGAAGAAGCGCGGGAGCGCGCGCGTGTGTGTGAGAGAAGGGGAGAGATACGGCGCTGCAGGCGGGGGTGGCCGAGGCTCGGCTCGCCTCACACACATAACACGCCACTTTCCTTCCCGGAATGTGAGGCGCGGAGGAGCCGGGGTTGACAAGCGCAGGTTCCCACAGTAGCGGCGGCGGCGGCGGCCTGGGGCTCCCCAGTGCGGGGCCGGGCGCTGACTGACTGGCGCGAGCCTCCGCGGTCCCAGCCCCTGAGGGAAGAAGGGGCGGCTCCTTGGGCGGCGGCGGCTTCTCCCCCTCGGCCCGCTCCTCCTCGGGTCTACTTCCCCGAGCTCCTCGCCCGCCATGAAGAAGTTTTCTCGCATGCCCAAGTCTGACGGCACCGGAGGCAGCACGAGTAGCGGCGGCGGAGGTGGTGGCGGCGGCGGCGGCGGAGGGACGTCGGCGGCCGTGTCGGGCTTTGTGGCCGGAGGCGGGCCGGCCGTGGGCAGCAGCAGGGTCTTCGCCGTGGGGCGCTTCCAGGTCACGGTGGAGGAGCTGCTGGCGGAAGGTGAGCTGGGGAAGTAGGCCGGGCAAGGACCTCCAGGCGGGGTGGGCTCTCGGAGAGGCCTCGGAGGGCGGCCGGGGGCTCCGCCGCGACCCACGTCTCCACCCCCCCCCCGGTATCGGGTGCAAGGACTCCTTGGGGTGGGGTCTCGGCTGTTGCCATGGCTCGCAAGGCCAGCTGCGTTCATCGCCAGCTGTTGGTAAACCGAGGGTGGGTGTGGGTGGGAATCTCCACGGAGTTGCTGAACCCGTAAGTTGCGATAAGTGCTGCAGACGTGTTCTTCCTCCCCCCCCTCCCCGCCTCTTTCTCTCTCTCTTTCTTCCCCTCCCTGGTGTTTTTCTGATGTAAGAACCCCGCATGCTCCTCTGGGGGAAGAGGTGCTACTACGGCCAGATGCGGATGCCAACAGCGCTTGGCCACACCTGCACACCTGGTAGCGTTGGCCGTAGCTGCCCCCTTGAGCAGGATCGGCTGCAAAGCCAGGAGGGCGCATGCATTGCTCTCAAAAGCGCACCTTTTGACACGCCCAGGACCGGTGCCCTCATCCCGGAGCTGTCGTGTGAAGTGGGGCGCAAGTGCGACAACAGTGTATATGATAAGGCTCTGAGCCGAAGCAGCTGCCTGTGGTGTAGTTTTCTCCAGCTGCGGGCCTCAGAGAGGCACTCTTCTTATCTTTGGGGAATAGGGAGGGGATCTAAGGCCCCCAAACTGAGTTAGACCCCACCCACCTTTTTGTTTACTTCTGTGAAAGCCACCACAATGTCCATTCTAATTGTCCCCCCCCTTTGGGTCATTATTGCCTGCGCTGATGTCTTTTAACAGTGGAGTTGTGTGTTCTTGATGGTCAGGGTCAGACTCCAGCTGTATGCACATACATAAGAAAGTACTGTAAATCCCATGGAACACAGTTTTGGTAAACATCATTTAGATAAGGATGTGTTTTTTCAGGGAGGGTGGAATCCTGTGGCAGGTGAAAAGCACTGTGAGGAATACACAGGAGTGTGTTGCCTTGGAGGACCCAGCCACACTAGGTTTTATAGAGGGAGAGGGGCTGTGTGTGTGTGCACTTTTGCCCTAGAATGTGAGGCAGAATTTCTTGCCATATTGTGGCGTTTACTCATAAGAATTCACAGTTTAGTTACAGCTGTAAATAAAATAATGAAACTGAAAGGATTATCCTGAAAAACTGCTTACAGGAGTATCCCTTTAATAAAAATCAGGGAGGTAGCCCTGAATTTGTGTGTCCCTGTAATACACACAAAACACAACACTTGTGTTGTTTATGGTACATGTAGTAGTTTAAAAATGTCCACATCTTTTGACAAAAAAGAGTTGCTGCTGCTGCATTTGAGACATAATGTTAATCAAGTAATGAATGTACAGTATTGTGTGTCTTCTTTCTTGAGGGAAAAATTAATTTTTTTAGGTTTGCAGGCAGTGCCATTCATCTTGGGGCATGGCTAACCCAAACATAAACATGTGTCTTTTGGGGGGTTATTGTAGATACATCTGTCATTTGTGGGGATGATAGGATGCAGTAAAGTCCTATATTGTGTTGGGATATATTTCTGCTCTTTGCCCCTGGAAAATGGACTATTTTATTGATGTTGAAAAAGAACTTTAGGATTGTGCTATTAGCACTCACTTGCCAGTCTATGCAAGCTTTAAAGCTTATGAGTTTCTTTCTTTTTCTAGAGATTTAGGAAATGCTGTTTATAAGCAATGATTGTAATAGAACCTGTAGTCCTCTTTCCCCATGGCTGGGGTATAGGTAAATTACAGGTGGCTTCCTTTAAAAGAAATATTTTTTTGTGTCTTATGTGTAAACCTATCTGTAAAATAAACTGCATTATAAAGTATCATTCTGAAAAACAGATTATTTGAAGTTACTTCCCTTAGATGGTACAGATCCTGTTAAATACTCCTATCATTTTAGGTGCCTAAATGGTGCATTAAATAATATTTAATATTTGTTAGTCTTATAGTCCATACTGTGGGACAAAGGTACTATAATCCATGCCCATTTAAGAGCAGCTAGATGGCAGCTTCATTGGCACAGGTGAAACCCTGTCTCAAGTCTAACTTTTAACCTGAAATCTTAATTGGTACCCACTTAATTGGGGAAGGTGCCTTTCCTCCAATATATTTTCTGTGGTCATTTAAATGCTTTCCTGTCTGAGGTATAAATGCCATACACCAGGAGTTAGTATAGATGTCTTGTGGTTTTATTTAAGATATGCTGGGGAAAGTGTTCAAAGTAACAAACAAACACCTGAGCATTCTTCAGTTCAAAAACATTTTGCAAATGATCCATTTGCACCATGGATAGCACCCATGCATGTTAGAACCTGATAGATATAATAGAGCTCTGTTTCTCCCCATACCTATGTGCGTACTGGCAGTGCATGGGATGTTAGGAATGGGAAGCCTGTTCATGGTTCCTTTACATCCATCCAGCTCTTCCTTTTTGCCTGTGGATTGAAGTCTGAGGTGCTCTTTACTTATATGCTAGTATTCAGTTAAGTAGCTGGTTTATAATGAAGTTTGCCATTAGGTCTCCCCCATTCTCCAGTTTTTGTTAATAATCTGTAGTATCCAGAATCTCTGAAGTAGCCAAATAGCTCGTGTTGATTTTTTTATTTACATATTTTAAATGAAATAGAATTGAGAAGTCTTCAAGTGAATAACCTGTTACCTGCAAATACTTGTGTGTTAGCCCTATTCTGTGGTTGTGTTTGAAAGTAAGACTCAACTTGCATAGTATAAGAGTGTAATTTATTTAGTTGATTTAGAAAATAAATATTAGCAAAGCTGATAGTAGCAATTTGCTTTTTTGATATGCTGCAGATAGTTAAATTTGATAAAGTTAACACAGGCACGAACTAGCTAGAGTTAGGCATATGTCTCATTGACTTCAGGGAGCCAGAGTTAAACTTCTTGTCTTTAAATAAATTGAACTTGAAGGTGCTTAACTTTATTGGATAGATGCCCTATTCTTATTACAGATTATCTTCACCTTATTTTTTCCAAAATTGTGTTGGAAACAGAAGTTTGCCAGAGTTGTGAATAATGGGTATTTCCCAACAGGCATGAATTTGATGCACAGTATTTCTGAGTAGTTTTCTGTCTTGCATGGTTGACAGTATTTGAATAATCATTGCAAAACAAACTGCATATGGTCAAAGAAAAAATACTGGTTGGTTGTTTATTGCTGGGGTGCGAAACCTCTAACCTAAGGGCTAAATTTGGCCTTGAAGGCTGTTTCAGGCAACCCATACCCATCTGTCCTATACCTGATGCCATAATGACATGAGGCTGGGCTGAAAAGGCCTTATAAGCACTGCTTGTTGGTTGTGTATGTAAAGCCCCTTGTGCAGCACTTCTGAAGTATCAGACAATCAGCTGATTGTCAGATACTGTGCAAATAACTTTGCAAGCCATGTGCTTGGAAACGACTTAGCACAGACCTTGCAAAGCCCTTCGTGCAACACTTTCCAAATGCCCGACAACCAGCTGATTGGGGAAACACTGCACAAGTCACTTTGCAAGCCTGTGTTCAACACTTCCCAAAAACCTAGTACAGGGCTTGCAAAGCTTATTCAGCCTTGTGCGCAGCACTTCCCAAACGTCAGACAATCATCTGATTGTCAGGTGTTTGGGAAATGCTGTGCACAGGACTGAGCAAGCCTCATTGACCTATCTCTCCCATCCTCATGGGCCAACTTCAACAGGTGTCAATCACCTGACATAATTATGATGTCTGATGATTGTGCACAAGAAAGGAATTTAAGCTGTAAACAGTTAAAGGTGCAGAATACATAGAAAAGGAAGTAAATAATGTTGTGCAAGGACTTGAACAAAAGAGGGCCGCCTCTGGATTTCAATTCCTTTTTCTTAGGCAGTGTTCTTGTACTCATAGGAAAACACCTTTGGATTCAGTTGTAGGTGAAGATTTGAGTGGCTGAGTTAAGTGGTGTAGTCTCTTTTGTGAGAGGAGGGGAAGTAGTGAGTTTTGATGGAATTCAAATTCTCCCACAGGTCCCAGGATAGGAATACTTTGGTTGGGCAGCTCAGAAACTTGAAAGAGCTCCCAGGAGGAAGGGAAGCCATGAGGCCCAATATACATGGATTTTTTAGTTGTGGCTTCGGCATTCACGGCAGCCATTGTGACCTAGCCAAACCAAAGGCAGTAATGATGGCCAAGAAGTAAGGGTGGTCAAAATGGTGTCAGCAGTGGGGCAGGGAGAGAATCAAGTACTGTACAGGGCCAAGCATAGAAATTATTGACTGTTACACAGCCTTATGGTGGTTCCACCTGAATGCAGCTAGTCATCAGACAATCTGAAAACCTCTGCTCTAGTATATTTTAATGCTTAAATATTCAGCTCTCTGAAGTTGATATGTTTGATGCCCTCAGAACTAGTATAGGGTACTCAAACCTTGAAATGCGGAAGATGCATTCTATTAGTGTGTGTGGGGGGGCAGAGGAATGGCCTTTTAAACTTTTCCTGTGCCGTTTCCTCCTGCCCACCTCTGGATGTCAGATAGGTGTTTAGGGGTGGGGAGGGTTTTTTAAAGTGGGAAAACACTGGATTGGAGGAAGCAAGGAGAGGAGTTTTAAACTGGGTGAAGTGGTTTTGTGTGTGTGAAAGAGAGAGAGAGAAAGAGAGAGAAAAATGCTTGGATGGGAGAGGAGAGGGATTGTATCTTGAGGAGAAATGTGTATACAGAGAAAGAGCTAACACCTCAATCCATATTATCCCTCTCACAATTGTTTTGATTTAAAGAAATATTACAGGAGAAAGTATGACAGAAACAAAGTTTATTAAGGAAAATAGAAAACAGAATGAGTGCATAACTGACATTGTGTTTATGATTCCGAAATAGTTTCTGTGTTCGTGTCATAATAAACATTGGTTTATTGAGATAGGAACAAGCTTAGGCAAGCCTTGAAAGATTGGAAAAGGGGGGTGGGGTAGGTGCTTGCCACGGGGAGACTTCTGCAGGTGGGTAGACAAAATAGGTGCCTTTGACTTTTTCCATTTTCAAGAAACCTTGTGCTCATCAGCAGCAGAGGACTTGGGATCAGATCAGGAAGTTAGCCCTGCGTCTTAGTGTATATAGTGCAGTAAGGGGAAGTTTTCAGGAGTTCTTCTTACTGTCTCTCCTGAGGGCCTCCCCTCAAGTTCTGAACAGTGCTGCCTGACTCTTGTTCCAGATTGACTGGAGCCCAAAACAGGAACAATTCTGTTTAAGAGCTGGAGATGTATTGCAGCATTTTGTTTCAGGTTCTTTATGTGTGACAGGGGTAGGTAGATTTTGTTTGGCCTCCCCCCATTTCCCCATGGTTAGATGGAACCCAGGCTATGCTCAACAACATTAATCTAAGTATGATCAACTCGAATCTAAATATGGAGCTACATGCAGAGGTAAACTAGCTAGCTCTGCCTCCCCCATCAGCTTCAAGATCAAGAAGGCATAGAGACTCCCCCACCCCCATCCTGATCTGTCAGAGACAGAAGCTTGTCCCTGTCCACAACCCACCCTGACTTAAGTTTAGAGCTGGATAGAGGATCAGATTTTCCTCTGACCTTGTGCTGTGTTTGAGATATCTGTTTGCCCAATAGATTACCCTAACTTAGAGAGGGATATGGGGGTTTAGGATTTGGATACAGACTTGTTCAACTTAGACTACTTTAAAATCAGTGTGAAAAGTTGTCAGTCATTTCAGTTGGGTCTCATAGAGCCTTTTTCCATACAAAGAACTTCTGTCACTTTTGGGAGCCACTCACTATGAAGCTGGGAAGTTTCTTATTCACCATAGTTCATTGCTTTGCCCAAACTGGGAAACTGTAGTTACCAGCTTCGGAGCAAGCCAGAAGTATTAAACCATGGTTTGAAGTTGGTCCTAATAGTCTTGGCTTGTTCCTAATTTGATAGCCATACTTTTCTGGTTTGGAGAAAGGAAGGAAATGTCACGGCTTACAAATCTCATGGCTTAATTACAGCTTGAACAAAAGGACTGTGTATATCTTAATACAAGATATGATAATCTGAACCAGCACAGTGTGTCCTGAGATTTTGGCATAGCTGGATGTAATGCACACTGTATGGTAACCAGGCCAATACAGAGACACTTAAAGGAAGGCATTCCATGTTGCTTCCAGCAGGTTAGGAGCTGCTTGGAGGTGGTTGTGCCTTAACATATAAATAAAAGGCTCCTAATGTGGTAAGAGTTTGCAACATTCTATACATCTCCTTTCATGCTGGCTACAAAACTAGTGTTACTCTTAAATTCTATTTAAATTAGAAGTTCTCTGTATTTATACAATCTGAATACAGGCAGTTTAAAAATACTGTAAGGTTTTCACTTAAATATCTTTTCTAGTGAGGTGGGCTGGGAAGCTTTCAATAATGGAAATATTCTGTTGTTATATTTTTGTACAGAGTTCTCATTTTCTATGAAAGCATTGTTCCAGAAAATGAATAAGCAACAGAAATAGACACATTATCAGCTTTTGCTGTTTCAAAGTTACTAACCATTCTAAATCATGTATGAGTGTGTGTGTGTGTGTGTGTGTGTGTGTATGTATGTATGTGTATATATGTATATGTATGTATATATAGAGAGTGTGTTTGTGTGTGTGTGTGTATAAGGTCTCTATTTGTAAATGTGTAAGTGAATTAAAACCAAAAGTATGCATAATCCAAGTGTGCTGAATCAGTTTCAGGCTCCTATTCTCTTTCGGTGTGTTTTTGAGTACCCTTTAATTGCCATACGTTGCATATTGAAAGCAAAATCTTTGAAAGCTTGTGGGAAGGATTTTTTAGAGAATGGCCATATTTTTTAATGCCACACTAAACAGGAGCATGCCGCCGGCTTACGTGCTCCCCTTTCAGCTCATCTTTCCTATGCAGGTGAGAAAAGGAGTTTAGGAGCATTTGTTCCTTTAGTTTAACTGCATTTTGTCATGTCATCCAAACCAGCAAGTGTGTGTTAATGGAGACTACATCCTCCCCTCCATCCAAAGCAAAGGATTGCCCCAATGCCCAACCAGACAATTGCTATGAGGTAGGCAAAACCACCGGATGAGGTAGGCAAAACCACCCGGTGAGCAAATTCCTGCCTGGCTGCTTAAAGAACGGCGACCACTGTAGTCACAGCATAATCATTGACTATCAGCTTAAACCTAGGGTGGGTGGGCAGGGAAAACCCCTGGAAAGGAACAAACAGGTAGTGCCCCAGGTACAGGCTGCTTAAATGTGCAAGGGGTGGATTGAGGGAAGCCTACCTGATTCATTGGCTCCACCCCCTGGCACAGCCCGAGTCCCCAGCCTGCATCTCCATTTGCCAAAGCTGGGTGCCCGCTAGAATCCGTTCCTGATAGGCGGAGGGGGTTTAAGCCGCCTACCAGGAAGGGCACTGCTGTTCAAGTTCCCTCATCAGGGCCCCAGTGAAGCCTCTGCTGTCCTGCAACGCTGTTGCACCAAGAGGGGTGAGCTGGCTTGACATGCCATCCAAAACAGCAAGTGTGTGTGTTAACATTAATGGGGGGACTAGTCTCAGAGAGTTTTCTTAAAGCTATACTTGCTGGAGCTGACTCATTTAAACTTGCCATTGTTAAAATGAACAACAGTCAGGTGTGCCTGCAAAAGTTTATTTTTTTGGGGGGGTGGCTTGTACACTATGTTGATTGGGCCCTCTGCCCCACTTGTATTTTTACTGGGTTTGCGTGTAGTAAACCAAACCATGGTTTAATACACATGAGCAAATGTTAAAAGTTCTCAGATCCTCTTCTCCAGTCCTGCTGCTGCAGTACAACGTGGGGCTGATGCATATCCAAATCTATGGTTGTGGTTTGTCTTCCTCCAGACAAATTTTGAGGCAACCAAGATTTGTTCTCAGTTTACCTTTTTTGTTGTTGTTTCCACTTCTGCCATGCTTTCTAGGCATGGGTCTGAGTGGTTTTTTTGTTTTCCCCATCACTTTCCCCAGGCAAACCTGCTCTTTAGCACTGAATCAGAGCGAACATCAATTGGGTTTCCTTGCACTGATTCATGAAAGCATGGGAGAAGTGGAAAACTTCTTGAAGCAGAAGTGTGTGTGTAGGAATACAGGCTTTGATATGAAGAGTCATGTGTGTTCAACTAGTACTACTTTTTTGTCTTAGTTGTTGAGAGTCTGGAAACTTGAAAACTAATATTGCATAAATGTTAAGTTGCTCTGCATACTACAACTTAAGTTCAGACAGTTCTCCTAAGTATTAAGGAACAACGTTGCATATCAGTGTTTGTCATGAATATGGGTTTGTTGTCAAAATTTGTCTGAGAGTGTATTACTGTGAATGGAATTTGGAAATTTGGGAAATGGCTTCATTCTTTGAAGATATTTGGACACATGCTTTAAGTGGAAAAAGCTTTGATATCTCAGTTTTTTCATAAACCTGAACTAGCTTTCCATGATTTATAGTAAGGAATGTATCAAGGATATTAAAGAGCCCACAGTTCTCTAGTAAATGTTTTTTGTTGTTAAAAAGTAGGTTGTTTATACTATGCAAGTTATATTCTACAGTCGTTTTAATTAGCAGTGATATAAGCTATATCTACATAGTGATATAAGCACTTTCTTGATTAGACTGATAGCAGTTAAATAACGTGTAGCCTTTTTTGTTTACTTGTGAGCGACAATAAATTATCATTTTTCAGATCATCACAGTTTATTGATTGAATTAAAACTGTATATGTTAGGCTATATTGCCACCTAATGGCATAAGAGTAATTGCTTGCATTTTCCCTTCAATATTTTCCATGTTGCATGCCGTGGAACTTTGCAATTTCCCAGTGAGAAGGTGAAAACTGGTGGACAAACTTTCCTGAAAAACAGTTTGCCCACCATTACTGCTCTTGCCCTACAGTGCACAGCTGCAGGTGTGTGGTTCATGCAGGGCAAGGAGGAACTATGTGTGCCCATGAAATGTCCTTGGCACTGAACAGGGCCTCTTTGGCAGTTTAAATCTAAAAATGATTCTAAGGCGTAGGAAGCTTGAACTAATGTTGCAGTTGAAGAAGCACAATGTGTCTTAAGCTTTTATCTGATTTGCTTTCAAAACAATATCTTAGAGAATTTCAGGCACGTTCAAAATCATCTTTCTTGGATGCTTTGGCTTGTATCCAGTACTGTGGATCTGTTTGTGCAACAGAACTTCCTGTTCTCTCCTGTGCCCTCCGGTCCCTTGTTCATCCTTAAAATCAGTTCTGCAGGGTTGGGATAGCCTGCCGAGAGACTATGGGAGTGCATGAGGGGGAGATAAAAGGAAACCGAAAATCCATTGGGTGAATGGAACTCCGCTAGTGCAGCATTGGATCCAACCTTTCCTTGCTAACATGTCCTTGATTATCTGATTATGCCTAGTAAAGTTTCTTTTCTCACTTTGCTTTATCTGTACAGTGGAACCTCAGGTTACATACTGTCCTCCTTACGAATGCTTCAGATAATGAGCTCCACTAACCTGGAATTAGATGCTCCTGGTTGCGAACTTTGCCCCAGGATGTGAGCAGAAGTCGTGCGGGATGGCGGCAGCGGGAGGCCCCATTAGCGAAAGCGCACCTCATGTTAAGAACGGTTTTGGATTAAGAAGAGACCTCCAGAACCAATTAAGTTCATAACTGGAGGTACCACTGTATCAGATTCCAGAAGTGGCAATGGCAGCATGATTTGATCTTGGTTTGTAGGGCAAAAGCAGACCATAATTTGACAGTTTAGATTAAATGACAAATTGGCTTTCTGCAAAGCAGGGAGGGGTGGGAATTGTTGCATGCAAAGGAGGAGGGAACATGCAAGCAAGCCTGAGGATCTTTGGGGTTCATTCATATAGGGCCAACCACAGCTTAAATCTTGTTTCATGTGAAGTTACTGGATCTCTTGAGGTACATGGTCTCTGTAAATGTTGTGTATTAAGCTGTACAAAAACTGTTGAGATTAGGGAAGTTGACTGATTTGGGACAGATAGGTGTATTTGCAGGGTCAAATTTGCTTCCACACTAAAAGCTGACTGAAGTTAAACCATAGGGCATAATGCAGTGAAGAGTTGCTGTCTATAAATAGCAGAGACATGACCAGTTTCAGAAGTTAGGTATAATATGCTTTTTGACTTTTGAGGCTTACTCTTCTGGCAATAGGACGGGAGTCCATGGGGGTAAGTTGGTACAGGGTAGATACTTATAGCCTCAAATATAGCCTCAAAGTTATTTGGACAGTAATTCCAGAACCATGCCTGTGACATGAACTGAGCAGTGATAGTATGCATATCTAGTCTTTTAAAGTATGTGTTTAGTCTTTATGCGCTGCTGAACATCTTGTAAACAGATAAAAGCAAGTCATAAAAAATATTATGTAGAATGGTGTTTTTTTCATACTGAAGATGGTGGGACATAAAAATACGGGAATGTTTTAAATATTATAGTCCAAAGAGATAAAAAGAAGTGCCTTGATAGATGCTAAAGATTTAAAATTTGTGGTTTGTATTCAAATCCACCTGCTGGAATGTATTTGAAATTTGCAGTGTTTGGATGTGAGGGTACAATGGCAGCTTGGATTTTCAATCTGTTTTTCCAGATAGTGTTAAGCTTAGCTGAATCCATATTAAATGTTTCCAGAACCATTGTAACAACATTTTTCTTCTTTTGTGTCCTGTTCAATCTTTGGAGCCATCACAGAAATCCAGCATTTCACATCATTCACGCAACTCTGCTCCTGTTTTATTTGGACATTGGTGTAATTAAAAATGTCAACAAATATTGGTTTGGCTTACTAGTCAGCTGTGACTTCTAGGTCCTCTGCCTCTTCTAGGTCCTCTCCATGTGCACAGAGGAGGGATGAGGTCTTGTTTTGTTTAGTAGCAGGAGGCTGGCTGGCTGTAGGCATGGTAGAGGTTTTCTCTGAGGACCCACTACCAATCTTCAGTTCATTCATACCAGGTGTGTGTGTGTGTGTGTATGTGTACAATAATAGTCTCTTGTCCTTTATCTTGTCAGTCATTTCAGATTCTCACTTATAACTCAAAAATAATATTTTAAAATCATTTGTTTATTCTTAAGCATCTTAATATGTTTATAGACCTAGTAAACTTTAGTCTCTGTTCTTTCAGGTGGCTTTTCCACAGTGCTACTTGTGCATACACATGGTGGAGTCCGATGTGCATTGAAACGAATGTATGTTAATAATGTGCCTGACCTCAATATCTGCAAAAGAGAAATAACAATAATGGTAAGTAAAATAATACCTTATTGTCAACATATTTTTTCAGTATATATTATTGATTTTCAAGAGAAAACAACAACAGCATAAAAACATGTAAGTTCCACCCACTTGCAGAAGCACAAGGAGTTGAAGGGCTTTTGAAGATATCCAAAGTGAAATAAATTGGACTTCAAATGGCAGAGGACAGAAGCCACTTCAGACAGTGTTCTGTGGTCTTGGGAAGGCAGCCAAAAGATATATATGTCCCATCACATATTCCACGAGTGAGCCTCAGGCAGCAAAAAAGTCAGAAGGTTTTTGCCTTTCCTTTGGCCAAGTCTATATTGAAAGACATTTTTTCTGCATGCACAATTCTGTCAACTCATTTTTTATACCAAGCATGCATTAATATAAAAAAGTTTGAATATGTTGGCTTCACTTGTATTACTTTCAAACAGACATAGGAACTTCTGTGGGCAAAAGCTTCAGAACCCCTGGCTGTGCTGGAAGAGAAGAGAGGGGGAATGTGTGAGCCTGGAAAAGGCTAGGCTTATTCATTTCTTTCTAAATCATAGTTGAATGTGGTCTGAACATAGTGTAAAAATTAATAGAGGTTATCATAACATTCATGGGCAATACACAATACAGATTACTCTTCGTAGTCATTTCACTAGGATAGTGTGAATGTAGCAGAGGCCAAGTTTGACCATCATGCTAAAGCATAATTAAAATTAAATTGTGGTTGAATGTGGTTCAAAAGGTGTCACTGCACTCTTTTCCCCACTCCTTCCTTTGGCGCACTGGGAAGGAAATGAACCAGAGGCTGACTTCATCATACCTACAAACCAGTACTATCTGAGAGAACATATTCCCTCATACGAAACCACTTGTGTTTTGAGAACTTTGGGAGAGGCCTTCTCTCAGTCTTGCCACCCACACAGGCATACAGGGCTCTCTCAGTGGCTGCTCCAGGACTTTGGAACTTGCTACCTAGATAATTTAGACTGGCTCCTTCCTTGTTCTTCTGCTGGCGGGTGAAAACTATTCTGTTTCAATAGGCTTGGGGGTAGCTGCTTTTAATGAAAGGGATGGTGCCATGCTGCCTTTATTGTAATTATCAGTAGTTTTAATAGATTTTAATATATATATAGCTCCTCCCCCCCCCCGTTTTTAGTGATTCTTATGTTAATCTGTAAACTGCCTTGAGTCCTATGAGGGGAAAAATAAGGGATATAAATAAATATATAATAGTAATAGTAATATTTTAGATAGCTTTCACTATGGCATTTTAGGCTAATTGCGGTAATGCATGTATACTATTTTTTCCAACCCTTAAAAAAAGTTTATTTCTTTATTCCTAAACTATTCTTTCTTTTTCAGAAAGAACTGTCTGGGCACAAGAACATTGTAGGGTATTTGGATTGTGCTGTTAATTCTGTTAGTGATAATGTTTGGGAAGTGCTCATCTTAATGGAATACTGTCGTGGTAAGCCTCTTGTCATTTTAAATATAAAAAATGGTCTAACACACAATAGTTACTTTCATATGATAGTCCTTGCTATATTAAAAGTGCAGTCTTACTCGCTTTTTTATTCTGTGAACTGTCCTGAGATCTTTTGATGAAAGGTGTTATATAAAATAAATAAATAAATAAATAAATAAATAAAATGTCTGTTCAGAAGTAAGTCCAACTGAATTCAGTGGTGCTTATACCCAGGCAAATGAGAGTCTTAATGTGGTACTTCAACTTTTTAAAAACAGCGCTCGTAGTTGGTCAGAGATTTAAAATGTTTGTGTTTTGAATAAGTAGTGTTTTCACTGTGGTAGCATCCTCTTTAATGTATTATTGTAATATCTACCTTCTTTTTGTAGCTGGGCAGGTAGTGAATCAGATGAACCAGAGATTGCAGACAGGATTTACTGAGCCAGAAGTGCTAAGGATATTTTGTGATGCCTGTGAAGCTGTTGCTAGGCTGCATCAATGCAAAACTCCCATTGTTCATAGAGATTTGAAGGTGAGAGGAACTGAGAGGAATTCTTCTGTTCTTGAAATAAAATCTCTGTATTTGACTCCTGTTTTATTGCATGTAACAACACTAAGTTTGAATTAGATTTAGGTACGTCTGTCCCTTTTCTTTTTAAAGCTATTCACCAATTTTGAAAATCCTTGAAATAGATGTTTATGTGGTGATACAGTAGGGATTTCTTGTTTTGAACAAGAGTCTCCAAAAGTTTAAGAACAACTTCATTGTTTTTTTACATTGTTTTTGAGTAACTTGAATGAAATAAGATATACTTTGGTATTACTGTAATAGCAAATTGATGTGCATTGCTTAGGAGATCATGTGCAACATCCTTAGATTTCCTTTTCTTTGGATTAGGAATGGGGATAGGGGTTGAAATTTTGCTCAACCTGGGAAGAGCTCTTCACTCAAATATTTGAAGATCGCAAAGGTCCATGATGTCCCACTTGTCCGAATCCAGTTGTATTGCCCTTTAAAGTTGAAAGAGGCAGTGCAGAGAGCCTTTTCGTGTTACTCAGCTAGGGAATGGCAACTTTGTGGGAGCTGTATATCTCTATTTTTCATTCTGGCTTTAAAGGGCTAATGACCTTCAAGGCCAGGAGAAAGAGCTCTTCTGCTAGCTTTTTAAGTCCTGAGAATAGACTGCCCACATTTTTGCAAGGGATGTGTGGGTATGGAAAAATAGCAGGAGGATGAGTGGATTATTACTTTTGGATCAGGTATGAGAAACCTGTAGCTTCCGGGTGGAGTTGGATTCCATCTCTCAGTCCCGCTCGGTATGTTTCAATGGGACATTGGGAGTTGTTCAGCAACTTTTGGAGGACCATAAGTTATCTATCCCTGGTTTAGAGGGTATCAAACTTTGCTACACCATAGGAATAACCACCAATAATGTGTTTGTAATTGAAGGTTAGCCATTGTTGAATAATGGCATCAATCTGAACAAAACATGGCAGTGTAACATGCTGTGCTTAGCTTCTTCATTTGGTTAACACCCTTTAACAATTGGATCTAAAGCTTACATGCATTTGGCAATACTTTCTTTCCTTTAGAGCAATCTTGGGTCCCAAGATGTTGGACTACAACTCTCATCATTCCTGACTAATGGCCCTTCTCACTAGGGATGATGGGACTTGTAGTCCAACAACATATTGGAATCCAAAGTTGAGTAAGGCTGCTTTAGCGTATTTAAGCTTGGTCCTTCAGTATTGGTGCTGAAGTATGAACACTTTAAAGTGCCACTGACCCTGCCAGATTAAGACATTAAATGAAAGGTGACTGCTTGAAAATTAGGAATGCCTTCCATTTTATATGCGTGTGCTTTTTTCTTTCTTTCTAAGGTTGAGAACCTTTTGTTGAATGACAGTGGAAACTATGTCCTCTGTGACTTTGGCAGTGCCACTAATAAATTCCTTAATTCTCAGAAAGATGGCGTTAATGTAGTTGAAGAAGAAATTAAAAAGTAAGTTCAAATTCTTAGGGCAGCTTTTTAAACATCAGTAATCCTAGAATTATCTGTCTAATAATAATAGAAACACATGCATGGCAACTTCAAAGTGTTGTTCTACATATGCATAGGTATTTTAGAAGGTAAACATCATAATATGGCGAAAGATCCAGTTTACCACATGGATATATATCTACATCTGGATATGAGCTTGTATCAGTGTCTTTTAAAGCAGGATAAATACATTAATCTCTCTCTTGAGTGCTAGATGCATGATTTTCTGTTCCTTTCTCCCTTGTGTGTACTGTTATGGTAATCCTTTTCATGGTCTCTCTCCTTCCAAGGGTCAGTCCATGAATAGAGATTAGTTCAGTTCTTTGCTATTTAGAACACCAATTTGTATACATTCTGTGATTATAGTGCCCTTTTTCGATGGTATGTTATAATTGTGGTTTGAATTCCCAGTTTCAAATTTACTGTTTAAAATCAGTACATTCAAAGAGCTATAATAACGTAATTTTAAAAATTGCATTCAAGTGCCATTGGGCCTCTAAGATGCTTTTTTCCTTTTTGTTACTCTGTTGCAGCTTTCATTTTATTAAAAAAACGAGTGAGAAAGCACTTGCCCTCTAGGCTGCAGAGGTCAGTTTAAAAATCTGATTTCAAAATGGTAAAGGCATGAAAAAGGAGCAAGTAGAAAGAAAAAGCAACCCTATTGACTTTATAAGTTCATAATTTTGTTACATTCTGAGGATACTTTCAGGATAATAACAAAAGTGCTCTCATCATATGGTGACACGTCAAAGAATTGATACTCTTTGATACGTTTAGGCTTTTGCCCATATTGCTGAATTGCATTGCCCCATTCTTAGTGCAGTAATGCACAGTCTGAAAATTCAAAACAAGTCTACATTTTATTGTTCACCTTTAATTATCCAATTATATGTTCTTAGGTATACTACGTTATCATACAGAGCTCCTGAAATGATTAATCTTTATGGAGGGAAACCAATTACTACCAAGGCAGATATCTGGGTAAGAAAACTGAATAATTTTGCTGTTGTTGAATAGTATAGAATTTGTTGCATTTCCCCCACAAAATGTTTATTTATTAAGCATAGTATTTAGATAAAAGCTTTATGAATAAAACCGAAATGGCTTGCATATCTGAATGTTTGTTCAGTCAAATATAGGGTAAAATACATAATCTCAATTAATAAATCATTATACTTGTTACTTATTTCTTTGTGCTGAATCATGGGGAAAAAATTAGGATTCAAATTCTTGTAAAGTGCTTTAAATGAAAGCACTCCATTAGCAAATCTACTGTATATTTTGAAGTGCAAAAGGTTGAGCAATTTACCATCTCTATGAAGCCTGACTGTGTGCCAGCAGCAGCAAGAGATGCTCTTAGCAAAGCTTTTTGTAATGAGTGTGCGACACTACCAAATTTCCGCTTAATAAATCTGTGTAAATCTGATGCTTGATGTGCAACAATGTCACAGTATATAAATACGTTTATAAATAAATAAACACAAGTGCTGAGATGATCAGATTAGCAAAAACATTTTAACAGTTTTGCTGTTCTTGCATTCATTTAGAAAACTGTGAAACACCTCTCATTAATTATTTTGGAAGCTGTGATACTTCTATTATCACTGAAGTGTTAAGTTTTACACTTAAGTTGTTAATGGTCAAATGCTGCTTAAACAGTCTTGGTATTTGGTGATTTCCCCCAATAACTGTGTTTCACCTGCTGTTTCACTTCATAGGCTCTTGGTTGCTTGCTATATAAGCTTTGTTTCTTCACACTTCCCTTTGGTGAGAGTCAGGTTGCCATTTGTGATGGAAGCTTTACCATCCCAGACAATTCACGTTACTCCCATGGTATACATTGTTTGATAAGTAAGTAACTGAGGCAACTTTCAAATTACATTGTCTGTGAAATGCTTTAATCTTTGATGGGGTGCTAAACCAAAAGTGAATTATCTTGCCGATTGAAGGTTTCATTGCATAGAACTTTGCTGAGTACATCTGTGGAAATAATGTATGTTTGCTTTCAAGTATATGATCATACCAATATTAAGATAAAAGGACAATCCTTCCCCAGGCCTTTTTGAGTGTTCGTTTCATTTTATTTTCTGCTCAGTGCTTTGACAGCAATATACATAATACATGTTGCATACATTATTGCATAACAAAATACATATTCTAAAACGATTCAATCCAAAAGTGCCTCAACAAACACTAATCAGTATATTGGGTCAGGTCTAAATTTTGCCTTCTGCAAACAAAGGCCCTTTTCATCTACGGAAGCTTTTTGTGTCGGCAGAGGGTTCTCCTGATGGACAGTGAGGAGTTGGCTTTGATTATATCGCTCTCCTTCTCCCAGCACCATCTCTCACATGGTTCTGGAAGGTTCTTTCCAGAAGAGGTTGAAGGGGAAATTGGTAGAAGTGTTTCTCCCTTTCCACCAGAGGCTTCTTCATGAGAAGAACTCTGTTTGGGATGCTCCTGCTTGTTGGCGTAATCCTAGGATCCAAGCCCCAGTGCCACAAAATCAAAATCTTAACCATAGCCTTAAAATGGAAAAAATATAAATTGATGAGAAAATTTAAGAAGGGAAAATAGGCCCCCTCCAAATGTTAATGCATAAAATCTGTTTAAAAAACCCTAGGTTCTAATATAATCAAAGGGATTGCCAACCCGATTTACCTAGCCAGGCACATTTAGAAAAAGTGCCATGGACACTAGTCAGAAATTGGCTTTCATGGCATAACACAACATGGCAGCTGTGGAATGTGTGGCATAACATTGAGTTAGACACAGCCATTGCACTTTTCTGGTGGTACGCAGGGGTATGCATACTCTTAAACATTTTGTGAATCTTAAGTTTGGCTTCATTGAGGGGCAGTATCTCAATATGAGTAGGAAAATGAGAGTACCCCAAACAATTTTTTAAAGAAAAAAAGCACTGGACACAGCCATTATTACTACTTTTCTTTGTCCATTCCAGCCTGGGACTAGCTCAGGTTTGCCATGGAGAGTCAGCAATGTCCTGTTGGTCTTGATTGTGGCAGTTACGCAATAATGCAGTCTCTCACTCTCACAAACACACACACACTCATGAACACAATAATGGTGTTGCTGTCCAATAACAGAGCATTTACCGGTACAGTGGTACCTCGGGTTACAAATGCTTCAGGTTACATACGCTTCAGGTTACAGACTCCGCTAACCCAGAAATATTACCTCGGGTTAAGAACTTTGCTTCAGGATGAGAACAGAAATTGTGCTGTGGTGGTGTGGCGGCAGCTGGAGGCCCCATTAGCTAAAGTGGTGCTTCAGGTTAAGAACAGTTTCAGGTTAAGAATGGACCTCCAGAACGAATTAAGTACTTAACCCGAGGTACCACGGTACTATGAAAAATATACAAGGTGGCCACACCACATTCACTCTCCTGCACACACATACATACTTACTGTGCACTTACAGATCTTATACACACATGCATCTCTTTCTCTCATAAATACCCATTTCGCATATACATCTCTCCTTCTCTGCCCAAGTGCACCTCTCTCTATGTTTCACATACCACATATTCCTAATCTCTCTCTCCCTTTCACCTCCACCCACCCCAAATGCACCTTCCAAGTGCATCCCTCTCTCACACATGAACTGCTATAGGATTTTTTCTGGGGGGCATGCAGGCAAAGTAATACACTGAAAAGGGTGATACGTGCTAATTCCTCACAAAAATTGAGATGAATGGTGTCTGTATATTTTACTTTGTATAATGCAACATAATAGAGAAGGCAGTTTTTTTCTAGATTGCATGATGCCCAATTAGTTTTAGGACCTGGCAGATGAAAATAAGAGGCTTGCTGGATCTTGTTTGAGCATTTGGTTTCCCATAGTAGGTAATATATGCCTTCAGGAAGCCCACAAGCAGAATATGGACAACAGCAGCTGTTTCACGTTGTTCTCCAGCAACTAATTTTAAGGCATCATTTTACCCCCCTGCCTACCACAAAAAACTAGTTGTGTGGTACCTGTCTGTCCATAGAAACAATGAAAGCTTCACTACCAAATCTATTTGATTCACTTTTATTCTACTTTGCTAAATCTAGGCTTCTTTCTTGCTGCTAATCTTTTAATCTGCTGTAATCTACAGGGTATATGCTTGAACCAGATCAAGAACAGAGACCTGATATCTTTCAAGTTTCTTACTTTGCCTTTAAACTTGCCAAAAAGGACTGTCCAATATCCAATATCAATGTAAGTGGATCTTACATAATGCTAATATTTTTAAGGTTAACAAAAGGAATAGCACTAGCTTTTTGACTTTTTTTAAAAAATGGGAACTCCTTCCCCGCCATACAAAGTGGCTCTAAATTTGGTAACTTCAGATAATTTTTCAAAACATTCCCTTTATGGTAATTCAGAAAAACACACTGTACCTGCTTTGAACAGTAAATGGCATTAAGCTATGGATTTTTTTTATATTAAATGCAATATAAAATTGTTGGATGGTCTGGGCACTTTCTCCTTTTTGAGCTTTCCTCTTGGAGATGTCAGGATTGTTAATTCGGTCAGTTAATGCAATTGGGTTGGTTCCCCCCCAAAATGTATTCAGAATTCAAGGACACAGTAAAGCAGAATGCTGCTATAGACACAGTTTAGCCTACTGCATGATGAACTCTGCAGGTGCAGCAAAGCTTTTGAATTCATTCTACTCATTCCCACAAAAAATCCCAGTAGTCCTTTTGCTCCTAGGTGAAAGCTTCTGAAGCTAAAGGGAGTTGCAAAAGCCTTGGTCTTTAAGCTTAATTAAGATTCCAGACTATGGTTTGTATTTCTTGGCATACCAGTGCCAGCTTTTTACTAAGTAGATAGCAAAAATATTATTTATTTACTTATTATTTAGTAAATTTATATACTGCCCTTCATCCAAAGTTCACAGGGCAGTGTGCAACATAAAAACACAAAACCTGTAACATAATAATAAAATGTATCACCCTTCCAAAACATTTAAAATATATTCTTCCATAATTAAGGAATTCATTATGAAACCACCTCTAAATTTTAAAATGGTGGCTGCAGGGAATGTAGCTCTCTCTCCCTGCCCCCACCCCCAGTGAAGCATGAATCACTCCCTGGACCCACCTAGGCATATCCCCCTGTAGGATATTCAATTCTGTCTCTCCCCACTGCATAGTTTACCATTTTGCCTCTTCCCAACAGTAAGCCAGTATTTCAAGGCCACTGAGCATTCTCAGTTCTCACACTGTTTTGGGGTACCCTCTTGGATTTTTTAACGTTTTTTGTACTTCCACAAACCTTGGGGTTTTTTTTTTTGTTCATGAATGGCAATGTGCTGGGTATAAAAAGACTGGCTGTTAGAGAATTGAGCTCGATATTGATAGGTATAATTATTTGCTACTGGTGCTACTTATTTTGGAACTTGCTACTTATTTTACATTCAGAAGTCTAATAACGTTAATTTATTTCCCCAAGAATTCTCCTCTCCCTTCAACTCTTCCTGAGCCCCTGACAGCTAGTGAGGCTGCTGCTAAGAAAAGCCAAATAAAAGCTCGGTGAGTATGGCAGTTTTATGCACTTTTGGCACAAAAACATTGCACCTTAATATGGTAAAATCTAATTTTCCTCCCCTAACAAAAATTGTTTGAAAACATTTTTCCTTTTTCAGGCATTGTTAAGCTTTGCTTGTTAGGTTGTCTTTTGTTGCTGTGCTGCTGTAGACTAGTATCAAAATATAAAGGATAAGTGAATTCAGGTATAATCTCGAAGTATTCAAGACCAGCCATGCACATGCATAGTCACAAATAAAAAGAGATACCTAATGTTGGCTAGCAAGTATTCTTATTATGTTTAGAAAAGAATATAAATACAAGGCAAATACATAAACTCACCAGAATAGTAGTGGAAAAATACTGGCTAGACTGGTGTGATTGTTGAGGTTGAATGTCACCCACAAACTTCTCAAAATTACAGGTGTATGAGGGGATCATAATAGTGGGTGGGAGTCGACTAACACATTGAACCTAATTTAGCTCTATTCCGTGAGTCTACTCAGAGTAAAATTTAGTTGAAAATCACCCAGTGTTTCTGCTTTTCCACTGTGCTCTGTCCTCCCCAAACAGCTTGGGATCAATCTTTGCTATGAGCCAGACAGGAGGAAAAGTTGATGGTAATAATGGTGCTTCTGAAATGGGTCCCCCTAAACAACAACAAAAGATATGATTAAGTATTATCACCATCATCCATATGATGCCTGGGTTCCCACCCACAAAAAACATTTGAAACAATGCCTGCTGTAGGGCATGCAACAAAGACAGGAAAGGGTTTCCATATCCTCCCTCCTCCCCAAAATCAACTAAGGCCCCTCTCAAGCAGCTTCTCTGTTCCATGTGCATGTAGGCAATAAACTACAGCAGCAATGGGAAGATTTGCATGTTTCTTCCACACACCACATTTTCAAAAAGCGATTCAAGCAGCTACCTGCTCCACATGCTCAGCAGGCAACAAAACAAGTGGCATACAGTTCCTTTGTTTCTTCCTTTACCCCAGTACACACATTCTTTAAAAGCATCTCAAATAGCTGCCTGGCTTAGTCATGCTGGCCACATGACCCGGAAACTGTGGGCTGGCTCCCTCGGCTAATAAAGCGAGATGAGCGCTGCAACCCCAGAGTCGGCCATGACTGGACCTAATGGTCAGGGGTTCCTTTACTTTTATTTAAATAGCAAGTGGATCCATTGACCAGGAAATGGTTTCTGCACATGTTGCATCATAACTCTTTTTCTGGGAGGACTAGAGATATTTTTTAAATAGAAAAATGCATCTCTGGGCACTGATGGGTGCCACCAGTGCAAGTGGTTGATTGATTACTCCCACTACAAGAGAATGGAGATTGTGACAGTATAAGGTACACACACCCACACACCCACACCCACACACCCTTCTTAATCTACTTGAACAAAACATGCTTGCACAGGCCTACAGTAGTAAAACGCACAACTTTGATCACACATTGCACAAGAAGAGTGAGAAGTTGCACAAATTCATAATATTACTGTCTCTACGTCTAATGTGGAGTTTCAACAAAGAACTGCTTTCAATGACTCATTTACCTGTTCTCAGTGGAATATTGCTTTGCAGAAAGGAGAAAACTGAGATGGATCTTAAATTGCTCCTCCGTTCTCATAAGGGAGGGAGCAGTTTCTGTCCACTTCAATCCACCTCCTCCCTACACAATGTACTGCAGCATTCGGAAGGGTCTCTCAACTCTCAGCACAAATGTGTGTGTGTGTGTGTGTGTGTGTGTGTCTGTGTGTGTGCGCGCTTGCAAGGATCTGCAGAGGGAAGGGGAAATTAATGAAAGTGAATTCCATTTCTAGAAGGAAAGTTAGGATTCAAGTCATTGGAGTGTAGTAAGTCAGTTAACACTGGTTAAGAGCTGTTTTGAATCAGCTCTTAGCCAGTGTTAACCAAATTATTAAATCATGACTGACTGAACTCTGTGAAAACTTTAGTCCAGTGATAGAGTTATTACTGAAGAAACCTTATAAATTACTTTATGTAATGATTGCAGACTGATCCAGTTTCAGAGATCTGTAAGTGCAAAAGAAGTCTCAAGTCAACACTGAGCTATTGACTACCTGAAATAAGTTTGGCACTCTAAATCCCTCATGTGTTAGTTATGTATTGCAGTCAAGTAACTTGTGCTGGTTATGGGCTGTGTGTGCAAAGAGGAAGCCAGGAGACATTGAGGAAAGTGGCAGATTGAGCAGAAGCAGAGACTGGAATGAAATGAGAGGGAAATTCATTAGAGCACTTGATTTTGTGGATAGCAGTATTTTCATACTTGAGTGTACACTTGTTAGTTAAATTTACTGAATACACACCATAAAGATGTTGAATGGCACATGGAAGAATGCTGAATCAAGCTGTTGCTTCCTGGAAAGGAGAATATTTTTCAAGACCCTTTTGTGGTAATTGCGCACATTGAGAGAATATATGGAAAGTTATTTTTGTATAAATGACAGTGCAGAAGATATGCTTCTAATCTTAACTATACCCTTCTTTTTGAAGTTCAGAAATTTCTAGAATCTCTTTCATTCTAGAATAACAGATGCCATTGGACCAACAGAAACCTCAATAGCACCACGACAAAGACCAAAGGCCAATACAAGCACTGCCACTTCTAGTGTACTAACAATTCAGAGCTCAGCAACACCAGTCAAAGTGCCAGTCCCTAGTGATTTCAACAATGGACAAAAAGGTAACTCTTCAAACTAATGGAGTGGATTTGAGTGAAAAGCATTATTAAGTTTGGAGATTAGATAGCACCTTTTTTGCAAAGCCTTTGTGAATCCTTTTGACAACTATTTTGTTTTGATTCCTGTATATCTACAATTATGAGTTCCCCCTTTGCTTAATTGCCCAGTTGCATCATGGTATGAGAAGAGTTGCTACACAAAGTTGTGGTGACATACTGCTTTGGAAAACTCAGTGCACGGTCCTTTTGACAGGTAGCCTATTCATTCATTAAAATGAACACTGGGATTGACAAACCTTTTTAAGGAAATATGTTAAATTGCAAATGGTTGTATTTGCATATTGTTGTGGTGTTGAAATTTCAGCTTAACAAGGCCAGAATCACTGGAGACTTAACTCCAGAGTTACAGCTGAGATTTGTCCCTATGAGACAGATTCACGGGCGGGTGTGTGTGCCTTAAATGACTTAACTAAAGAAATACTTGCAAAGCATTCTTTAGAGGAATACAGTACAAAGTTAATGGGTTTCTGTGGTGGTTTTATCTTGGAATAGAGAAGTTAAATGTGTAATTTACTAGGAAGCTTTCCGTGTTCAGACTTTAAAAATGCATTGAACAGATAATGTGCATTGAAAATATCCTAGGAGCCTCAAAATCTGGAAATAGCCAAGAGAGTATGTTGTCCCAGGGAACTAATCAGGCCCCACAGCAAAATAGAGTACTGCAACAACTACAGCAAGGTGACTGGAGGCTACAGCAGTTGCATCATCATCACCACCACCACCAGCAGCAGCAACAACAATTGATTCAGGATGCATACATGCATCAGGTACCAATGTGTTTTGGCTGTAGTACAAACCAGTTTTCAAGTTTGCCTCTTCTGTTATCAGTACAACTTTATAAATATAACTTGCTAACATTCAGTTGATGGTTGGCTCTCTTTGCCCTTGGAGAAGAATTTCCTGCCCGTGTCAGACTAGTTACTTTGGGCGTTCAACTTCATTTGTAGCTTGGCTAGACTACATTTCTGGAGCTATTTGTTCTGCAAGTACCCTTCTATTATACATTCTCTGCTTATGGCATGCTGATCTGGTTTATATTGGACACTGGGTGGGAAGAGAGTGAGGATAAGAAGTTGGAACAGTACGGTCCAGCTCTTATTTTGGAACAAAAGCTTACTTGTCTGACTTTTTCCTCTCTTACATAAAATTAAGCATTTACAGTAAAAATACTACTAAGTGCAGCATCTCAAAGTTCTGCACATGCCCCAAGGACAATTATTTGTGTAAAATCACTTGATCAGCTGGTATTCATGACTGATAAGATTTTGTCCCTTTCTAAAACAGTATCAACAAGCAATGCAACAGCACATGATTCAACAACAGCTTTTGATGCGCTCTGCTTACCAGCAGCAACCTTCCCCATCCTATCCAGCCATGGTAAGTTAACCTTTGAATACAAAATTCTGTTTACTTTGATTACTGATAAATATTACTACACAGATAAAGAAGGGTAATAATTAGCCACTTAAAAATTGACTACCTTAAACAGCATGTCTCTGTTGATGGCATATTTTCTTAACTACAGTCGCTGCTTTTTACAAAAACTGAAGAGAAAAGGAGGTATTTCTTACTCTACAACAGCAAAAACTAGCTCTCACTCCAGTGGTTCTTAACTTGTGCGCTGGTACCATTCAGTCTCAATTATTGCCTCTGAACCATTGACTTACAAATAACTTGGTAATTGTGTGGTACAGACATGGTACAAACCAGGCACAGATATTGTAGGTAACAAGGGTATTGGTCTGTTTGTTTGTTACAAGATTATTAAATCGTACTGCATCTTTAAATGAGTATAGGATTTGTTAACGTTACTGGTATTTTAAATACCAACAGTTTATATTCAACTAAGATAGCTTCAAGAAACAGCTACCCTGTTTAGCCAGATTGTCCTTTTATTCTCTTCACCCCAGTTAATCTCACCAATACTTTAATGGAGGACTCCACTAGAAGTCTGTTTTTCTATCCCTTAGGTTTGTCTTTTTGTATTGTCCTGGAAATCTTCCCTCTAGTACTCCTACTAGTAACCAGAGTCCAGCTTCTTAAGCGGCTTCCCAATTCTTCCCTCAGCACTGCAAACTGGCGTGGAATCTACACACATTTAAAAACCGTTTTGAAAATGCTTTTTTAAAAAGCGTTTTAAAAATACAGTACATGGAATTTCTCAAAAAGGCTCACCATTGCCATCTAGTGTCACATTGTATATTGCACTTAAAATGTTTTATTTGCAGCTGTATAGCTGAGTCCAGGTTCTCTGTTCGTCTCTTCAGCCTAAGCCAGGTGATTTCAGCTATCTATAGCAAGCCTTCAGCCACAAATCCACTCTACCTACCCTTTGGGTTCTCTTTCTTTCCCAGTCTTCTTCCTCTGCTGTCTTCTTCTGGCCGATTCCACAAACATCAATCACCAGCAACTACAACTAGCTGGCTTCTTTTAACTGCTGGCCAGCCTCTAGCCATATACCCTCTAGTCCAGCCCCAGCCCCAGCCAATCACAACTGAAAATTCTGAATCTGCACCTACCCACCAATCAAAATTGCATACTACCTATCCTTCTTTTGCACGCTGAGAGTTCTAACGCACAGCTGTAAATTAAGATCAGTTCATCTTTGCACCTCAGCTACATTACAGTATAAATGTCTGAACACATTACACAGTACTTGTTAAAACATAATTCAAAGTAACAGGTTTTCTTCACTGAAACATTGGTGCTTACTGCAGCAAAGCAGTGAATGGTGTATAGTACAGATAACATATTTATTGTTACTGGAGGATCTTCTGTGTTACATTTTATTTTTCCTGTATTTTTTTTTTGCTTATCAAACAGGCATCTATCAACAAAATGCATGCCTTATGAAATGTTTTAACTATGGAAGCCAGAGTTTCATTTCAGGAAAAATGAATAAATCAAAGATTTTGAAAATCTTGAGTAAAACACTCACATAGTTATTTGAGTCCATTTCCTTGCTTAAGACTGTACCTTGGAAATAATACCATTAATTTTAGTGCTTCCAAAATGGACTTGATAGCTATAGTATATAGTTACTTAAGTGAAGAACAAATTCCCCTTGTGTTGAATACTGGGATACAAGTATTCTTGCCCATATTCACAAACAAACAAACAAAACTATTTTGGCCATGTTGCCTCAATGTCACGTTGAATTGAAATATTTTACTGTGCTTACACCAGGTGAAAGTAAAGTCATATTTCATGTTTAGCATACTATAAAATCAAATGGATGTCAAATGCTTAGTTAGTTATGTCACACTTGTCAACTGATCTCACTCTTCCAAGTAATTCATTTTAATTTAATTGAGGGACCTAGGGAGCAACACTTTGTTTTCTTGAAGAGGTGCTCTAGGCTGTTGTGGAGCTACCTCTGCAGTCATAGGAGTCTGTGGTTGAGGTCCACCTTGATGGTCTGAGGCCCTCCCTAAGGATGAGGTAGGCAGAAATGGAAGTGCTCTGAGCGGGTGTCCAAAGCTCCCATCTCAGGAGGGTCTCCATGTCAGCCACACTGCCCACACCTTCTGCTCTGGCTGCTGCAATCCTGGTGTGGTTTAGAAAGTGGCAGTTCCTCCACCAAAGACTCCCCACCTCTAACCTCAGTAGAATGGCACTGTTGATGCCATTGTTTAGTATCAGTAATGGTAAGTACATCTGTGTTGTCGATTCAATTTAGCTTTGATAATGTAGTTAAAGGTTATGTTTCTGCACACAATGAAATATAATTGTTTGTTGAAGGTACCATGATTTTCTGGAGGTTCACATTTTCTCCCTCTTTCTTTGAGGTGCAGCAGTACCAACAAGCTCTCCTACATCAACAAGCCCTTGTGAAGCAGTTGCAACCTCCGAAACATTCTCCTGAATTTCTTGCCTCTCCTCAGGAGTTTTCACCAGCCTTAATACCCCATTCTAAATCCTTTCCAACTCATATTGGTGCAGCGTTGGACACACCTTATACTACAAACAGGCAAGCCCCCTCAGTTGATGTTTGTAATGAGATCAGAGACATGCTGTATGATAGCCCTCCCCAATCTGATTCTTAGAATGCTGCTCTGATTTCTGTGGGACACCTTAATTGTTCATTATAGAATAATCGTTACAGATTTCCTCACAATTACAAAAGTGATTCATTTAATGTATTTTAAATTCTATTATCACCACAAGTAATTCTCTCAAATCAATTTTTACAGGTCATCTGCCGCTGATGCTGAGTCAGTTTCCAGCTATCCAAAACAGAACGTCAGTAACCCTCCTGATATGTCTGGCTGGAACCCGTTCGGAGAAGACAATTTTTCCAAGCTAACAGAGGAGGAGCTGTTGGACAGGGAATTTGACCTTCTGAGATCAAGTAAGGGACGCTTGAAGGCTTATTTCACTTCACAGTAAATAAGAGCTCTTTAGGTTCAACCGGCAGTGCCAAAGACTGTTCTGTTCCAGGGTCACACAGTCTTGTTGTAGAAAACATTCTGAGCGTTTGAGGACAGAACTAGGCCCGCTGTGTGTCTTGTCCTTCTGTCACAAAAATGTGTGCAATAGAAATTAATTGTTTAGCATTTGTATTAATCCGAAGAATGTTAAGGTCATCTCTTGAATACTTACTTTTCTTGAGTGTGAAATTCAAAAACGGAAAATAATGGGATGTACAACAATGCAGAACACCAGTCAGCTGCTTGCATTGCTTCACTTTGCAATTGTTCCCTTGCACACTAGAACAGAAGATTTCTGTCAGTCTGGAATGCTTTTTGAAAATGACTGAAAGAGGGGAAATGACCTAGTACATTATGTTAATGTTTTGTAATGTCTTTTGAGTGGCTTAATGTAAGGGCTGCTTTATTGTTTGGACACAATAGTTGAATAAACTCTCTTAAAAGTCAAAAAGCTAACGTGTTTACTTGCAATCACTTGCACCTCTGCTTGTTTTCTTCATACGTAATTTTCACAGAAATGAGTTATGGAGAAGGTATAAGGTACAGGGCAGGATAGAGATTCTGAATTTGGCAGAAAACAAATCACTCCACACGTAAATGACACTCACAGTATATGAAATCGGTGATGCATTCTGGTGTCCTAAGTTTGAAAGTAACACTAGTTTGAAAGACTTGTAATTCAGTCATAAAGTCATGGTTTATTCTGAGCACAAGCCTTGAGGATCCCTTGCAATTTATTAGGGAAGGGAATTATTTGGACTGGGGAGGGGGACAGGGTTTTATATTTTGATTTTGTTTTGTGAACCACCCTGAGACCTTCAGGGATAGGGTGGTATATAAATTCAATAATAATAATAATAATAATAATAATAATAATAAAAAAATAATAATAAGTCATTATATAGCATGCAGACAAAGAAATGTTGATTTTTCTGGTATGTTAGTATTTTCTAATGTTTTTTCACATAAAGGAAAGCATTCAAAAGTCAGAAAGGCATTTTCCTATCATATTTGGAGCTAGAGGAAATGAAGTTTCCAGTCCTCAGTGCCACCATTCTATGGGCAATAGTTTTGAAAATCAGGCTAATTTTGGTAGGCATATTAAAAATATGATTGGGGATCCTTCACATTAGCATTGAAAGTCTGCAGATAAGTTGTCTAGAGCTGATCCTTTCAATTTCTCAATAGTGAGTTTGAAGACTTGGCCATTCTCAGCTGCCAGTTGCCTCATTTTGCCATGTTGTGCTTGACATCCTGATTACGTTTTGACATCTGACGTTGCCATATATTCTTTACCTAACTAAAATATACTAAAGAAGAAAGTATAGAAGACTTGACAGCCCTCAGCTTTGCAAGAATGTTCTTTATTTAGCTGAACCATTACTGGATCAAAAAAGAAGTGGACAAATCATATATTCACAGTGTTTTCTATTGCATGCTGAGAATTTTTGTCTTGTAGAACTGGAAGGCTGTGTGAGTGAGAGGCTTTCGAGTGTCCTTTGGAGTTGTTAGATGAACAGCATGTCCAAACCCCGAGTATTAATGAAATTAACATTTACACTGTGGGAGAAAACTGCAACAAAAGTGTAGTACTGATTTGTATGTATGAGATAAAATGTCACAAGTTTCCTTGTTTCTGATGAACTACCGTTATATCTGGAATTGTAGTTTCCCCACTAAATTAATAGAAGATTCTCTCTAATTATTGTTTATGCCGTAATAACTTTAGTATGCTTCACTGTTAGAAGTTGTTTGGATCCCGATCAATAAACAGAATGTTATTTAAAATGGAGCTGCTAGAACTACTTCAGCATTTTTGCTGCACCATATTCAATAATACAGTCTAAATGAGCTAAGTAACGTGTGGAAGTGAGACAAATAAGGATCAGTTTTGGCAAATTGGAAAAAAACCCTCCAGTTTCTGTTTTGCCCCCTAGGTTTAGTGATCTGAGAGCAAGAAGGATACATTTTAATTGTAGTTTGACTAGGGTACACAATTATTTAACACTACAACAAATACTGTTCCTCATAGTGTGAAGAAGTCACACATAATAGCCTTGAAATGTACATTACTTAAATATTTCTTCATGAACTTTCTGTATTTAGTTTGTCCTCCACACCCCTTGTTGGTGGTCACACTTGAATCAGGTCTAAGACAACACACCAATCTTCTACCGTGGCTTTTTTAGTGTTTGCATAGAACATGAACCTTTATAAAAGCCTCAGTTGGCCAAATTACTTTTATATAATTAGCAACACTTCTTGTGCTTGTGTATTCCAAGAATGATAATTAGTTATGCTCTTTAAAAAGCATTTTGATATGTATGTAGAAGAGAAACTGTCCTGTATCAAAAATTGGTTGGCTGTTGAGCTTCTTTCTCTTGTAAAAGAAAGAATACAAAACTTGAGGAAATTGAAGCACCTTTTTGCTTTGCCAGAACATGGCTTTGCTGTCCACATATTTAAATAATTGCTTAAGGAATATTTTTCATTCACTGTGTTTTTTTAAAAAAAGGTTGAACATACAACCTTACCTGTATTGTCCCTTACAATGTTACAATTCTAATTAAAAATATTTACATTTTGTTGTCTTTGTTCATCACTACATGACCGTGGCTCTGTGAATACTCAACATCTATATTTCATTCAGCAAATAGTAAAGATTTATATACAATTGGGGCATGTACAAGGAAAAGTGCACTAGCTCTAAAGTTGCTTTTTCAATTTTTATACTGTTGTTTAATTATTTTAATGTGACAATTTTGATGCGAGTAGCTGAAACTGTCTTTAATGACTATGGCTTGAATTCAGATTTGCTTGCATAGGTGGCAGTTTCCCTTTCTGTCCCCCATTATGTATCCTTCTGAAAAGTAGCCTCTGTGGGTTTGGGGGATCCTTCAGAATAACATGGGATGGGACCTGGCAGACTGCAGTGTGCAATTTGTCAAAATTGGGAAATGGTGCTCAGAAGTGGCATGAGGGTGGGCCCTGGAGGTTGTGGTATAGGGGAGGGAGCAGGAAATGCCACTGTGTGAACTACTCTACTTCTGCAAGTCCGGTTTCAAGCCAATATGATCTGAATCAGAATTGGAAACTTGTTTAGAATGCTAAGGCGCTTTTTTCGAATTGCTAATTACGGATTTTTTTCAGAGGGATATTTGAAAAATACATGGGCTGGAATCTAAACACTGACTTGGGTATGCTCAAACACTTGCACGTTTCTCATAGTTTACGTTGAACAGCAGACTAGAACTAAGAGAAGAGCTGCAGCAACAAAATGGCAAATCCTCTGATTCAAGGAAAAGTACAGAATTTTAACCTCACAGACTTTTCAGCAATTTTGATTGTTCTTCTTTTCTTTTCTTTGCTAAATGTCTGTTGGTTCTCTGTGGGCTGCTCCATATTTGTGTGATGGAAATCTTGCTGGAAGTGGTGGTGCAACTTGCTATTTCACTTCACTAGCTTGGTTGCAGGAAGTTGATGAGTCTTGAGTCAGTCATTGTTTTTATAAGACCTGGTTTTTTTTAAATAGTGTGGCCTACCATGAGTCTTTAGGTCAGGGCTACCCATATTACCATTTTAGGAATTTATGGACAAACCCCAATGAAACTATTGAAACATGGACGTGCATAATGCCCCTTCTATTTCTGTGGGGCTTTCAATAAGAGTCTTGGGATGTTGTGCCCATGAATTTTTTCAAGAGCTGGTAATAAGATACATCTGTTTATTTTCAGCTGGCGTAAAAACTGCCATTTTTATTTTACTTTTTTGTTCTGTTTTCGTTTTTATCCTTGCAGATAGGCTCGTGGAGAGGAGAACTTCCTCAGATAAGAATGTGGAGCCACATTCTGTTCCACAGAACCATCCTCCAGAAGATCCCTTTGGTTCTGTACCTTTCATTTCTCACCCAGGCAAGTTACATAATGTAACATCACTGCTTTTCATTTAAATATCTCTTGATAGTGTATTAGGTTCGTTCTTGAAATCAATACTTGCTTCAGTAGCTTTCCTATTCCTGCTGCTTACATAACCCAGAACATGCCTGATAACTAACACCAGATACTGAATTTTAGAAGACTTTCCCCCTCTATTAAACTTACTGGAATGTTCACTGCAGTGTTAATCCTTACAGTATTTCTGTATTTTCATATTTCTACTGCATATTTACGATATTCAACAGCTGATCAACTGCACAAGCTCTGGGCTGGTCACCTGCCTTACATAATTCAGAAATGTGTTTTAAAGTGTCTCAGCATATTGGGAAGATCCTATTAAGTGATACACATGCCGTTCACAGTTAGTTGAAACTTGCTGGACTCTTGCCCTTATTTTGATACTTAATTGGAGTCCAGCTATAAAGATTCATCAATGCCTACTGAACCCTAGGTGCAGAGACTTTCATGTATCCAAATAGATTTTTGGGGTTTTTAGGGAGGTGGCAAAATCACCCTTAGCTGTGCCAGTCTTCCTATCTAGGACGAACCTTTCTTTTCTGTGTTTTGCTAGAATTTAGTTGCATTTCACTTAAATTTAGTTTTATCTCTTAACTGGTTGAGGTTTGTTGGGTGACAACTATTGGTCACACTCAACTGAAAAGAACTTAAGTGGTTTTAAGTCCATTGAGTATGTCTTGGATGTCACCCTTTTGATTTGTTTCTGTATCACAAAATCTCAATTAAAATCAAACCAACATAACAAACTCAAAGCAAAGTACATTGAGAAGTACCAAATGAGTCACCTGACACTGATGGGTCATCAACGCCTTGTTCCATTTTGTCCTGGTTCTTCCTGGATTCTTAAGCTGTTATATCACTGTCCCACCAAACGCTAAAAACTTTCCTGAAGGGCTGTCTTCAGATGTCTTCTAAAAGTCATATAGTTGTTTTATCTGTTTGACATCTGATGTGAGGGCATTCCACAGGGTGGGTGCCATTACCGAGAAGGCCCTCTCCCTGGTTCCCAGTAACTTCACTTCTCGCAGTGGGGGAACTGCCAGAAGGCCCTCAGTGCTGGATCTCAGTGTTCAGGCTGAAGGATGGGGGTGGAAACACTCCTTCAGGTGTATAGGGCCGAAGCCATATAGGGCTTTAAAGGTCAGCACCAACACTTTGAATTGTACTTCGAAACCTACTGGGAGCCAGTGTAGATCCTTTAGGACTGGTGGTATATGGTCCCAGTCGCCGCTCAAAGGTAGCCCCACATAGAATGCATTGCAGTAGTCCAAGCGGGAGATAACCAGAGCATGCACCACTCCGACGAGACAGTGTGCAGACAGGCAAGTAGGGTTCCAGCTGGCATACTAGATGGAGCTGGTAGATAGCTGCCCTTGACACAGAATTAACCTGTGCCTCCGTGGACAGCTGTGAGTCCAAAATGACCCCTAGGCTGTGCTCCTGGTCCTTCAGGGGCACAGTTACCCCATTCAGGACCAGGCAGTCCCCCACACCTGCCTGTCCCCCAGAAATAATACTTCTGACTTGTCAGGATTCAACAAAAGACAATTATTGAGGCATGTGTTTAGAGCCACCCTCTAGCCTCAGTTTGTAAAATTTAAATTACAATAATGGAATCAAGACAAGAAAATTCTCACTGTTTCAGATGACTATAAATTCAGTCTTTTGCTAGTTCCTTATCACTGAAAGAAACAATTTTCTCAGTTTCTACTGGATCACTTTCATCATCAATGAATAGAATACAAGAGACTTCCATATTATAGACAAGTTTAAAGTCCAGCTGTGTATTTGATAAAGACATACAGAAACATACATAATTTCCAGGTTTCGTCTGTCCCTCAAAATAAAGCAGCCCCTAAATCCGTCCGTGTTTGTCATCTGCCTCTCTGCCTGTTGCCAAAAAACAGTGCAGATTTAGTTGATGTGTCTCAGTAATCCTTGGTGCTGACATGTGGCAAATTGTTGTGAAATGATGATGGCAGTATGTTACCAATTCAGAAAGAGATTTAAAATGGTTATGCCTCTGCTTTCTCTCAGTCCCTGAAATGATGAACTAGCAGAAGGCATGTAATTACTCCAGTTGTTACAAGCCATTCATCCTCTTATAATCGGATGTCTAGAAAAAGAACATCAGAACAGAAATATTCCTTGAAGATTGAGATCTTATGATTAGATGTTCTACCTGCATTGAATTTGAAGGAAGAACAATAGCCTTATACAAGAGGCAAACCTGATTAGAAGAGATGTAATCTGCACAATACATTACAAGCAGATGTTATGCCACAAAGTTCTTCAGCTCCTCATAAATTTAGATTTGAAATGTTCGTTGCAGCAGTTTAGAGATTACTTCAAATCTTTTTCTACATGTTGATCTTAAAGCGCCTTATTACAACATTATCATGGCATTAATTTAAAAGTGAACTTGAGATTTTCCTCCTCTTGAGCATTTGCCCAAATGTAACAATGTTAAATGAAATATGGATTTGTTTGGTCTGAGAAGCTGAATTGATTTTGAAATAGGTTAGTGCCTCTTGTGTGCGGAAACATTTTAAAAATAGCATTCTGTGAGAGAAGTAGTCCTGAATTACTTACTAGGACTTTTACTTGGGCCTAGGATAATTTTGAATGTGGTGCTCCTATAAAGTTAAATTAGAAATCAGTGTTCATAGAATCTTAGAATTGTAGAGTTGGAATGGACCATGAGGGTAATATAGTCTAACCCCTGCAATGCAGGAAACCTTTGCCCAACATGAGGCTCGAACCCACAACCCTGAGATTGAGAGTCTCATGCTCTACCGACTGAGCTATCCCAGCTTCAAAGAAAATAAGATGGGCCTTTTAAGGTATGCAGAAGAATAGAAGCACCTACAAAGCTCTACATGAGCTCTTGGCTCAGATTTCATATCAACAAAGAACTTACTACATCTTAAAAATTGTCTGCCCTAAGGGAGGAAGAAATAGTTTTCTGTTTTCCACATGTGAATAAAAGAATGCTCGTGCAGATAGCCATTTGAAAATTGGTATTCCAACAACAAGGTTGTGTTATACTCATGTGGAAAGATTAAGCTTTTTAATCTTACAAAATTACATCCATGTAAACAAGTACAGTATCCACGCAAATGTTGAAAATGGCAGGATTTAGATGGCATGGACATCTACATTTCTGTTATTACAGCTATTCCTTTGGGAAATCAACATCAAGAGATGAAATCTACATTTTAATTTGACTTAGAAGAACCTGACACCGGGAGTAAACCTGACATAGCCTGAAGATCTAATCACCTGACGTTTCTACTCATTCCTATTTTTTCTTAAAATGCATGTGCAGATTTATTTTGAATTATTTTTATGAGACTGTAGAGAGTGAAGGTTCTTGAATATTGAGATCAGAGTGCAGGTTCTCCCCCCCCCAAAATATTCATTTTTTAAATTTTTTTATTAGTTTTCAACAATTTAAATACATTAACAATAACATAAAAACACATAAAAAACATAACAAACATAAAAAGAAAAAACATAAAACGGACCTCCCCATACCACCCCTTTTCTGCATTCTTGGTTCAATTTTTTTCAGCAACCCTTCACTCGTCACATTGTTTAGATCAATTCTTATGGTTATTTTCCATAACTTATTAATTACAGCTGTGGTTCTTTATTTCCTCTCCCCCTGACCTCCTAATTTTCATCCATATTACAACAATTTTTCAAATATATCTTAAATTTCTTCCATTCTTCTTCCACTGTCTCCTTCCCCTGGTCTCGGATTCTGCCAGTCATCTCAGCCAGTCCCATGTAGTCTATCACCTTCGTCTGCCATTCTTCCAACGTGGGTAGTTCTTGTGTCTTCCAATACTTTGCTAGAAGGATCCTTGCTGCTGTTGTGGTGTACATAAAAAAAGTTCTATCCTTCCTTGACACCATTTGGCCCACCATGCCCAAGAGAAAAGCCTCTGGTTTCTTAGGAAAAGTTCTTTTAAGAACTTTCTTAATTTCATTATAGATCATTTCCCAGAAGGCCTTAATCTTCGGGCAGGTCCACCAAAGGTGATAGAAGGTACCTTCCGTTTCATTACCTTTCCAATATTTATTATTGGGCAAATGATAAATCTTTGCCAGCTTGACTGGGGTCATGTACCACCTATAGATCATTTTCATAATGTTTTCTCTTAAGGCATTACATGCCGTAAATTTAATACCGGTGGTCCATAACTGCTCCCAGTCAGCAAGTTCTATGTCATGACCAATATCTTGTGCCCATTTAATCATAGATGATTTCACCATTTCATCTTGAGTATTCCACTTCAACAGCAAGTTATACATTTTTGACAAGTTTTTGGTATTGGGTTCTAACAATTCTGTTGCCAGTTTTGACCTCTCCACTTGGAAGCCTTTTTTCCTGTCCTGCTTAAATACTTCGTTTATCTGGCGGTAATGTAGCCAATCTCTCACCTTAGACTTTAATTTCTCAAAACTCTGCAATTTTATTTTTTCACCATCTTGTTCTAGAATTTCAAAGTATTCCTCAGGTACTAAACAGTTAAGAATGGAGTGCCCATGCTCTGCCAGTATAGGATAGTTTCCCAGGGTCATTAGATTTCCCACTATTGGAGGGATAATAACTAGCTATCATCTAATGGACTGTTGCCTTGATTCAACAGAGCAGGTATTTACTTAGGTATTTTTTGCATGTCCTAGGGTGGTTGAAATGGGGTCCTCTTCACATTACATAATACATATGCAAATCCCATAATGCAGCAAATGCTGTACAATGAAAAATAAAGTTTTCTCATTTGCCTTCATTTATTGTGAAGTCTAGCACCACTATCAAAAAAGGAAATGTAGTCCATCTCAATGTGTAGTAGCAGTGTTAAACGTATACAGTATGTTTATCCGGAGTGTGGAAAATTAAGAAGAAATTGAAGTTCTCTTGCATATTCTTTCAGGTTCCCCAGGAAATGAAATTAATAACTCAGACAGCAGTCTAGAGAACAAGGTAGGGAGCCCTACCAAAAATGAGAGGTCAAGCCAGGCTATTGGGGACCATGCAAATGTAAAGAAGGTGAGAGAAGGAAACACGAAAAAAGGAAATGATGAATCAGAGAGTGACTTTGAATCAGATCCTCCATCTCCTAAGAGCAGTGAGGAAGAGGAGCAAGAGGATGAAGTCTTGCAGGGTGAGCATGGAGATTTCATTGATGACAACGATACCGAACCAGAGAACTTTGGCCAGCATCCTCTTCTAATGGATTCTGATGAAGATGCAGAAGATGATGATAAACCAAGTTCTGACTCTGATTCTTGTCATGCTAGGCCTGTGGATGAGATGCCTTGCAGCAGGTACAGAGAAGGGACTGCCAGTGTTGAAAACAGGGAGCCTAATGTAACATTTCCCGTGTTGACCGAATTGCCAAATACAGTAACCAAGGTGAGCCCCAAACAAGAATTTGATGTCTTTGGAGCAGTTCCATTCCTTGCTCTTCATTCTCAAGAGCCCAAGCAAAATGATAGCAAAGGTTTCTCTCCCCAGGCTACGCTCCCAGGCTTAGACCAAGATCAGGATGATTTTGATGTCTTCACCAAAGCCCCATTCAGCAGAAAAATATCTCAGCAAGATGACTTGATTTCAGGTTCTGAAAACCAACCTTCTCCCATCTCGCCCAAAAGTGTGGATGCTTTTGGCTGTATCCCATTCCCTCATTCCATCCCAAAGAATGACGAGAGTAAAGAGGACCTGTTTGGGCTTATCCCGTTCGAGGAGATAGCAGGGAGCCAACAGCAGCAAAAAGTGAAGCAGCAACGCAACCTGCAGAAACTCTCCTCTCGCCAGAGACGCATGAAGCAGGAAGTATCAAAGAACAATGGGAAGCGCCACCATGGTACGCCAACTAGCACTAAGAAGACCTTGAAGCCCAGTTACCGCACACCAGAAAGAGCCCGCAGGCACAAAAAAGCTGGCCGTCGGGACTCCCAGAGTAGTAATGAGTTCTTGACAATTTCTGATTCCAAGGAAAATATAAGTATTGCCCTTTCAGATAGCAAGGACAGAGTCAACCCTCTGCAAGCAGATGACGGTCTTCTGGATCCCTTTGGAGCCAAGCCTTTCCACCCTACGGAACTGGTGCTTCTTCCGCAGCATCAAGGTTTGGGTGATCATTGTGGAGACTATAACACAGTAGTTCCTGGTAGATCTAGACAGAGTTCACTACTTGGTACCATTCATTCTGGCGATGGGATAAAATTAACAGATGATTTTGGGGCAGTTCCTTTCACGGAATTTGTTGTGCAGACTGTGACATCTCAACAAAGCCAGCAGCAACAGACAGTAGAGTTGGATCCTTTTGGGGCTGCTCCATTTCCTTCCAAACAATAGATTGAACCAGGAGCACTGTTGCATTATTTAAGGATTTTCTGCACCACCATAAACTATCTGGTTCAACTGAGGAGCAACTTTTTTTCTTAGTACAATTGATTCATTTCTCAGTAGAGAACCTCATATTTTAAAATCTGCTATCTTAAGCATACAATATTGAGATGGCGAAGAGGTAAAAGAATTTCACTAAGACCTTCTGATCTCTTCAAAAGCTCCTATCTGTTGTTGCAGCTACTGCCTATTACTTTATCAACAAACAGCCATGGTGTGCTTTTTACCATATACTCTTCACCAAAGAGGTCGTTACAAGAAAGGTCCGATTTGAGGTGTGTTATAACTGGCCTGAGGGGAATGAGAAAATGCCTGAATATGTAAGAAGCTGGATTGATCTGGGACTGCTTCACTTGCTTGTTGTGGGTTCCCTCCTAAAACATCTCTGAACTTCTGAGGTTTTTGACTTGACATTAGATTCCTAAACATCACAAAAAACCCAAACCTTTGTAGCTGTGGTTCCCAGAACTCTGCTTCCTCCCCAGTAAGTGCCATTAATGTCAAACAGGGATAGTTCTAACTCTTAAGATCTCAAGAACTTAGTGGAATACAATATTAGATAAAGTTGGGAATCAAGGAGGAAAATAAAAATACATAGCTGGATTCTGCAGCTCTTCGAAGATTATACAGTTACAGATTGGTTTACCTGCATATACAACATTCGACAAGACAGAGAAGACAAAAGCCGGAAATTTGGTGGCAAGTTCTAACCTGTACAGCTCTATGATAAAGTAGGATTTTCACCTAATGTATTTTTCTAGGGTTTTGTACTCCGTGGTATACCCTAGAAATGTCTTTTGAATCACTCTCACTTAACTCGTCCCATTTAATATTTTTGAGTGCATTCTGTCTCACAATATTGTACTTATCTTGAGAGTTCATACAAAATACACGTAACTCTAAAGAAACTTTTAACTTGAATTTAGGCAGTTTCCAGCACTGGAGGTATAAAAACTGAAGCCTTTAAAAAAATGATGCTGATTTGAGTCTGCTACCAGTAAACTGCATAGTAAACCACCAATGCCTTACAGCCAGGACCATTGTCCTGTCATACTTTTACCTCTGAGCCATTTGGTGCCCTTGAGACACAGTTTAAAAACATGTAGAACTTAGAAGGTGAGTATTTGATGCATTTCTGAACTTCCCACGTGGACAAAGGTGTTCATAATGTCCTTGGCTGTCTGTGGCCCATTCTTGACTAGCTGCGGGAGCTCTGGCAGAATATGTTTCACATTTCAGTTCCTTGGGCTACAATCTAGTCCAGCTTGGCTTTCTTTTAAACATGTAGGTAACACTGTAGGTTTAAACACTTTTAAACACTGCAGTAACCAGCTGCTCCTAAATCATACAGAAGTGAGTGGTCAGGATCCATGGAACACTGCAATGTAGTTCCAGTGCCTATGCAGAAGCAGCTGACCCCTTGCTCCCATGAAATATAGCAAACTATTTCTGAAACTGAAATGTTTCACATGTATTGGGTCAACTGTATAAAAGGGGTCAAAATCCTACTTCATGCATACAAGCCTGAAATGTTTCTGGATCCTGGGCTTTGCATAGCCATTTACGTTGTAAATCTGACTTTACGCAAAAGGTACAAGAACTGGGCTCTTCAGGTATTGTTTACCTGACTTGAATATGAACTTGTGGGAGTAAGAAATCTAAAACAGTTACTGCCCTGGGTGAATGACTTTCCGTAAATGCTTTCCCAGCAGTGGACTCTTGCTCTCTAGCTGCTGTGCAGAAGCAAAATATCAAAAGAAACTCTTTTTGTGTGTAACATGATGCTAATACAGGACAAATTTGACAGAGGCAGAAGAACAAGATGCTTTAAAAACTGAGAACTTTAAGAAAAGTTGATGGGTTTTTGGGCGATCAAAATATGATTAGAAGCTCTCTCCAGATGTATGTTTCTAGTCCTGCAATGTTTCACTCTTTTGTCATATCAAGTACAAATCCCAGGTCAGTCAGATGTCTTGTCATTCTAAATATTTCTGTAAAGCACATACGGCAAAAAATGGCTAACTGTGCACATACCTCAGAATGCCTGCTCTTTTATTCTTGTGCCAAAGCCTCTTTGAGCTAAATACAGGTTTTGTAACAAAGGTTTATTAAAACTGTAACCGGACAGCTCTATTGAAGTGCTGCTTCAACTGTGACAAGATTTCCTACCCATAGAGATCAGCTGCGTGTTCCCAGCAAATGAGCACACAAATAGACGCAGAGAGCAAACATGTACATGTCCCTCGTGATTGTTTCTTCTATGGAAAGGTTTTCTGTGAATCAAACGTACAATGTTTGAAGCAGGCTGGAATTGCAGAGTTAATTCAGAGCTGCCCACAACTAGCTGATTCCAATGTAATAACTTCTACTTGTGCACTTGTAAGGTCTTAAGTGCTTTCAGGTGGCACAAAATAGGCACAGCAGCTCTGGTAGTCAAGTTAACAGTCCCATTAAAAGTAGTTGACTTGCCATGTTGATTTTGACAAAAGAAAATCTGGCTCAGGAACAGTATCTAGTGTCTGATCTTAACCTGGCATCCTGTTGGTAGCCAGCTTTTATATTCCAAGCTGTCTGAAAAATCCTTTCCACAAGACTCCATGTGCTGTGAAATACAAACACTAGATTTAGAACAACCTGGTCATTTAATTATTTGTAGTAACCTAAAACCATTGGCTGCATTTGTCAGAGGGGTTTTCCATATATCTGTACTACATGCCTAGTTATTGGCAGATAATTCCATTCTGAACATTTTGTTATTGAGATATGGAATGCCTTTGACCCAAAATGAAAGTAAATCTTATCCTGCAATAATTCAAAGGCAGTGGGGAACGTAGAAGCAACACATTTGCATTGTTCTAACAGTTTCACTACTATTTATCCTAAGAGTTTGTTGGTATAGAAAATATACACATTTTTCTCAGTCATCACTTCAGGTCCTGAGACACACTTTTCAGCAGTCTCTTGGAAGACACTGCACTGCTTGGTTCATGCCATTAGCTTGGCAGTGTAGAGTTAATAATGGATGCAACTCTGCAGGACTGGGCCATAGGCAAAACGTCTGTAGCATAACCCTTTAAGGCCAAAATAAACATGTGGCCATTGAGATTGTTGCCAATATTCTTTGCTTTCTCATAGGGCCTTGCTTCACGTATTACTGATTGCATATGACTTTATTTTCATAGGTTTTTGTAAATAAGAACTTTTGTTGATTTTCCTTTGTGGTTGCCGGGGTATACTGGCAGACCCCACAGAATTAATTTCTCCCTATGTTTGTTTGTTGCTAAAGAGCTGCAGAAAGCAGGTTTGATAATTTCATTCAGTTCTGGACTTGATTGAAAGAAGTGATTGGTAGTTTGGGAGAAATATTTTTGCTTGCATAGTGTACGTGTACATATATTTGAAATCCAGCCTACCATGGTCTTTCCTAGAACCATAGGAAGATTGTGAAGTATTAGTTCATATCAGTGGCCGCCAGAGGGAGGATTTTTCACTACTCCAATGGTTTGACCTTTCCAATTAGCATATAGCAGACAGCTGGGTACATCTTCTAAAATCAGCTGCAGAATTAGTTCATCTTGAAGCAGTGTTGCGTGTTACTTCTGACATGATGGTCACCCTAAGGTGCTTTTATTGTACAGATTAATATAGCAGACATGCTCCTAAAGGTTTGAAAGCAACAGGATCTGGTTCAATGTTAGCCATCACTGGTAAAATCAGCTCATGGTTACTGTACCATCACCCAAATTTGTGTGATTCAGTTCTTTGAAGGTACAGTTGTTGATCTTGGTGAAAGAAACTGAATCCATACCCCTATCCAAGTATCAGCGGGGGTGGGTGCTTACTACTTCCATAATTATTCTGTAGAAAAGGAGGCCTATATCTTACAGCTTGATCCTGCATCTCTTGAACTAGGTTACATGTGTCTGGTAATTTTAGAGGGACAGGAGCAAGGCCCAAGCTTCAGGAGGAGGGCTGCCTAAAAGTCTGTCCTTTTCACCCAGAAATAACTACTGTGAGATTGAATGGCTGTAGCTACTACTGTGAGAATTGCAACTAGAGTCTATCTGAAGATTTTTTTTATATGATAGGGTGTATTTTTATAGAGAGAAACATATATAAAACATACATGCACACATCACATCTCTTGGAGTTTGTGATCTAAAACAACATTGCAGTCACAATCATTGTCATGGCGTTGGAAAAATAAGTATAGCCAAAAGCTGCTAAGAGTAACAAGGAAATGCAAAGGACTGGCTGCCCAGTTATTTTTCTAAAGCACTTCACTGAAAAGAAATAAATAAAAGTAATAGTGTCTATAGCCAAGTTTTGTTTCTGTGACTAAGAACATCACTCAAGAATAAAACAATGCTATATTTTAATTGCTGGCAAACAGCTTTAAGTGCACTTTTCAAATGACACTTCCATTTCTTGTCAAGACTCAAAATTTCTAAAGCTTTTTTTGTTGTGTGTGTACCACTAAAACAGAACTTTTGTGTGAAATTAATGTAGCTGAGAACAACTGTCAGTTGTTACTAAATAAATATACCAGATGCCATGATTCTGTAAACCTGTGTAATTTTTACAACAGAGCCGGGATGTTCTAGATCTTGCCATGCAAAATGCTAATTGAGTTTCCTGTGTATGTTGCCTCATATGAAAAAAAAACTTATTGCATTACTTATGCCTCCTGTTTTTTCTTTTGCTGCAGTCAATGCCAGTAATTAGCTCATTTTGTGAACTTACTTAATGACAATCGACAAACCTACGAAGAAGTTGCCCTAACTTCGGCATCTTGTTTTGATACTTGTTCCAAGGACTTGGGCTACCATATCCTAAGCAACACCGGACATCGGTTTGGATTTATATCACATCAAGTTTTGTTGTACCACCTGACAGAACTTTCCGAGATTTAGTGTTTTGTGACAGCTCTGAGGCTGCTGATAGCTTTAGTGCTTTTCAGAACTATAGCTTAAGAGTTTCTTTGAGGGAAGCAATGCCAGTGATAGGACAGATGTACTGCAGAGAGTCACGGCCTGAGACAATGGTGGGTTGCAACAGGAGCACTACCACAATGCAAAATATATGAGTAAAGATTAAGAAATGGGTTCCCAGATAAATGGTTTTGTTTAAAGTTGGCGCCGAGTCTGAAAAAAGGTGACAATACCTGGTGTACAGAACCTTGTTTTCTTCCATTGGCCCCTGTTGAAGCATCAAGAAAGCGGGCCTGGACACCATATATATGGAAGGTAAAGGGACCCCTGACCATTAGGTCCAGTTGTAGCCGACTCTGGGGTTGTGGCACTCATCTTGCTTTATTGGCCGAGGGAGCTGGCATACAGCTTCCGGGTCATGTGGCCAGCATGACAAAGCCGCTTCTGGCGAACCAGAGCAGCGCACGGAAACGCTGTTTGCCTTCCCGCGGGAGCGGTACCTATTTATCTACTTGCACTTTGAGGTGCTTTTGAACTGCTAGGTTGGCAGGAGCAGGGACCGAGCAACAGGAGCTCACCCTGTCACGGGGATTCAAATCGCCCACCTTCTGATCAGCAAGTCCTAGGCTCTGTGGTTTAACTCACAGTGCCACCCGCGTCCCATATGGAAGGTACAGAAATATAAACATACTGAGAATATGAACAATACTTCTGCATAAAACGGCTTTCTCCCCATTGGTTCTTCTAATCCAGTCTTGATTAGCAGCCATTTCGCAAGGTAATCTTCAGCTACATTAAAAGGAGAGGCCGTCCCACCTGTGCAGCTCAGGCCTCTATAGAGCCCAACACATTGCTTGTGTCTCACACACAGAAGAGCAAGTACATTTGCCAACAAACAATTTTATTCACAGAGGAGCTATTTACATAATACATATTGGTACAACGTGAATAGGTTGCAGCAACTTTCCTTTGTACATCTAGTTGAACATGGATAAAGGAATCAAAACATTTTTTAAAGGCACAGCAGTATGTGTCACTGTACTTTAGCAAGGCTTATAGTGTAACTTAAAAATGAGGCTCCAACAGCAGATTTGTACACATTTGCTGGCTGATAATCACAATTATTAAGCTTAGAAGGCAGGAAATCTATAGTAGAGTTTCACCATTCCGCATTCCATTTTCTATTGTCTTGAAGAGCTCTCTTGTCAGAAAGCTCATTTATATCACAGCTCCTTAAAAATAAATATTAGAAACGACGCATGCACAGGTTTGACATTTACAAAAGGTTTTTTTATACAGCTATACAAACTGGAGTTCAATTGAACTCAACTCTTCCAATTGCAATACTAAACATTTATATCCTAGACTTTGTTTTTAGAAAAACAATGCATTAAATGCAAAATTAAAACAAGGATGGTGGTGAGGGCCAGTAGAGAAGTGAATTCTCAAAGCGGAGTTGCTTCTGTATAATGCAAGAAGCTGTAAACAAAAACTTAGCATTTGCTTTAAAAGCACGTAGGTTTTGGGGGACCAGTTCTCTAAAGCTTTCTAACTAAAGCCATAAAGTATACACTTTTAGAGTTCCTTAACTATACAAGCAAATTACTTTTACATCCCACCTTGGCTCTGAAAGTACTGGTTTTCTGAAGAAGAAAACCCATAGGACTGTTCCCTAGCTGTTGTTGCTTTTTTCCAAATTTGCCATGCAAAAGGGTAGGTTTACTTCTGTTACACCCTAGCAGAGTCTACAATTCAAGATGAGATGTGTCAGCTGGAACTTCGAAACAAAGTGGCTACACCCCAACATCTGCCAATGGCTAGGCAAGGAGCAGCTGCTCTGTGTCAACAGATAAATGCTATTCTCTTAAAACGTCACTCAAGAGCAATTCTCCTTAGTGCCATCACTGCTAAAATGTTGATTTGCGCTTCATGTCAGTATAGTCATACCTTGGGTTACAGCAGCTTGTTTGTGTTTTTTCGGGTTACGCACCAGCCGAAACCCGGAAGTACCAGAACGGGTTACTTCCAGGTTTCGGCAGTCGCACATGCACAGAAGCACTAAATCGCGCTTCGCACATGTGCTGAATTGCCACCCGCGCATGGGCAGACGCACCACTGTGGGTTGCGAACGTGCACCCCGCACGGATCACGTTCGCAACCCGAGCGTCCACTGTACTTGACAAAAAACCTTGGGCATTGAGACATGTTTAATCAAGGGACCCCAAATTTCTGATTCACTGCTAAACCACATTTTGAAGAGCACCCCAAAATTTACAATTACTGGGGCACCCCAACTTCTTTTCCAAAGATTAGTCTATGATATCACTGAGGAAAACAACAGCAGATACTGTTCTACAGAAAGGGAGGGGGGAATCAAGTAAAAATCCATGTTTAAATTATAACACATACATCAGTGCAAGGACACAGAACATGTTGCACATACAGTAGACATAATATATTTTCAACTTATAATGTTACATCTTGGAATGAGAATTTGTCACGGGAACCGTACATGCATACTGGGGGATGTTTCCTTAGCCTATCAGAAGAAATAGTTTCCTGGTAATTTCTGCCATTTGTTTATCAGTAGTTTGAACAAATTTGATTTGTTGTACTGTGGCCAACAACAAGAGTTCACCAAGCTATTTGGCTGCTGGCGACCTCTTCCATGGTCTTTGGCATGACTGCTAAACTTATTGCCTCTTAGCATGTGAAGGGAAAGAGAACAGCCGCTTTGGGTGCTGCCTCTGAAATCGGCGTACAATAAGACTGAAATAAAATAAATAAATAAAATTAATCAATTTCAAGACTGCAAGTAATCTCATGATCAGCCTCCCATAGCCAGTGAGGTAGTGGGGATGGTCAGCCTCTGCAAGGTTTTTTTTGGGGGGTGGGGTGGGGGGAGAAACACAAAAGTAAATGGGTCGGTCAGTCACTGGGTTTCCTCATATTTGGTCTGGGAAGATGTACAAAATAGGATGAGGAGGATGAGGGGTCTACAATGTACCATAAATGGGTACTAGGCATAGGGTTTTCTCAGCGATGGTTCCCCATTTGTGGAACATCATTCTCAAGGGGTATATACCATATATTTTGCTCTATAAGACTCACTTTTTCCCTCCTAAAACGTAAGGGGAAATGTGTGTGCATCTTATAGAGCGAATGCAGCAGCTATCTCAGAAGCCAGAACAGCAAGAGGAATCGCTGCGCAGTGAAAGAGGAATCACTGCGCAGCGATTCCTCTTGCTGTTCTGGCTTCTGAAATTCAGAATATTTTTTTTCTTGTTTTCCTCCTCCAAAAACTAGGTGCGTCTTGTGGTCCGGTGCGTCTTATAGAGCGAAAAATATGGTAATATAGTTGGGCTAATCAGTTCTGGCTTTTAAATGGGCCTTTTAGAAGATGGGCTGATTTAAAACAATTTTAAAATGGCTTACATTTCATGGATTGCTCAGTTGGACTTTCCAACTGCTGCTTTAAGTGGTGACATTTTGGTAGCAAGTTTAGTTTTATATATTTATGTAAACAGCATTGGTGGGACTTTTTGCCGTGAACATAGACTGTAAACAAAACAAATGAGAGATCCCTTGGGAAGCAGTAAAAGAAAGTTGATGCCACCACCAGCAGCTGCTATTTCAGAAAAAAAAGTGGAACAAGTTTTGTAGAATGCAGTCTTCAATATGTGCAATCAAATTGTGGAAAGTCCTTTCTTACCAGCATGCGGTGAAATCAGAAGTGGCAGGGTTTAATCCTTCACAAAGGGGCCTCATAAATCATACAGAAAACCAGTATTTTCCTTGCCTGTTACGCTGAGCAGTAAAACTACTGCAGTTTGAATAAGTTAGGCATCAACACGGTCCTGGACACCAATGGGAAAAGATTTTTCAAGAAGGTTTTGGGGACTGGAACGTGCCTGTTGTATACTTCAAAATGCTCCCTGTTCCTTCACAGTGGTAGGCGACATTCCAGCACTGTTCTTCCCTGGAATTTCTGTCCCTTAAAGTAGAGCTATTAAATAGCAACCTAAGGGGAGTCAATGCAAAATATTTGACTTTAGGCCCACCTATGAGCCTATATAGTGGAGTCCGAATTCAAAGAAGCACATGATTTAACAGCTGTCCTGGTAAGAGAGGCTGTTGAGCCCAAATACAAGGAAGCTAGGAGAACACAGAATTAATACTGCAGGGATAAGGTCTCTAAAGAGGAACTGAAATGCTCATTAGTGGAGCATATGCTTTGCATGCAAAAATATATATATATTTCCCAGCTTCAATGCCTGGCATCTCCTGCCAGTTAGGGTACAATACCAAGTTTAGGCAGACCAATGATCTGACTCTGTATAAAGCAGCTTTCTATGAATCAGGAGCAGCAGAAGCACAAGTGAAAAGGGAAGCATGCAGCACTCTGTCTCCTTTCCAGCTGGTGGCCTAAGAGCTCCAGGGCTTTTGTTACTGGCCAGTTTACCCCCAAAAGGACTCCTCTTCCTGAATAGCCAGCTGGAGACCCTTTATGACTTCTGGGCAACCACTGTCTTTTTAACTGTGACAACAAAAAGGCAAAACCCTTTCCCCATCACAACCCAGTCCATCTTCATCTCCTCCTGCACAGGAAACCGCCATACCTTTGCGTGCTAATGTGCACTATGGTCAGGGCAAGGTTTGCTGTGTCTATACTGCATGATGTAGACGGTAGACTGATGCCACCAGTACAGCATCACTACTGCAAGGATGTGCCATACTTGGTGGCTCGAGCCGAGGTAGTTTAACTGCCCTGTTGGAAAAGAAAAACACACACATTAATTTAGGTAAAACATTCAGTAGCAGAAGCTACTTCTATGCGTTGGGACAGTGCTTTGACGCACCAGGGTAGGTTTATTCCAGTGTGACACAATGTGGTCTGGCTGAGATAAGTCTCCTTCCCAGTCAGAATGAGTGACAGATTCCCAGCATCATAATGTATTGCTGGGGAAAAAAATAATACGTGACCTTCTCAGACAATTCTCTTTCCAACAGGGGTGGCATTCCTTTCAAGTTAGCTACCAAGCCACTTAGCGTTGTACTGTTAGAAACAAGAACACTGGGCAAAATGTACCTTTGGGTGTGTTCTGGGAGCTGAATTCTTAGGTAGATATTTAAAAACTTGTGCATGGAGGCACATGGCATGCTCCTTTATTATACCATACAGCTGGGACCAGCAGCCATGGGGAAGAGATGTAGAGGGCAATAATTGCTCCCATAACCTTTAATTAACAGTGAATGGCCTGTGCCCTGGATAATTCAGCTACCAAAAAAATTCAGCCCTACCTGGGAAATATCTTTCTGGGACTTTAGAAATATAAAAGAGAAATGCTATGGCAGCGATCAAGTACATCACAATCACACGGGGAGCAAATTCCTGAAAGACAAAAGCAGCAGAAAAAGGTTAGCAAGATCCTCCTCTTTCTATCTATCTAATACCTGCGAGGCAAGACGGCAATCCTTTTCAACAGATTTAAAATGTTAAGTAGGTCCCTAAAATCAGGGTGCAACCCAGATCTACCAACTTGATTTTCTTGTTTCTAAGCAAAAGCCACAAACAGAATTTATGCACCATGAACATTCCTGAGTCACCTCCTCCCCATAGCTTTTCTCCAGAGTCAATTATGTTCCTAAAAAAAGAAGCCAAGGTGGATACATGCTTCTTTTACAGAAGAACTCTCCCTCAACAAAGCTCTTCTCTCCACAGCCTTCATTATGTCTTTGTAGCTATCAAGCTAACTACCGTGGATCAAGGCTAGTGATGTACACAACTGAAAAACAAACAATGCAATCTAAGTTTCCATTTCTACTGTTCTTTGCCATCGTGTTTGTTTATAGAAAATGTTCCTTTAAAAAAAGGATAAAGGTGCCATTCCTAAACCAGCTGATCATGAAGTCTTAATAAAGTCAATGGAACTTACTGTGTTTTTCCATGTATAAGACGACCCCTATTTTTTTGAATCCAAAGTTTAAGGAAACACAACCCTACAGCAGAAGTGGCGGGGGCAGAAAGTTGTTGAACTTTTGTTGGGCAGGTAAAGGTAAAGGGACCCCTGACCATTAGGTCCAGTCGTGGACGACTCTGGGGTTGCAGCGCTCATCTTGCTTTACTGGCCGAGGGAGCTGGTGTACAGCTTCCGGGTCATGTGGCCAGCATGCCTAAGCCGCTTCTGGTGAACCAGAGCAGCGCACGGAAACGCCGTTTACCTTCCCGCCCGAGCGGTACCTATTTATCTACTTACACTTTGAAGTGCTTTTGAACTGCTAGGTTGGCAGGAGCTGCGACCGAGCAACGGGAACTCACCCCGTCATGGGGATTCGAACCGCTGACCTTCTGAACATCAAGCCCTAGGCTCTGTGGTTTAACCCTTTTGCGTCCCGTCCCTTTTGTTGGGCAAGATCACCCTCAAAGTTTCCAGCACCCAGTGGTGTGGAAACTGTTCCTCCTCAGCGGCGGCTGTTGCTGGATGCAAGCAATTGGCAAGAGGCTCCCAAGCAGAAAACTGAGGCAGAGCACGGGGAAGGCAACTGGGGCAAACTGAGCTAAGGAAGGCAGGAGCAGGCCAGGGACAGGGGTTTGAGGACGAGAGAAAAAAAAAAAAAGGAAAGGAGAGGTAGCTGAGGCAGCTGCTGCTCTTGCTCTGGTGGTCAAGTTGGCAGGGGCTGCAGGAGGCGAGCCAGTCACCAGCATGTAGCCAGCATGGGGAAGAGAGTGAGGGGACAGTGGCAGTAGGGACTGCCTCAGCCCGCCCAAGCCAAAATCCCAGACATTTGTTTAAAAATGAAAAAAATCCTCCCCCGTATGCCCATGTTCCAAGACCCCCCATTTTTAAACAAAAATTTTAAAGCAAAAAACCTCATCTTATACATGGGAAACTATGGTACTTTGGAGCCAAACCCAGTTCGGTTTTGGGATGCAAGCCTGGTGACTCCTTAGCTTACCTGCACAATAGACGCACCAACACCACCGTTGAGCCAAACCCAGTGGATGGTAGGAATGATTCCGTAACCTGACACAGAGCAAAAGATGACTGAGCGCAGCCTGTGCCACTGCTGAGTGAGGTAACTGGGGTGGATCTGGGCAAAGAATACTGCCAAAATCATAGCAAGGACAGTGATCAAGTATACTTGACGCCAGTACTGGAAAAAGGAGGGAAACAAAGTAGGCAGCCACTAAGTGATAAGAATAAAATAATTGCATCAAAATAGAGCAAAATGAAATGGATTTTCCCCAAATTCTGGAATGTGCTCTTAAAGCAGCCTTTTCCAGATTGCAGCAGAGTTATGAAAGGCACAAAGGTAGCACTGTATTCTCTCTTGGCACATACAATAAAAGTGTGTTTTACATCTAAGCAGCAGAATTATTTCAACATGTTTCATTTGATGCCACGTCTTTTGAAGCCCCTGTCAAACTGGGCTCTCCCTCCCTGTAGTGTTACAGGCAAGCTTCTTCCTCATTATACAGACTGGAGTAACAACTTAGATTCCTGCATTACAGGGGGTTGGACTAGATGACCCTCGGAGTCCCTTCCAAATCTATAATTCTATAAATTGGTCTAAAGCAGATTTCAATTTAGTCGTACCTCGGAAATCGAATGGAAGCTCCTGCAGCCAATCAGAAGCCACGAATTGGACGTTTGGGTTCCAAAGAACGTTTGCAAACCGGAACACTCACTTCTGGGTTTGTGGCATTTGGGAGCCAAAATGTTCGACTAGCAAGGCATTCGACTTCTGAGGTACGACAGTATTATGAACATTAACACACTGTTTCAAATATATAGAAATACTGACAGCTTTTCATACTGAGCACCTGTTGGTCACTTAGTCACTTTTTCCTTGAGAAAATGCTACACATTCCAGGGTTTATACTGGTAGTTAAAATACCTTCCACAGGCAGGATTTACTTTATGCCGATGCTAGCAAATGCAACCAACTATTAGACGCACCTACAATTTTAAGCAATGAACTGCATGATTAACCAAGGCAAATTATCTACTGCAGAATTCTTAAAGAACCGACAATTACTCTGGAGAACTGTCATTTCATAGAATCATAGAATCATAGAGTTGGAAGAGACCACAAGGGCCATCGAGTCCAACCCCTGCCAAGCAGGAAACACCATCAGAGCACTCCTGACATATGGTTGTCAAGCCTCTGCTTAAAGACCTCCAAAGAAGGAGACTCCACCACACTCCTTGGCAGCAAATTCCACTGTCGAACAGCTCTTACTGTCAGGAAGTTCTTCCTAATGTTTAGGTGGAATCTTCTTTCTTGTAGTTTGGATCCATTGCTCCGTGTCCGCTTCTCTGGAGCAGCAGAAAACAACCTTTCTCCCTCCTCTATGTGACATCCTTTTATATATTTGAACATGGCTATCATATCACCCCTTAACCTCCTCTTCTCCAGGCTAAACATGCCCAGCTCCCTTAGCCGTTCCTCATAAGGCATCGTTTCCAGGCCTTTAATATATTATATATATTTAATATATAAGAATACTCTACTCCCTCCTATCAGGAAATATTGCCTTTAATATTTTCTTTTTCCTTGGAAAAAAAGTAGAAATATAGTTCAGCTGCCATTACAGAACAAAATGATCCTAAAACATTTCATACCACACAGTATTGTGGAAGATCCAGTTTAGGAGATGCATGGACAATTCTTAAGCTGTGTGTTGTTAAACTGGCTGAGAAAAGTGAGGTCCCTGAGCAGTCTGGTTTCTGTTTCCTTGCATGCAATGTACTGTCTCTCTTGGACTATAAAATATGGTACACTTGTTCAGGACAAAATTCTGCATTTCATGCTAGAACACTAACCTGACCTCAAAGCCTGTTTTTTTAAAAAAATTAAAATAGCATATGCATACTATTTTAAAGCAAGACTAAAACTGAATTTTTCAAAGATCTACTTTTTATTTGATTTTTATCCATGGGAAAGCTACACCAGTCAACCTGACTGTTAAACTTACATTATTGCAATAAAATGCATAAAAGACTCCAGATACATAACAGCCCAGGATACCAATGGAAATTCCTGCATAATCCAGTGCCATCCATCGTCGACCGGTCTTCTCTGAGCGATGACAACAGAAGAGGTGGTACCCTACTGAGCAAAGCATACAGACCTATAAAAACATTCAAACAAATTGCATTAATTTCCTCAAAGTCTAATATCTTCAGCGTCAAGCAATAACAACTTTAAAAACAACTGGATTAAATTTAAGGATTTTGGATCTGCAAGAGGAAAATTGGTCTGCTGCTAGAAAAGAATTCTGGTCTGATTTAGCCTCTTAGGCGAGGTGTTGTGGGCGGGACGCGATTTCTGCGTCACGCAGGGGGGCTTTACGCCCCCTGCCCCACTCACCTGGCTGGCGCACCACGCCCACAGGTAAGAGCCCAACTGGGCGGTTTGGAGGGGGCGTGGTTTGCAGTTTAACTTACTGCTGCGCCAGCCATCCCGCCTCATTTCCGCTTGGGCTCGGGTGGCGGTTAGGCATTGGAATGTGCTGATGGTGTGTGGAAGGGCTAGGTGTGGCCATCGCCTATCCCTTCAAATTTGGGTATTCTGTTAAAGGAATCTGGCGGTCGTGGATCCTGTCCGATGCCTGTGTGGCAGGGGGCCATGGCACGACCCTCGGTGACATCAGGGGAGAGCTTATAGTTGTATTAGCATCAACAGGCTCCAACTTCTGGTGAATAAACCCCCTTTGGGCTCTCCCCTCTCCGAGTGGGTGGAGTCAGTCTGTCGTGGCCCAATGCCTAAGCCAATACCTTCTCACTTGCTGTAATCAATAAAGTTGTGGCCTTTTCTTGCCCATTAACCTTATACTCTGTGTCTGTGTGTCTTCATTCCACAAAGCGGGGATCGGGTCCTCGAACCACAACTGTTACTTAATTGCCTAAAAAGGTAGCCCTGATTAATCAGCAGATTTTAAAAGACTCATATTTTAATACTTCTTCCTTTGGAACTATTGTTTTTACCCAAACACAGATATGCTGCATTGCTATTTTACATGATCAAAATGATTTCTTTAGTCAAGTGACACCCCTAATATTTTAAGAAGTCTACTCTTCAAGATACCACAACCAGAAGTGGCAGAGATCAAACCTTCAGCCTCACCGCGGGTCCCGCTTCAGTACAATCCTATGTATGCTTTCTCTGATGCAAGGCCTATACGCATTACTCCCAGGTGAGCATGAAGAGCTTGTTTTGGCCCTAGCCTCCTGAAGCTCCCCAGGCACCTTGGCCTCAACCAGTAAAGATGCTTGGCCCCACTAAATACTGCAGAAAGGCATGGGAACATTTTTCAATTTGTTAGGAAATGTATATCCACTCTCTCAATGCATTTGCCTCAATCAGGATAGCTTAAAACAGCCAACTACAGTGTGAAATGGAGACAGGCTCAGCAGCTAAGTTTAAAAAATATCGTTGCATCACAAAAAGCCATCAGTCTGAAAAAATCCATATTGTATGGGGCAAGATGTTCCATAATCTAGTAACATTCCCCCCTTCCAATGTGCAGTGGAGTGAAACGTGTAGCTTATTCATGGGTTGTTTAGAGCAACTGCTTTTAAATGAGAACAGGAAGCAAAATGCTTACTTAAATAAATACAATGTAAGGTTGTTACTTAAATAAATACAATGTAAGGTTGAGGTGGCCTGAATGCAGGTTCTCCAACCACCAGTGTCAAGTCACTGTAAGTGGGCTAGAGTTAGCAGAAAGACTCCACAAGCCTCAGCTTTTGACAGAATGCAGACCTTTTTTCCTGTCTGTTGTCCCTGACACAAGCACAAAAAATGATTTGACTGCAATTTACCAAGGGACTTACTTGAAAGCAGAAGAGAGAAATAGAACAAATAACAAAATCTTCTCTAGAGGCACTCGCTGAAGGCAACACAGAAGTCATGTCATATATGCCCAAAGTGAAGAAGAGGAAGAAGCCCAGTAAGTGACTCCAGATGTTAACTGTTTCATTGGATAAAATGAATAGGCTGGGAAATGGAGAAGAAAACAGTAATGACTATGAGCAAGTCAAAGGAACAATTTTTGTAACTGACACCCTGATCATGTGTTCCAGATTAGATGCTTGCTGTATTCTCTATTGCTCTTATGCAAGCTAGTCAGTATTCATCCTGCTCTCTTGCATGGCTCATTTCCACTAGTGCTTGGTTGCATTCATAGAACTTTGCATTCCTTTGCATTCCTAGAACTGCAGAGTTGGAAGGGACCTTGAGGGTCATCTAGTCCAACCCCGTGGTGGAGGAATATGCAGGTGCCTTTACCTGCAACCTTGGAGTTATCAGCACCACACTCTAACCAACTTAATTTATTGCACTGGCAAAAGTAGCAGGACATCTGGCTCTACCCTTTGAAACAGGATCAGCAGTTGGGTCAGCAGAGACAAAAGGCTGTATAAACTCTCACAAAGAAGCATATTTAATGAAATATATGCCCTTACTTTGCTAGCTTCTTTGATTACAGAAAAGCAAGACATTTAGTGAAACAAGTGGTTTTCAAGTAAAAGTATTAACTCCATCAGCTACTTAGGCCTGATGTTGTACTTCAAAGTTGAACCATTTGGATCAATTCCATACCTTTTCAAACATAGCCTGGAAGGTAGGTATGCTCTGTAGCCATCTGTGATGTATGGATTGTCCTTAAGGAACACTGGAATCTGCTCATAGGTGTATAAGCGAATTCCCCGAGGGACCAAAACCGGCCAGTACTGGTAACTTCCAAGCTCAATGTAATGAGCACTCTTCAGGAGCTTCTGATGCATTCCAGCAGTATTTCACTCACCAATTAAGGCAAGAGTAAAAAATACCTAGTAGTACTGAAGGCCTCTGCTACAGTTTACCTGCAAACACATCAAGACATATGATAACATCCAACTACATGTTTCACCTGTCTATCACAAAGCAGAGGAGTTATTTTTAAATCATCAATATCATCAAATATTTTTTGAAAGAATATAAAATAAGGTCACCTTCCCCCTACATACATCCAACTGAGAAGTTTAAAAGTTTCACACTATAGACAAGACTATGTGCCAAGGTATTTTTCTTTTCCTGAGAAGAACATTGAGACAAGGCGGCCTATCGTACAACCCAGAAATTATAAAGCACAGGAGAAACTTTCACCAATACAGCATGTTGGATTGATAAATTGACCCCAAGATATACTTTTTTAAAAGGCAAATAGGTTTGTTAACAATCCACTGTTTTAACTACTGAATATCACCAGCATCTTGATTATGAAATACATAGGGAGCAAGTCTGGTTTGAACTCTGCAGGTAAACATTGTGGGAGGTCTCACAGCAGTAACACAACTGCCACAATTATAACAATTATATATTTATTTATACTCCACATTCCCCACCCCCCTGACAGGAACTCAAGGTGGCTTATAGATAAAAAATAAGAACAGGTAAAAACATAGGAACCCCCCCCCCAATCAATTAAACATTGACAGAATTAAAACTCTCTATGTGGTTTTTTAAATTTATGTGTTGTTGGAAAATTTTAGTGGACAAGTGAAAGAAATGAAAAAACAAAAAAGGTACTTGAAACTGTAATAGGATATAATAGATAGGTATATAAGCAGTGCTTTTTTCTGGGGGTACACATTTTATGTGTACACATAAAATGTTTTCTGGGTACACATTTTCTGGGTACACATTTTCTGGGGGTACACATTTTATGAATCTAAGTTTGGCCTCATTGAGGGGCAGTATTTCAGTATGAGTAGGAAAATGAGAGTACCCCTAAACATTTTTTAAAAGAAAAAAAGTACTGTATATATATAATAATGATAATGATGCTAATAATCTGACTAATGATGCTAATAATGCCCATCTGACTAGGTTTCCCCAGCGAGTACACAATTGCTAACAAGCCACTGCAATTTTTATAAACGCATTCCAAGCATCCTTACATTCATGCATACACCATTTGCATCTATTAAAACCCTACCCGTGTGACATTTTAATGTATATTTTTTAATCTTTGTTGGAAGCCGCCCAGAGTTGCTGGAGAAACCCAGCCAGATGGGCGGGGTACAAATTATTATTATTATTATTATTATTATTACCAGCAGTTAAATGAAGGCAGTTAAATAAGCACCAGCCCTTTCATTGGGGATCATGCAATCCCTCTACGACACAGCCATGCACGCGCTTCCCTGGGAGTTAAGCCCCGCTGGAAGCAACCGATGCCGAGCAGAAGACGCGCCTCACGCGAGAAGAAAGGCAGGCGGGCCATTGGGAAGGCGGAGGAGTCGCCCCTAGCAACCCGGCCCGCCACGCAGCCCTCGCCCCGCCGCTCACCCCGGTCGCCGCCGCCGCCTCAGCAGCCCCAGCCCTCCCCGCATCGCGCCGGGCAAAGGGCCGCTCCCCGCCTCAGCGACGAAGAACGGACGCCGCACCGCGCCGCTCCCACTTCGCCGGCCGCGCCCGCTTGCCCCGCCCCCCTCGGACTGCGCCCTCGCCGTGCGACCGTCGTCGCGCGAAAGCCGACGCGCCCGGACGGAGGCAACCAATGGGGCGCCGAAGCCCCGCCTCGTCAGCGGCGCACGTGCTCCGAACCAAACAAACCACGGGGGCGAGCGGGCGCTTCGAGCCCTGACGTTGCGTAGCGACGGGAGAGAGAGAGAGAGGGGGAGAAGAGGGTTAAGGACTCGCGCATGCGTGGTCGGAAGGGAACCGCGGCGCCGGTTGGCACCTGGGGCTTGGGATTTTGAATCCTTTGGGAGACCGGGAGGCGTGGCTGGAAGGGAGCGGCCTGATTGGCTGGTGCTGCTCTCCCCTATTTCACCTGAAGGGAGATGAATGGATGTGGCTGTTATGCCCGTTAATTTCATATATTTATTTTTAAATTCTTCTTCTTCTTCTTCTTCTTCTTCTTCTTCTTCTTCTTCTTCTTCCAGTCGGTTCCTATTCACCTGAAGAGAGGTGAATGGCCGTGGCATAGTTAGGGCCATTTATTTCATATATTTATTTTTAATTTGTATTTGTTGTTGTTGTTTTTATCATAATTGTTGTTTAGTCGTGTCCGCCTCTTCGTGACCCCATGGACCAGAGCACGCCAGGCACTCCTGTCTTCCACTGCCTCCCGCAGTTTGGTCAAACTCATGCTGGTAGCTTCAAGAACACCATCCAACCATCTCGTCCTCTGCCGTCCCCTTCTCCTTTGCCCTCCATCTTTCCCAACATCAGGGTCTTTTCCAGGGAGTCTTCTCTTCTCATGAGGTGGCCAAAGTATTGGAGCCTCAGCTTCACGATCTGTCCTTCCAGTGAGCACTCAGGGCTGATTTCCTTCAGAATGGATCGGTTTGATCTTCTTGCAGTCCATGAGACTCTCAAGAGTCTTCTCCAACACCATAATTCAAAAGCATCCATTCTTCTTTATGGTCCAGCTCTCACTTCCATACATCACTACTGGGAAAACCTTAGCTTTAACTATACGGACCTTTGTTGGCAAGGTGATGTCTCTGCTTTTTAGCAGAGGTATTATTATAATACCCCACCTTTTTACCTGGCTCGGACTCAAACATTTTATTTTATACTATAAGCATTTCCTGTAATATTTTACTGTAACCAAGCAGTGTGTAATTAAGTAAAATAAATGATTTCCATAAAAAGGCATGCAGCTGAGAGGATCTGAGCCCTCCTTTTTCCTCTCCCCACCTTCTTTTACTCAGGGACTTTTGTCAAAGCTGAGCTCCAATATTGGGGGAGAACCTCCAGGCCTCCACACAGAGCCATCTTTCCTATTGGGCTTACTGGCGTGTTGCGCCAGGGTGCTGGACTCTCAGGGGCGCCCCAGCGAGTGGGGGAGCTGCACGGCTTTGCCGGTGGACTCTCCTTTCCCTGCACGCTCACCAGCTGTGCCCCATCAACCATATGGTTGGTGGGTGTGCAGCTTGTCTCCCAAGCCTCTGCAGGAGGAGAGTGATCCCCGCAGAGGCTTGGGAAAAGGTCGACAACTCTGGGAAATCAGGGGGGGGGGTGCCCGAGGGATCTTTGCACCATGGTGCCAGATATGCTTAAGATGGCCCTGCGTCCACATGCCTTTTCATGTAAGAATTCCACATCAGCTCCTGTTTTATATGTGAATAGATAGATGGGATATGGAGTAAACAAATTTGGTCGCATAAGTTCGGCTTTAAGATTCTGGCAATACTTTTAAAATAATGCCTTCTAAAGGGCCAGTCCTTTATTGCTGGACTAGAAATAATGATATAATAATGATAATAATATCTTAAGGGCATAAGATGCACCCCTTGTTTCCAAGCAGAGATCTTCCTAGCACACCGATGCCCTCTGGTTTTATCATGGAGGATAAAACTATTGATGGCTACGAATTATGATGATATTGTTATTATTTAGACATGTATACTGCCTTTCATGGGACACAGGTGGCACTGTGGTCTAAACCACTGTTCCTAGGGCTTGCCGATCAGAAGGTCAGCGATTCGAATCCCCGCGACGGGGTGAGCTCCTGTTGCTCAGTCCCAGCTCCTGCCAACCTAGCAGTTTGAAAGCATGTCAAAGTGCAAGTAGATAAATGGGTACCGCTCCGGTGGGAAGGTAAATGGCATTTCTGTGTGTTGCTCTGGTTTCGCCAGAAGCAGCTTAGTCATGCTGGCCACATGACCCGGAAACTGTACGCCGGCTCCCTCGGCCAGTAAACCAAGATGAGTGCTGCAACCCCAGAGTTGTCTGCGACTGGACTTAACGGTCAGGGGTCCCTTTACCTTTATTCTGCCCTTCATCCAAAGATAGGGAGACATCCAGAGTCAGAGGTATTAGGCTGCTGAACAATAGGCAGTAGTAGGCAGCAAATACTTTCATGCCTTTTTTTTTGTTTCCCAGAGGCATTTGGTGGCTTATAGTGGGGAAAAGGATATTGGACTGCTACATACATGACATACATTTAAAGTAACTGCATCAAAGAAGAACCCTAGGAGCTGTTAAGGCTGCTTGGAATTGTAGGGATGAACGACAGTTCCTAGGATATTTGGGGGGAAGCAATGTGCTCAAAATGCATGGTGTGTACCCAGCCTAAATTGGTCTGAACCCAGCTGGTATCTTTGTCTGTTTTGATCTGGGAGATTTAGCTGAGCATAGAAGTTGCTTCTATAACACCAATATAATTACCCGGGTACACAGGGACATCCTTCCCATGCTCTCTGTTTTTCTCTCATTTGGCAGCAAAAGCAGTTTCCCCCCCATAAGACTCAGCCCCAAATGTGAAAACTCTTTCTCTACCCAATCCACACCCCCACCCAACATGGCACAGAAAACCTGGACTATGAAATAAAAAGATGGAAAGACAGCTGCCAAGGGCCAGATGTTGTGGCCTTATAAATTGCAATTAAATTACACTGCCAGCTATGCTACATAACCCACCAGCTTTTATAATCTGCCATGCTGTATCATCTGATGCCACCATTCTGCCAGTTCCAGCCACATAATGACGACTTTCAGATATTTCCTCCAATCAATCATGTACTTACTTCCCCTCACCATGTGAGTGTTTTAAAAATGTCCTATTACGTTCCCCGCTCCCCCGCTGATAATGACTTAAGAGTTTTTCCACATCACCATTTGCAACAGCATCTTCCTGCTCTGTTGGTTCATATACTATGTGAAATACACACCCTTCTACCGCATCTGCTCAATCTGTGCAGTTTATGGTTCACACAGTGACTAGGGCTGGGCAATAGGTGTTTTTCAACATTGTGATACTTCATCAGCTAAACATTGCGATGAGGGACACGAGTGGCGCTGTGGTCTAAACCACTGAGCCTCTTGGGCTTGCAGATCAGAAGGTTGGCGGTTCGAATCCATGTGACGGGGTGAACTCCCATTTCTCTTTCTCAGCTCCTGCCAACCTAGCAGTTCGAAAGCACACCTGTGCAAGTAGATAAACATGTACTGCTGCAGCGGGAAGGTAAACTGCATTTCTGTGCGCTCCGGCACTTGTCATGGTGTCCTGTTGCACCAGAAGCAGTTTAGTCATGCTAGCCACATGACTCGGAAAGCTGTCTGTGGACAAACATTGGATCCCTGGACCTAAAAAACGAGATGAGCAGCTCGCCCCATAGTTGCCTTTGACTGGGCTTAACCGTCCAGGGGTACTTTACTGTGATATACTGATATACCACGATGTCTGAAATAAGGATATACGTGTGTGTGTCTATCTATCTATCTATCATCTATCTATCTATCTATCTATCTATCTATCTATCTATCTATCTATCTAATCTACCTTTCTGTCTGTCTATATGGAACTGATAATACATATTGCATTATGCTATATCTTAATGTGTTTTTTGTACTTTCCTTCTTTCACCACTTTGTTAAAAGAAAAAAGAACAACAAAAATCTAGCTGGAGTTGATGGGAGTTGCTGTCCCTAAATAACTGGAAGGCACCAGGTTGGTGAAGGCTGATCTTAAGGCTGCTAGCTCTTGATTTTAAATGTTCTTTCCACTGCATTCAAGCCACTTGGAAAGGAGATTTCCACTAAACACCAGGAAGAACTTTCTGACTGTAAGAGCTGTTTGACAGTGGAACGAATGCCCTCAGGAGGTTGTGGACTCTCCTTCCTTGGAGGTTTTTAAGCAGAGGTTGGGTGGCCATCTGTCATGGATGCTTTAGTTGAGACTTCTGCATTGTAGGGGGTTGGACTAGATGGTGCTAGGGTCCCTTCCAACTCTACAATTCGATGATTCCCCTGCCCCCCAAAACCATGTGAGCCAGAGGAGAGTCTGGATGAGATGACTCTGAGAAGCTGGGGTAGAGTCGGAGTTGAACCTGGCCTACATTTATGGGTGAAGCTGAAAAAACTCTTGACACGTCTTGGACAGAACCTGGAACTTACAATTTTACTGGCCACTCAGAATCTACTTTGTAACCCTGTCTTAAACTTAACATTTCCCTTTACATTACCATTTGCCAAAACTTAGTTTTCCTCACGCTTTCCAGCAGATGTCACTCTGTCTCTGCATAATTTCCATTGGAAGTAGTGCTTTCACTGATAGAGGAACAGAAGGGGTGCCCTGGTAGTCCCTGTTCTCAACAAAGGCCACAAAGAGAGTTTTGTTGTGACTTTCTAAAAACTACCAGATTGATTGCAGCAGAAGCTATACAATATATCAGGCATAGGCAAACTCGGCCCTCCATATGTTTTGGGACTACAACTCCCATCATCCCTAGCTAACAGGACCAGTGGTCAGGGATGATGGGAGTTGTAGTCCCCAAACATCTGGAGGGCCGAGTTTGCCTATGCCTGCTATATATCTATGCATGAGTCTAGATTAAAAAACAATGCAAGCAATGCAAAGGAAACTTGTAGAAATCAAGCTCCAAGCTCTCTTCCCCACTGGTCTCCCAGGACCAGGAGAGGCATAATGTGAGAGGCACAAAGGCAGACACACAGGCACCGTCTCAGATTCCTTGAGAAAAAACTGGGAGAGGAACCTTCAGTGTCCGCAACTGCTTCATAGGGGCAAAACCTACCAAAGAAGAGTTGCTGTGCTCATTAGGCCTGACACTCCTGTGCAGATCCTGTTTTTCTAATAACTTCACCTACTCTGGGTGATCTACTGCTGGCTTGCTCCTGACATGCCACCAGGTCCATGTAGACCATACTGGAGTAAGGGGACCCAATGGTCTAACTTGGTATGTAGCAGCTTCTCTTAAGTATAGTTCAACATAGGCTGTGCTCCTGCTCCACCCTGCTCACCCAACTTGTATACCAGGAATGAAATGGATGCTGCCAAACGACTGTGGCATTGCTGATGCCAGTGAATTTATGAAGGGTGCTTCTCAGATTTCCCTTTGGTTGGGCAAGAAGCGAGCCTTGAAAGTGGTCCATTAAGGTGAATGGGGCACTGCCCCACCAAACTCAGTGTGCCCCCAGGCAGCCCCCTATCCCTGTGTTGACATTTCCATTCCACCTTAAGGAACAGACATGGGATTGTTACGTGTCACATGTCTGTTTACATTCCAGCACAGTATGCTGGGAACTTCCGTTATGTGTATTGCTTTTGCTTTTAGCTGTTCTCTCTGAGACGACATGAGAGAGAGAGACAACATGTTTCTTTGTCCTGATTTATGATTAATAAATGTGTAGTTGTAGTATGCTTCCACAAGCCTCGTGCCTATTCTGTGTGCGCAGTTCGATCTGCTGATAGTGTGCCCTGGCTAAGAAGCCCGGGTCGCTGATTTACATCGGAGCAGAGGTGATGGCCTTCCATCCACGGGTCGGTGGATGGAAATGGCTGAGCTGGGGCTTGCCAGCTGGCCTCCAGGCCCTCTGCATGCCGACACCCTGCCTGTTTTACAGACAGCCAGTCCAGGGGTGTCATTACTTGCGAACTTCCTCCTCCTCCTCAGTCTCAGCTTTGGCCTTTGGAGGACTCAGCAGGGAAGTGGATAAGGATGAAACTAGAATTAGTTGCCTCTGCCTGCCATTGGATCTGGCACCATCGACTGTTGGGCTCCCTGCCTTCTGCCCGACCCGTCCCCATCAGCACCGGCCACCCCTGTAAGGGAGCATTCGTGATGCTTTTAATTACTGTGGACTGAGTTTGAATGCTACCTCTGTAGAATGATGGCTTTCCTTTCAGTTCTGCATGGATATCTTTTAACTCTACACATTATGGGGCTGTCTATAGCAAGCTGACATTTTCGCCTGATGCATCTCCCCAAGGAAGCTGAGGTCTGGGCGGGGGGGGGGGGGGGAGCCCTTCAGATGCTCCTCTCTTGAACAGAGCTGAAATTTCAGAGGGCAGCTGGATTTGCTAATATTCTGTGTTTCGACACACCGAGTGTGAGGCACAATTATGGGACATGAGGCAGAACAGCTTGCTCAATTGCCGTTGTATGAACTCCACAGAGCTGATGGTAGTTTAAAAAAATGGGCTTGCTCGCAGACTAAGCCAATATATAGGGTCTGGAAGGTAAATCCAAGCCAACTGTAAATTGCGCCATAGTATCTTTCTAATTCATGGAGCCATGCCCTCTACCCCAAAATGCTCTCTTGTTTTAAATCACTTTGGAATTATTACGGTGTGAAGAGGAGGCCATTTGTTTGTGCAGCATTAATAGAAATAACACCACCCACAGTTTGCAATGAGGCTGTGTGCTGTCACCCCCATTGCCTGGCTCAGATTTATTTTGCTGGCCATTAGGCTTAATGACAATTGTCCTTTTATGTTCAAGTGCGATCTAGTGCAAAAACAAGTGCATACGCAATGGTTTCTGGATAATTGTCTGGGAAACAGGGCTGGATTCAACATTTTATAGACGAAGGCGAATTCTTAAAGGAAAAGACAGTTCTGCAGTGATGGTGATGAGTCAGTCAGCAACACTCAGCAGTGATGGGGTTGTGGTACATCTGGTGGGCACCAGGTTGGGAGAGCTGGTTGTAGCCTATAGACCCATTTTCTTAACCCCACCCTATAATGATTTGGGAGGGCACTGAGCTGGCTACCGCTGACTTGGAGTTTCTTGTGGTTTTCAAGTAGCGCAGGAAGGACACAATCTTTAGCATCTTCCATGCCTGTATGCCTCCTTCGGTAAGCATTCATGAAGAAGAAGAAGAAGAAGAAGAAGAAGAAGAGTTTGGATTTGATATCCCGCCTTTCACTCCCTTTAAGGAGTCTCAAAGCGGCTAACATTCTCCTTTCCCTTCTTCCCCCACAACAAACACTCTGTGAGGTGAGTGGGGCTGAGAGACTTCAAAGAAGTGTGACTGGCCCAAGGTCACCCAGCAGCTGCATGTGGAGGAGCGGAGACACGAACCCGGTTCCCCAGATTACGAGACTACCGCTCTTAACCACTACACCACACTGGCTCTCATGCAATTACATAGCGTGCAGCCACAGGGGCAGCTGACCCGGGCGCAAAATTGTTAGGGGCACAAAATTCCAACTCCCACTGCTGCCTCAATACAGCTGCGTGCTTCCATTGCTGGGCTTTGTTGAAAATGCTTCTCCATGCAAACCAGGAAGTGACCACTCCAGGCAACAGAATGACTCTTTTTTTCTTATCTCTGTGGCTGTGATTTTCTGGTTGATGCAGATGCCTTTAGGCACTTGAATGCACATGCATACTCCATCCATTCCCTCTCTCCCACCCCTCTGCGCAGCCCTGGGTGCTGGCAACCCACGCTATGACACTGAGCTCATGTGATACTGGGTATCTCAGCAGAAGCAAGGGAGCTGAGAATCGAACATTTCTGATTGACGTCAACTCAAGGAATCCCCAGGACCTCTTTCCTGTCCTTGACTATGCCCTTCTAAGGCCTGGCCCACTGCCCCCCTTCCTGCAGTAAGATGGGAAATAATGTTTATTTTTGTATGCTTCCATTTTACTTATATTTGAAACATTTTTCCTGCTTTATCTAATTGCAAAGTCTTTGATCACATCCTCAAAACTAATCTTATGTAATGCAACTGCTTCTATGCTTAGTAGAGATAAGGCACCCAACTGTAGTTCTGTTGGGATTTTTAATACACACACATTCTTTATTACGGTCCAAAGACCTGCAAAAACAATTTCAAAAGCAAAGTACAGCAGAAATGCAGAAAAGACAAAACTAGGCAGTCACTGTTTTATCCAAGACATGTTGATTTGTAATTCTTTCTACCTCTGTGAGATATTTCTGCCACGGCCAGGGTTATATCATTTCCCTTATCTTCAAGGAGATACTTGTGATAAAAGATAACAGGGTTTCCAGGTAAATTGACCATAAGGGCTTAATTAATTGGTTCCTGGCTTGTTTATACAGCCCACAGTATAGTAAAATCTGTTTCATGCAATCAACAGCCTGAGAGCATAAACAGAGTCTATTCTGGTAAGGTGTACCAGTCAGTCTGCCGTTTAGGGGATTTTTAAAATATACTTCAACTGAGAAAATGAATGTTTAGCTGAGCAATTTGTGGCCGTTAATGTTAAATATCCAGCAATGGAAAATTTCTGTCGTGCCCCCTTTTTATGATGTTCTAAGCACATGTTTATTTTGCTTTATGGTTAATCCAGCCCTGCTTAGAACGTAAGGAAGGATGGAGCAAAAACCCAGCCAGTTCCTTTTCTCCCTTCCTCCTCTTTGCCTGTTTCCTGGGCTCCCAAGCTCTGACAGGGACCCCTTAAGGGTCCATCTCCCAACTTCTCCCTATCCCCGACCCCCTGAGACACACCCCCAAGCAATGCCCCAACTACCAGCTGCTGTAACCTGAAGAGGTCCAAGACCCCAATCCTAACGCATGAGGCAGCAGCAACAACAGCGGCATAATTCAGTGGGGGTTATTTCTCCCCTCCTCTTTCTCCCCCCACTGCCTCTCGAAAGAACGGCAGCGTTATTATTCATCTGTACAACTTCAGACGCGAGGCAAAGATGAAGCAATTACTACCTTTTGGACTGTCAGGCCTCGTTGCAAGTTTTGAGTGACAGCGGAGAAGCCGCACGCCAAGGCTCACCCCAAGTTTATGGACAGGCCTACTGGCTCGGAGGCTCCGGTGATTTAATTTCTGGGAGTTGAAATGTATTTATTGTTTGATGGCCTACTAAATTATGAGGCTGCGGGCTTGTCAAACACATTTGCCAGATTTTCCCGCGCATCATCCCAGGTGGAGAGCCTGATAAACAGCCTGGCATCACATCACATGGAATGACCGATGGATGCGTCATATATTTTTAATAGACATAATGTTTTAATAAACATCTACCCAGACGTTACTAAAACACTGGCTTTAAAAAGAGGGAACCGAGCGGGGGGGACTTGCCTTGAGCCATGTAGCTACCCAGCTGTGAATTTTATAATGCAAGCATCTCTACATCATTAGATGTTATGATGGCTCTTCCAGCTACCCAACTAATAATTGTCTAGGCACACTTAAAAAAAAAAAACTAAACTGAAAAAGTTTCACACAATAGGACTGTGGCTTAATAACACCCCCAGCCCCAGATTGTGCACTGTGCTCCAGCATATCTTCAGAGCATGTGCAGAGTGTCGCTGAGAAACTGAAACATGGACTCACTTGTACCTGAGCACAGGGGCAGAAGGTTTGATTTCCAGGTAGGTGTGAACCCACAGCACCCATTGTTTTAGCCAATTAAACACTACACAAAAGTGAAGGAAAACCACTATGTTCTTACACATGCATGGAATTCTATCCAGAAATACAAAGAATTTGTGTTTCTGTGTATCTCAGTTTTTACTAAAACAGGCAAGGAAGAGTTCCTAGTCCTCAGGGATGTTTGGAAGGGATGTTTGAAAGCAAACACAAAAGCTGGGGTATTGAAACTGGAAAAGTAGTTTTATAAAAGTGAGGTTTTCTCAGGATTTGATTTAAAAGCAAAACCTGTAAGCCTATTTCCATGGAATCAAGCCGTGCTTAAGGCTGTAATCGTACACACATTTGTTGGGGAGTAATCCCCATATTCCAATAAATAATACACACAAGATCAGGCTGTATATTCCATCGACACACAATGTGCAATGCAATCTGATGCATAAGACCTACTGATTTCAATTGGACTGTCTTCCTTGAGAGCGCGACAAATTGGTTCCTTGCATTAGTTGTGACTTCCGGAAAAGGAAAAGGAAACTGCAAACTCTGATCATTACATTGTAGATAGCAAATCAAACACAATTTCTCTCAATATTTCTGCGTGGGGAAAAAAATGCTGTTTTCCCTGCCTAGCTTTGCAAGTTTGGGTCAATAGTATATTGAGGATCGTACTGTTAAATTGCCACTTGATCTTTCCATAGTTTCTTCAAGCCCTATTCCTCTCCTCCACCAGCCCCTGATTCCTAAGGGAATGTGGTTTCATTAACTAGCAAAGAAATATGTTTCTTCCCCGAAGAAAATATGAGCTGCATTTGCTGCTGCTTGTTTTTGGCTTTGATGGCTGTGTCTATTAGAGAGTGATTTCTAGTGCATCCCTCTTGTTTCTGTCACCGTTCATAAACTCCGCTCCCAGAGGCTCTGGAGAAACTTGATCTCTGTCTTCTTTTAAATTATGCTGTGGCTTCCTAGGTGGGAAACAGCAGCCGAGGCGTGTCTACTCAGAAGTAAGCCCCACTCACTGCATTCAGAGGGATTTACTCCCATGCAAAGGATTGCAGCTTGGGGTGGAGGAATATCTCAGTTTCAATTTCCATCCATTTTCTCATTTTTTAAGCCTTCAGTTCAGCTCTCCACATTCTTGCATACGTTTGGGATTTTACAAAAAAGCAGTGATGAAAGTTTGTCAGCATTTTGGCATACATGTCTCCTAATGTACACAGTTTATTTGGTATGCACTTTTGTCTTATATTACTTTCATTAATCATAGAATTGTAGAGTTGGAAGGAACCACGAGGGTCATCTAGTCCAACCCAGAATCTTTTGCCCCACATGTGGCTCAAACCCACAACCCTGAGATTAAGAGTCTCCTACTGTACTGACTGAGCTATCTGCCCAACCCATGCATTTCTTCTGCATGTTGCTTTTGCTAACATATGTGATTTTATGCACACTTTCCACCGATATGCACATTTTTTGCACACATCATTTGGCTGGAGAAGCGCATCATGAAATATGAAGAAATGGGAATTTCATAGTATAGCTCGGTTTTCACAATGTTTCAGGAAAGTGTGAATTAGGTCATTCAACCTGAATGGAAATTATGGAAAGTCTAACTATCCATTATATGGTTAGTATCGCTATTCATCAGTGGAGCAAAACAAGGTGATTATTGCCACCCCCCAAAAAATATTACGGGATAGTAAGTAAAGAGAACTAGTGTGGTATAAGTGGCGGAGTCAAGCACAGAACCTTCTCCCCTGGAACACTGAAAATCTTGCTCAGCCTCCCGATATTTCAGCATTCTCAAGCCAATCTTCACCTTCATAAGGCCTAGGAACTTGAGGGAGTTGTGCTCCATCCAGACCCTCCAAGTGTCCCTTTTTCCAGGGACATCCCTGATTTGGAGAAGCCATCCCGGTTTCTGATTTGATCCCAGAATTTCCCACTTTTCTTTAGGATGTCCCTATTTTCAACAGAGAAATGTTGGAGGGTATGGAGTTATGTGACCCCCGAGCCAAAGAGATAAGTAACTACCCAATCTTTAGAAGACATCTGATGGTAGCCCTGTATACGCAAGTTTTTAAAAATGTTTTATTATGTTTTTATATATGTTGGAAGCTGCCCAGAGTGGCTGGAGCAAGCCAGTCAGATGGGCAGGGTACAAATAATAAAGTTGTCGATGTTGTTGTTGTTATATAGGGTGCCCCTATTTTCATTGGAGAAAATGTTGGAGGGTATGTCCATCTCCCAGGAATTACGCTTTGAAAGCCACATTGGGCTTTTCCTGCAACCAAGTGGCATATGAACTTTATTAAATAAATAAGAAAATGTGAGCTTTTTTGTGTCAGGTTGCACACAAGGAATGCAATAAATATCTGTTTTGCCACCTGCCTGGAACTGCGAAACAAGGGTTTGTTGGCAGACCAGAGCACTTGACTTTTGCACTGATAGCTCTTGCCTGATCTCCTGAGGGCCAAGTTGCTGCTGTTTTCAGGGAAGGAGAGAGAGAGAGACAGAGTGCTGTGTGAGTGCACCAGCAGGATAACGTCATTGTGTGAACACAGTTCTGGAAATGCCATGAGTGTGTAGCAAATAGGAGGCAGAACGCAGCCTAAATTAGCATCTTCTCCGAAGAGAAAACAACATCTTCTGAGACCACCATTCCTCTCTGTTGTTTAACCCAATGCAAGGGCCCACTTTTATGGCAGGGCGGCTATGGTATATTGCCCCCCCCCCCACACCCCGCGCATAGTTTTTAAGCAAAACGAAATGCTGTCCAATTTCTCTGACCACCGTGTTTACACATCGGGAGCGTGCTGTCAGGGCAAAGTCTCGAAAGTCTTTGTGGGTTATGACATTCCCTCTTAAATGTGCTGAGCTTTCTTTTTAACCTTTCATAAAACGTTGTGATCTTTATGGACTGTATCATATTGTGCCGTAATGTGCTTTATTGTCCACAGAATAAGCTTTTCTTAAAGATAATTGGAAAGCTGGAAATGGCTGCTATCGGATGGTGTGTTTTTTTTTATTAAAAAAAATACATTATTTCTGAAATGGGGCTGGTGTGTAATAATGACCCTATCTGTTCAAGATTTAAGATTTGCCTTGGCAGAGAAAATTGATCCATTTCACCTTTGTCTAATGGAAATTTTTATCTTGGATTATCTGTTTATGTAAATGAATGTTCCTATGAAAAGAGAACTTGAGGGGGCTGTAAATCTCACTGACACTTCGGTTTCATGGGGGGGAAATTGGAAAGGAGGCTAGTATTTATCTGTCTGAAATTGGTTATAAAAACAAAATTATCTGCATGTACTTCAGCATCTGATGTTCTCTGGAATTTCATTATGCTTTTGAATAATGTGTGGCTACAATATGAACAGGAAGGATTCTTTCTCCCCCTTCCTTTTGACTAGGTTACAAGTTCCAGCCGCAACACGCATCCCTTACTAATACCAGCAATTTCATGCTTAACACTCTCTGCAGTGCAGCCATAGTCAACATGGTGCCCTCCAGATGTGATGGACAACACTTCCCACCATCTCTCACCATTGGCCGTGCTGATGGGAGTTGTAGTCCAAAAGATCCACAGAGCACGACATTCGCTATCCCTGCTGCAGTGTCCAGCTAGTAGAGCTTTAGTATGTTGTGACATCATGACATTCCACCTCCCGCATGACAGCCAATCACACATGGAGCCCTGCTAGTTGAACTTTAATATATTGTGACATCATGACATCCAGCCCGCCGGGGCCGGATTTAGGTTTGATGAGGCCCTCAGCTACTGAAGGTAATGGGGCCCTTTATATGTCCAGCTGTCCTTTGTCAACAACAAATTGTCTCTTTTTGTGTGTGTTGAATATATGCTATATGGTAATTTATGGACCTAATAGGTATCTAAAGCCATTTGCACATAACAAAATATGTATTTTATCAAAGTAATTGTTGAACTGAAATACAGTTAAGAATATTAATAGTGAAATACAATTAAGAAGTGTATTAATAACGAAATAATTATTAAGCTCTAACTTAAAATGATTTTTTTATTCGTAACAAACTTAATAATGCAAACACATTGGCATTTGGCAATAACAAAACTTCCTTTAGAAACACAATTTACAAAGACTCATAATCTAGTCACTAGAAACTTGCTATAACATTAAAAAATAATAGCAAACCAGTGATATTTTAGGGAGCAGGCTAGCAGGCGGGGCCCATTATTTATATCATAGGAGCCGACACAACACAAAACAAAACACTGTTGATGTATGTAGGTTTTATTTTATTTGTTTTTTATCTTATATTTTGGAAATGTACATCCAGTTTTCTTTTCTTTAAATTTTTTGGGGGGCCTCCAAGAGAGTGGGGCCCTAAGCTATAGCTTGTTTAGCTTATACGTAAATCTAGCACTGGGACGCGGGTGGCACTGTGGGTTAAGCCACAGAGCCTAGGACTTGCTGATCAGAAGGTTGGCGGTTCGAATCCCCGCGATGGGGCGAGCTCCCGTTGCTCGGTCCCTGCTCCTGCCAACCTAGCAGTTCGAAAGCATGTCAAAGTGCAAGTAGATAAATAGGTACCGCTCTGGCGGGAAGGTAAACGGCACTTCCGTGTGCTGCTCTGGTTCGCCAGAAGCGGCTTAGTCATGCTGGCCACATGATCCGGAAGCTGTATGCTGGCTCCCTCGGCCAGTAAAGCGAGATGAGCGCCGCAACCCCAGAGTCGGTCACAACTGGACCTAATGGTCAGGGGTCCCTTTACCTTAAATCTGGCACTGTTGCCTGCTCCCATGACAGTCAATCCTGTGTGGAAGAAGGACAGGGAAACTTGGAAACTGTTTTACAGTCTGCACTGCTATTGAAGGTCTGAGAACTGCCTGTCACACTTTGAATTTGACCATCTTGTTTCCAGTGGCTTGCACACTTTTTTCTATAGCTTTAGCACAGTGGGGTCTTTTGGGGTTTTGTTTAGCAGAGCACCTTGGATACTCCCAATTACACTTGGCTACTAGAGCTCAACTTTCCACATTTCCCCGCCACGGAGCTGCAATGACACTCAGGCAATGTGGGCAGCATTAATTGTCACCTGAGCGCTTGGCAGGTGAGATTGAGATCGATGGAACAAGTAAAAAGCAGCGTTGAGATACAATTGGCGGCTTAACATTCCATTTGTGTACAACCAAAAAAGGAGGCTGGGAAAGGACAAAGGGGAGGGACAATTCCTGCTATTTTCTTGAGCTAGTAGGTTTGCCTGCCGCAGCGACTCTGCAATGCTGCAAAGAGGGATGGCCAGTCTGCTGCTAGAGACATTTCTGACTACCACAAAGCTTCATATTAACTTGCCACCAGCTGACCCATTCGTTGTAAACAACTTCCTCCAGGCACAGTTTTAATCTGGGCTCTTTAGCATGTTAAGGAATAAGTTAATTTCCCATAAGATGGTAAAGGTAAAGGTAAAGGAACCCCTGACCATTAGGTCCAGTTGTGACCGACTCTGGGGTTGTGGCGCTCATCTTGCTTTACTGGCCGAGGGAGCCGGCGTACAGCTTCTGGGTCATGTGGCCAGCATGACTAAGCCGCTTCTGGTGAACCAGAGCAGCGCACGAAAACGCCATTTACCTTCCCGCCGGAGCGGTACCTATTTATCTACTTGCATTTTGACGTGCTTTCAAACTGCTAAGTTGGCAGGAGCAGGGACCGAGCAATGGGAGCTCACCCCGTCGCGGGGATTCGAACTGCAGACCTTCTGATCGGCAAGTCCTAGGCTCTGTGATTTAACCCACAGCGCCACCCGCATCCCCCATAAGATGGTACAAAAACTCCCCCCCCCCCAGGATAAAGCTGCAGAACATTCATGACTGTCATATCTCTGTTGCTGTGCAGACTGGCATGTCGCGTTGGCTCTTATCAGAAGCTCCACTTACAACATTCTAGTGAAGAATTATGGAGAAGAGATGGAAATACTTGTGAAGAAGAAACAGAGGACTGAAATTGCAGGACTTTGGCAACTTTGGAGCAAGGACTCTGAAAGCTCTGAAAACCCTCTCTGGGCTCAGAGAGAGGAGCCTTCTTGAAGCAACTGGGTATAGTGTATGTCTAGTGCAGGCATGGCCAAAGTTGGCCCTCCAGATGTTTTGGGACTACAATTCCCATCATCCCTGACCACTGGTCCTGTTAGCTAGGGATGCTGGGAGTTGTAGTCCGAAAAGTCTGGAGGGCCAAATTTTGCCATGCCTGGTCTAGTGTGTTTTGCGTTTACTAAGTAAAACAGCCTCTGTTACAGTTTGTCTGCTGTGGACAGTTGAATTGCTTCTGACTGCACACAATCACCCAACAGGTTATTAGGCACAAACATTCAACCAAGGAGCAGGGAAGGAAGGAATTGGATTCAGTTTTGCATGTAAAGGTGAACCTAGTTTGCTCTTTGCGGATCAATACTGCCATCCTTTATTAGGGTGAAGTGTGAAAATATTGGTGAAAATGGCGTGCATACAGAAATGCATTATATTTTTTGCTGCATACAAATGTGTATATTATGAGAAATTTGCATAACTGCATACAAATGTGTATATTATGAGAAATTTGCATAACTGCATACAAATGTGTATATTATGAGAAATTTCTTTTAAAGTGTTGAATTGACATGAGGCCTTTTTTTAAAAAAAAAGCAAACTAATGTAGAAATTTGGAGAATTGAACTTAAGGCTAGAAAAACGGAAAACTGCTGAAATTGACAAATTTGCTCATTCCTACTTAGGGCTAAACCCTGGAATTTGTTTTCAGTGGTCTAATTCAGCCCTTGTTCATAATGAAAATAGTGCTCTTAAGCACACACAGAGGGCCTTTCTTTTACCACCTAATAACTACCATCATATAGCATACATAAATATGTCTGTCTGGTTTTTGTTTTCTAAAATAGTGTTGATTTGATGTGCTCCAGACCTTAAATTCATTTTTTAAAACTGATGTTAGCTAGGAAGGAGGGATGGAAATATTAAAATCAAACAAATAGTACCCAGGATTAGAGATAAAGGCTTTGGGTGGTGGTCCGTATACAAAGTAGACCCGTTGAAGTTAATGGACCTTAACTTAGCCATGTTCATTAATTTCAGTGGTCTACTCTGAGTAAACCTTCGTTGAATGCCTCTGAACATGTGCAGAATCTCTTCGTCTTAAGAAATGGCGAAGGGCCACCATAGCTCAATAATAGAGCATCCATATTCCATGCAGAAGATCCTAGGATCATTCCCTGGTTGGCGTCTCCAATGGGACTGGGAGGGACCCCTGCAAGAAACCCTGGTGAGTCACTGCCAATCAGTGTAAACGGTACTGAACTAGATGGACCAATGGTCTGCCTCGATGTAAGACAGCTTCCTATGCATAATTACAACCAGCTGACATTTTGTGGGTGGGGGATTGGGTGAAAAAAGGCTGGTCCTAGGCCTCTTCCATTGCAAAAATAAGAGTACCGTTGCGTTCTAGGACATTTCTGCCAATGAGCTATTAAAAATGGAGCAGACATGCGGAGGTGGAGAGCTTTGGACGTGGAAGAGACTAAGCCTGGCTCCTTTCCATGGCTAAAGACTGGGAGAAAGAGGTCCATCATTTCTTTGAACTCATCTTGCATTCAGCCAGCTGCATATAAATTTCCTCCGAACTCATCAAGCCCTCACTGTTTGGCCTCCACTGACTGATACTGCCTCATCATACTTAATCTAGGGTGAAATTTCCTCGTCTGAGCTAAATTACTCGCAGCCATCAAGGGAAGCGATATTTATTTTTCGCGGGGCTAATGACCTGTCCCCCGGACCCACCCACTGATGGTTATTTACTAGGCCCCAGATGCTTGAACTCAAAATGAGTGCTAATGTCAGCAGGAACCATCCCTCATCCAGCCCTCTGATTGAATTGGAGCCTTCCCATTGACATTGACTCGGTGACTTTTAAGGCCATTAGCCTCAGTGAGAGATGAACCTCTCGTCATCTCTTTGACGCTGACAGCTGATTAGCAACAAATGACAAGCCAGGAAAGGGGGCTTTTCTTGGGAAGGGGGGCAGAGGGAGAAGAACGGGTGGCCAGAGGCAGAGGCTGAGAAAGGCACAGGAAAACCTGGGGGTGGAATAACACGTAGCCAAAATGTGTGTGTGTTCGAAGTGCATGTTTTGCAACAGCAGCCCTATAGGGTAGCCCCCATCTTGCAGGTGTTGGGGCTGAGAGATAGGAGCTTATGTACTGCTTTCAGAACTGATGCAGAATTTGAACGAGGGCATTTCCCCTTTTATAGCTCAGGGGCAGAGTACCTGTAAATAGTGACAGAGCTGTTTGCTGAAACCCCAAACTGCCATGATGCACATGCAAAATTGAGAGCTGGGGGATGGGAGTGTTCAAACGAGATGTGCCAGTAAATGTGTGATTGCATACAACATAGCAGCCATTGGGCTAATGGCCAATGGAGGTATCCCTCCTTGCCCAATGCAAAGTGATTTGCAAATATAGCTTCACAAGTGGGATCTGAAGTGAAAAGTCGAACCACACCTTAGTTAAATGTGCAACATTCCTTCCCCTTTTAAAAATGCAAATTGAGTGTGTGTGTGTGTGTGTGTAGGGGCAATGTGAGTTTTAACTCTTTCCTAGTGAGCCATGACTCCCTCAAAAAATACCTTTGCATTATTGTCCTGGAAGATGTTTAGTAGGGCCAATTCTGGGGTGATTTCTAATACGTGCTTAGTTATTTTACATATTTCTCGTATGGCTGTTGTCCAGAATAGTTGGATTTTGGGACACTCCCACCACACATGGAGGTATGTGCCTGTGGAGGTGCACCCTCTCCAGCATTTTGGTGAGGTTCCTGGGCGTATTAGCGCTAGTTTTCTTGGTGTTAGGTACCACCTGTAGGTGAGTTTCAGAGTGAGTTCTTTTCTTTTCGTTACAAATCAATATGGTGAACCTGATCCGAAACACCCACCCACCCCATTCACACATGAAGACAAAGATCACCACAGCCAACCACAAACAAACAACCCCAACCTCTCTCATCACCAAAGAAACACAAGTGAATAGCAGAGAACCTGCACAAGCAACAATGACACAAAACCCCACATAGATTAAGTAAAATAGAAACATCGCCACCCGACCCCACCCCCACTCACCTTTCCCCCTCCACCTCTTTCCCCCCTTTCTTCCTAATGTTTCAACAAATGAAACTGATCTGTAAAAAAAATGTTACTTGAAAAAAAGACATTGCACACACTTTTGTAAACCAAGAAAATCTTTAATAAAAATACATTTTTTTAAAAAAATACCCTTGCACATCAAATTACCCTTAAGAATAAAAGTTCTCTGTGGTGCCAATGATGGCATTTTTCTAAGGCTAATTGGCACAGGGGGCAGTTTTCATGGGGGTGATGTGGTGGAGGAGGGGAGGATTAGACTTCCTCCATGGGCTGCACTCCCAGTAGTAACTGTCCCTCCCCCACTACTCAATATCAATTAAAAAATAAATCTGATGCAAGGCTGACTCTGTGACTGTGTGAAGTGCTCCTCTTCAGTGTTCCAGCCAGCCATGCCTCCCATCAGAATACTCCAATCCGTCCCCACCCCTGACACTTGGTATGTTCGCTCCTCATTGTGCAATCGTTTTTGGAGGGGTTCCCTCTCTGGAGTGCTGCTTCTTCCTTTTAATTTTTTTATCTACATAAATTTATGTAGGCAAAGACTAAATGTAAAGTATTGGTTGTGTTTAGAATAGATTTAGGAAAGATTTAGAAAACTTATTGATTAGAATATTCGTGTGAGATTGTATGGGTCCAATACGGAATAACAGATACAATATTGCACAAAATGTATATAGGAAGTGCAGTGTAAGCGATGGAAGTCAATCAATGAAATCTTATTAATATTTTCATATTGAGATATTTGTAGAATAAATTTGGAAGAAATTCTTCCAACTTTTCTTCTTTTTTCCTCTTTATTTCTTCTTTTTTCCTCTTTTGTTCTTTTTATATATGTGTGTGCTTATCTGAAATATGTATGTATGTATTTGCAATATTTTGCTTATATTTTGCAATAATTATGTTAAATAAATTAATAAAATAATAATAATAATAATTCTTTTACTTCTGCAAGAGGCTTGGCTTTATTTATTTATTCCTTTTATACCACACCAAGGAGTTCGAGGGGATGTACACGGCTCCCACATCTGATCCTCACAACAGCCCTGTGAGGTAGGTTAGGCAGAAAGGTATTAACTGACCCAAGCTCACTTCTCTGGTGTTCACAGCTGAGCGACTCCTTCAGGCCCCAGGACTGCGGAGCTTCGCTTGCCCTCTTGCCAAGAGGATGGGGAGCTGTCCAGCAGGTCAGAAAACTGGTTTCTTCGCAAGAGCAAAGGAGCTGTCCAATTACAGGCAGAGTGAGCTGAGCTAAATAGAAATAAAAATGCTACTTTGCAGGCCCTGCCTTCTTCTTCTTCTTGGCATCTGTCTGTCTTGACAGACAACGGAGTGCACTTTCGGGGTGAAGCCAAACCACTGGAGAAACACAGCGCTTGCTGTGGCTGCAGAGACCAGTAACTTGTAACTGCTGCCTTCTGTGTTCTTTTTGCTGCTTTAGCTGCACCAAAGGGACCTCCCTGGGGTAGAACCCTGAGCAGTGTGCATGGAGGTCCCAGGCTGCCCAGACAACACAAACCCCCTCTCGACTTCACTGATGGGGGCATATTACATCAATCCTGGTCCGACTGCACTGGCTACCAGTTAGTTTCTGGGCCCAATTCAAAGTGCTGGTTTTGACTTGTAAAGCCTTAAATGGCTCAGGACTGCAATATCTCAATGTCAGGGAACTGCCATCGGAGCTAGAGGAGGAGGCAAGGCTCTCGAGCGATGCTGGAGAGGGGCCCAGCAGGGGGAGAGGCAGCCCATCTGCTGGGGAAGGCAATCAGCGTAACACCAGGGGTGAAGGGGGGCTGATGGGGGAATCGGCGGAGGGGCTCCAGGACTCCTCACCGGAGACCAGCGGGAAGAGCACTGATCCTCCGCTGCCCACGCCCACCCTGCGCAGAAGACTTTCGCGCAGGGAGAGTAGGAGGAGACTTGGTGTCAAAGAACTTCTGTGTTGGAAGAAGTTCAAGAAACGCCCACTGACGGATTCTGCTAGTGACTGAGCAGCCACGAAGCTAATGGCTCTCCAGACAAGAAAGGTTTAACCAGGCAACCAAGCCCAGAGTGGCAGTAACTTACGCACGAGCAACCCCTATAACCATTACACTCAAGGACCGCCTTTTCCATATGAACCTACTCTGAGATCATCTTCTGAGGTCCTTCTTCATGTGCCTCCTCCTTGAGAGGTCTGGAGGGTGGCAACACAAGAACAGGGACTTCTCTGCAGTGGCTCCCCATCTGTGGAATGCTCTCCCCAGGGAAGTTCACCTGGCACCTTCATTATACACAGGGTGCCTGCCCTGTGGAACGCCCTCCCAGCAGATGTCAAGGCAATAAACAACTATTTTACTTTTAAAAGACAGCTGTTTAGGGAAGTTTTTAATGTCTGATACTGTATTGTTTTTAATATTCAGTTGGAAGCCACCTAGAGTGGCTGGGGAAACCCAGCCAGATGGGCGGGGTAAAGGTAAAGGGACCCTGACCATTAGGTCAAGTCGTGACTGACTCTGGGGTTGCGGCGCTCATCTCGCTTTATTGGCTGAGGGAGCCGGCGTACAGCTCCCGGGTCATGTGGCCAGCATGACTAAGCCGCTTCTGGCGAACCAGAGCAGCGTACGGAAATGTCGTTTACCTTCCCGCTGGAGCGGTACCTATTGATCTACTTGCACTTTGATGTGCTTTCGAACTGCTAGGTTGGCAGGAGCTGGGACCGAGCAACGGGAGCTCACCCTGTTGTGGGGATTCGAACCACCGACCTTCTGATCGGCAAGTCCTAGGCTCTGTGATTTAACTCACAGCACCACCTGCGTCCCCTTCGCAGGATACTCAGGGCTATATGCCAGTGGTGGGTGGAGCCAGAGTTATAAGTAGGTAGAGAAAAGCATCTAATAGGCTATTTTCTTCACCCCCACCCACCCACATACCTCTGTCTTCCATCTAGGCAAGCAAGACACATTATCTGAGTTCAAGGACACAGTCCAGACAGGTGAAAATGCTCAAGGAGAATGAGAAGCAAGACCAGTGACCTTGGGAGAGACCTTGTGGCCTGTGGGGAGATTCAAAGGCCAGGTAGAGAGAGATCTGGTGGGCTCCTGTGTCTGAGGATCCCCTCTCCTGGTATAGACCCCCTCCCAGAAATTGTATGTAAAAATATAAATATATATTTCAACGTTTTGCAAGCAGCAGGACTTGGGTTGCGTCCTACGAGCCGATCACCATTTTATCACCCCAGCTGCATTTCTGACCACATTTGGCTCACGACAAATCAGTCCTAAAATAAGAGATAAGCAAAGAACAAGTGGCTGGACTTTGGCGGGGATTTTATGAACGGTGGAATGCGCACATATTTTCAAAGAAAGCGTAGCCAGCTTCCCACCATCCTATTGAGAGAATCTGTTATGGGCTTCCCTGCGTGTGGCCATGCAAATCCTGGATAGGGTTTTTATTTTGCTTTTCAGAGTGGTGGCAAACATATTTATGGGGCTCAGCGCATCAGTTCGTTTTCAAGGGCCAAATCGGATCATTTCAGATGGAAGGCATAGCCAGACTCAGCTGTGCTGAACTCGTACAGAACCAGCGAAGCCAGCCGATTGGTTCAGTGGCCGCAACAAACTTATTTCAGCGCCCAGAAGTGCTCTTCTGAAGTTCCTCAAACTTTGTGTTATTTATTATATTTATTTATTAAATTAATAATCCTAGGGCAGGTTACAGCATATAAATATAGAACGATACAATCGCATTCAATGTAAATGACACCCATAATTAAAACCACCACAATATAACTCCTAAGTGGTCATAAAACCTCTCCATTTATCTTCTGCCCACCTGCAGTGCCAGCCTGTGCTACCGCTATGAGCCTATTGTGTTACGGCTGTGGCTTTGCACATTATTGTGCAGAGAGTTGTATGTCAGGGGTACATCAGAAAGTACCAGGTTCAATCCCCAGTATGTCCTGATAGGGCTGAGAGAGACTCCTGGCTGCTCCCTCCCCCCCCCCCGCAATTCCCCCAAGGCTTGGAAGCACTGCTGGACTTGCTTACTGGTCCCGGGAGCCTCATAAATCCCTCCTGCATTGAGTTCATTTTGAGCAGAGATCATTATTAGCCAGGACTTGCCCTCCACCCAAAAACGAATAGACAAAATGTGAAGCCAACCTGATAAAAGTGAAACCAATACTATGTGACCGCAATTTCCAGCATCTGCATCTGTGCAGATGCGATTTTGGCATCTGAGCATGTGCAGATGCAATTTCTGGCACCGTGGAAGCGAGTCCCTGTGCCGGTTTAGCGCAGCGTGTGGGGACTTGCTGAGCAGGCGGCTCGGTTCAGGGGTGGCTTGTGGGCCAATTAAATGACCCCCGTGAGCCGCTTGTGGCCCATGGGCCTTAGGTTGCCTACCCTGTCTTAGAGTGTGGGCTTACTTCCCTTTTATCTGGCCTTACCGTTCAATGCAAGGGACGTGGGTGGCGCTGTGGGTTAAACCACAGAGCCTAGGACTTGCCAATCAGAAGGTCGGCGGTTCAAATCCCCATGACGGGGTGAGCTCCTGTTGCTCGGTCCCTGCTCCTGCCAACCTAGCAGTTCGAAAGCACGTCAAAGTGCAAGTAGATCAATAGGTACCTCTCCGGCGGGAAGGTAAACGATGTTTCCGTGTGCTGCTCTGGTTCGCCAGAAGCGGCTTAGTCATGCTGGCCACATGAGCTGTACGCCAGCTCCCTCGGCCAATAAAGCGAGTTGAGCGCCGCAACCCCAGAGTCAGCCACGACTGGACCAAATGGTCAGGGGTCCCTTTACCTTTACTGTTCAATGCTAATGCTTATGGAAGATGTGAGTAGCTTTGTCTCACTGCAGCAGACATTACAGGCCCGTTTCTGAAGTTTCCCATTGCAGTCTTTTCTAATTGGAGGGGGCTTCTGAAGGCAAAGCAGATCGCGTGCTGCCATGGCCCTCCCACTGCCAGCCATTCAGCAGCACCGATGGCATTACATTGATAAATAATAGCCAGGTGTATTAATCCCTTGTGTTTGCACGCGAGCTACTAGGCGAACAAACCACCAGCAGCCATCCCACTGACGGAGCGGGTGATGGTGATAATGATGAATTAAGTGTCAGGCAGGCAGGTACGGCATGCAGTCAATCAGCTGGTGCTTATGAACTTTTCCTTGAATGAAAGTTGCCTTTCATCATCAAGGGAAATGGATTGGAGTCGCTGGGATCCCTCTAAATAAACATGGCGAGGTCGTGTACCCATTAATTAGAGGCCAGCCCGCTGCGTCTCAACATGTCGGGCAGTCACATGCTCGGGAAATTGCCTTCAACGCGGTGAACCAAACAGTAACATTTAAATCATGAGCAGAAGCATGATGGAGCTGATAGACTCCGCTTGCATTTTGCCCTATCTCTTGCCTGGTTAGGCTTGTTTATCTCCCTCCTCTAGCACAAAAGGGAGGTGGGCACGTGTCAGATATAACAATCCTGAAGAATCAAATGCCCTGTTGACTCGGAAAGATATTGCTGCATTAAAGGTCTTGCTTGTGTGTTTCTCATATGGGCATCCACTTGGCCACTGTGTAGGGCTGCCACGTGTCCGGATTTTCCCTGACACTACCGGGATTTCAAAGGTGGAATTGATGTCCCGGAGGAATTGGAGGAATTTCCGAAAGGTGGCACTTTCTCCTGGATCTTAGGCAAGTCAGATTTTAAAAAATCATGGGTTTTGGCCGTATTCGTGACTGAGGATAACAAGTGTTCATTTCTCCTCCTTCTCCGCTTCTCTCCCCACCCCTCAAAAGCCCCCCCCCCTTGTGTAATTTGGAAGCTGTGTAACTTGCAGTGCAACCTGAGGTAAATCATCACCACCACCACCACCACCAACTTTTTGGTGTTTCTGTGAAACAGCTCAAGCTCAAGAACTTTGGGGTTTGTCTAAAAGCAAGTTTCAGGTTTTCCTAAAAGAAGCTCAACAATTTTGGGGTCTTCCTAAAAAAAAAGCCTAAAAATATGACAACCCTACCACTGTGAGAATGGGATGCTGGACTAGACAGGCCACTGGCCTGATACAGTAGACTCTTCTTGTGGTCTTATGTAAGGGGAGATGTGGTAGATGCCTTCAGATATCTGTAGGAAACTATCAGGTAGGATCTGAGCACAAGAACATTCTCCCCTCCTGTGGTTTCCAGCAGCTGCTATGCAGAAGCTTTACCGCCTCACCTACCATGGAGCGATAGCATAGCCCTCATGGCTGGTAGCCTTCAATAGCCTTCCAGGGATGAGAAACTCTTTTCAGGCTGAGGGACACATTCTGTCATGGACTGGCTGGTGGAAAGTATCAGCTGCAGAACCCCTAAGGGAAGAAGGCTCTGAGCCAGGGGACTAGTGGTGGGACGACGACGAGTGGTTAGAGGGAGAAGAGGGAGAAAACTAGGAAAAAGTGATGTTGGAAGAGGAAGAGAAAACGGGGCTTAGTGAGCAGGAAGAGGCTGTGGCAGAGAGAAGTCCAGAACCAAAGACAGAAGCAGAGGCTGGAGAGGAGGGGAGTCCAAGAGGAAGAATGGAGGCAGGCTGCTAAGGAAGTCAGGCTGCCTCTCCCTCCTGAGACCGGCAGCTCCCATCCCCCCTGGTCTTCCAGAACCTGCAGAGGTATGAAAAGGGCGGAGCGAAGACAGGAAAGACGAAGGAGCCTCAGATTGGTTGGGAAGGAACCACAGGAGGCGGAGACTTAGAGGGCTGTGGGAAGGCGGGGACCTCCAGCCCTCACAACTGCCTCAGTGGGACAACATGTACCGGGAAGAGTTGCTGTGCTCACTAGGCCTGGCTGCTTTGTCTATGTGAATAAAGAGAGTTCACTGGCACCATGTGGGTTATTTCTGACTTGCTCCAGACACCTGCCCTGACGATCCTCTTCTGGGAAGCTATCCAGAGGCCACATGTCATTGGTGGGCGGAGGAGGAAGTGAATGTGGGTGGAGCAACATATGCAAATTTTGTCTTTGGACAGTAGTCTAGCTTCTAGGCACACTCCTCCCCCTCCATCCAGACAAGCCAAAGGGAGTTTGAGGGCATTCCAGCCAGGCACAAACATTGGGGGCATGAAACAGGGGCAGTGTGAGGTGTGGCCTGAGGAGAAATTCAAGACCTGGAGTTTTCCTGGCTGTCGACTTCCCGCAGCACTCAAGCACCACCGCTTCTGCAAAAACACGCACATATTAACTGCTTAAATAAAGCACTGTACATATAAATTCAGCAGCTGTTGTCCCTTATATTCAAAGCACAAAGGTAAAAATAGATGATATAAATTTTGCCTGCGCAAGCAACACAAGACAACATATTTTACCAAGTGCCCTTAGCAATGCACATACATCTTACCACCACCCTGAGCTCAGCACTGAGTGATTCAAAGAATAAAGTATAGTAGCTAAGGAGAGCAAGACTTGTGAAAATTCAGTTGCACACCTTTATTCTCTGTGCCGCTTGATGGTGATTAATGCAGTCACCCAAATACCCAAGAAATGTTGGTGGGTTTGCTTGTTTTCTTCCTGTTGGAAAATGCCCTAATGCTATAGGTCACAAAGCATAACTTTAAACACATCTGATGTTCTGCTGATTCCAACTTTTCTCTAGAGGAAGTTGAAGCAACTTTGGCTTCCTGTAGGTAAGAAAACTAGACACTGCTGCCTTCATGCCTTACTCTGGGGATTTCCAGAGATATCTGGACACTGGAGGCTAGTCCTTTAGGGTAGGTGGGGCACTCTGTCGTCCCACACAGGGAATGAGTTGTGTCTAGTTCCAAGCTGTGCCAAGCTGTTGGAATAGCTCAGTTGGTAGAGCATGAGACCCTTAATCTCAGGGTCTTGGGTTTGAGCCCCACTTTGGGCCAAAAAATCATGCATTGCAGGGGGTTGCCCTAGATGACACTCAGGATCCCTTCCAACTCAGCAATCCTATGATAGTGCCCTTTTTCATTTGCAGTGGTCCGCTGGGCAGTGCCACAATCCGTGGGGTAGCTTTAAACAACTTTCTGAGGATGGAGTGTGGTTTTCCCTCCATGTACGCAGCCAAATGCAATTCTTCTGTTGCCTTTTTTTGGTGTTTTGCACTTACACCCTGGCTCGATCCTCCTTGGACACAAACAGAACTGGAATAAACACTGCTGTTTGTTGTTGTTTAGTCGTATCCGACTCTTTGTGACCCTATGGATCAGAGCACGCCAGGCACTCCTGTCTTCCACTGCCTCCCGCAGTTTGGTCTAACTCATGATGGTAGCTTTGAGAACACTGTACAACCATCTTGTCCTCTGTCGTCCCCTTCTCCTTGTGCCCTCCATCTTTCCCAACATCAAGGTCTTTTCCAGGGAGTCTTCTCTTCTCATGAGGTGGCCAAAGTATTGGAGCCTCAGTTTCAGGATCTGTCATTCCAGTGAGCACTCAGGGCTGATTTCCTTCAGAATTGATAGGTTTGATCTTCTTGCAGTCCATGGGACTCTCAAGAGTCTCCTCCAGCACCATAATTCAAAAGCATCAATTCTTCGGCAATCAGCCTTCTTTATGGACCAGCTCTCACTTCCATACATCACTACTGGGAAAACCATAGCTTTAACTATACGGACCTAGGTGCACCTAAAAAACATCTGCACTTCTAACAGCATGCCCAGAATGCTTCTAGGAAGGCTCCCTTCATCTAGCACCCTGATGCCCCTAAGAGCTGTCATTCTTGCCTGTGTTCTTATTCAGCAGGTGGTGCTAATACATTTTGGGAGAGGAGGGGAAGCAGCAGCCCACTCACAGGCCAAGCAGGAAGATGCCCGAGGCAGCAAACGCATCATGCAAAGTGGACTAAGCTGTCCTGGTTTGCCTCAGGCAGTAGAAGCTCCGCAGCTGAAGCTCCACACTGCATGTCTACAGTAGGGAGTGAAGCAGGTGGATGGATAGCCTGTGATAATATTCCAAGAAAGGAAGCTGAAGGTGGGTTCGGGGTGGGGTGGGGAGGAGGGTGGAAAAGCAATAAGGCAGAAAAACAGCAGAATAGAGAGAAGAAGAAGCAGAATCAAGGAGGCAAGGCCTATGCCAGATGGCCAGATGCATAAGAATTTAAGAACATACCCTCCAACATTTCTCCGATGAAAATAGGGGCGTCCCATTCCATAATGATCATTTTGTTATTTATACCCTACACATCTTACTGGGTTGCCCCAGCTACTCTGGGCAGCTTCCAACATACAGTGGGACCTTGGGTTATGGCGGGGATTCGTTCCAGAGGCCCTGCCGCAACCCAAAAACGACACACACTGAAGCGCCGTATCTGCGCATGCATGAAGCGTGATTATATCTTCTGTGCATGCGCTAGCAGTGAACCTGGAAGTAACCCATTCTGGTACTCCTGGGTTTGCCACGGACGTTCACCAGAGTGGATGCAAGCGGAGGCAGACGCAGAACAAAGTTTGACTGTATATAAAAGAATAATAAAACATTAAACATTAAAGAAAACTTCCCTATACAGGATTGCCTTCAGACATCTCAGGGGTCAGTTAACTCCCTACCCTCCAACATTGCTCCAATGAAAATAGGGACATCCTAAGGAAAAGTGGGGGGACGCGGGTGGTGCTGTGGTTTAAACCACTGCGCTGCTTGGCCTTGCTGATCAGAAGGTCGGCGGTTCGAATCCCCGCTACAGGGTGAGCTCCCGTTGTTTGGACCCAGCTCCTGCCAACCTAGCAGTTTGAAAGCACACAGTGCAAGTAGATAAATAGGTACCGCTCTGGTGGGAAGGTAAATGGCATTTCCACGAGCTGTTCTGGTGTCGGTGCTCCGTTGTGCCAGAAGCGGCTTAGTCATGCTGGCCACATGACCCGGAAAAACTGCCTGCAGAAATGGACGAACGCTGGCTCCCTCGGCCTGTAAAGCGAGATGAGCGCCGCAACCCCAGAGTTGTTCGCGACTGGACTTAACTTTCAGGGGTACCTTTACCTTTACCTTTTAAGGAAAAGTGGGACCTTCTGGGATCGAATCAGAAAGTGTGATGGCTTCTCTAAATCAGAGGCATCTCTAGAAAATAGGGAGTTCCAAAGTTTATGTGCCACCACCTGAGATCTATGGATAAATTGCAGAATAATAATAATAATAATAATAATAATAATAATAATAATAATGTGTCACTTTCAGACAGGGATTTTCCCCGGCCACACCAGGAGATGCCAGCGATTATTCCTGGGATATTTTGCATGCAAACAGCTTGTTTTTACCACTGAGCTCCGGCCTGGTAGAATTCTCTCTGCGCAGTGATCTCGCTTCCTCTTTGTGCAGCTGGGATAAATTGCTAGTAGCCGGTGGCAGATTCTTCCTGTATGCCTGGTGAAGTACTGCACTTTTCAGCTGAACTGTGTCCTCTCTAGGAGAGGGGAGGGAAGGAGGGAGGAAAAAAAAAACCAATTGAGTGTGATGGGGGTTGGGGGGGAAAGGAAAAAAGCAAGGAAAGAAATTGTCAGGTCAAACGATTGAGTACAATTTGGAATTACAGGGGGCTATTGATTTTTCATTAGTGTACCATGTAGCGCTATAAAGGTGGGAGGCGGGGCAGAGTAATTCATTGATTTGAGCTGAGGGCCATGTTCCCTTATTGGCTTCCTGCCACTTCCCATTATTCCCAGGTCTAAATGCACAGAGAAGTCAGTTTATTCTAATCGCTGCCTCCTGTCACCGCAAATGTTTCTCAGCAACTATTAGTTTAATCATCCTTTCCTTACAGTGTTAATGAGTGGCAATTCCCAGCATTACAGAAGGTATTGTTTGTGAGAGGCCAGCATTCACCAGCCTGGTGCCCTCAAGGTGTTTGGGATCACAATTCCCATCAGCCCCCAGCCAGCGCGATTGGCAAGGGCTGGTTATTGCAAATAATATTGTGCAGTTTGAAGCGACTGGGTGCATAAAAACAGAGTCCTTTGGGAATAAAAAAATTGTCCGGGCCCATAAGTTTAATCCAAAAGTTTACTTGTGGAACTTTCTTCAAAACAAAACAGAAACATCAAAGATACACCCCAAAATACCGCTTTTCTCCATATGAACCTACCCGGACCCTGAGATCATTTTGTGAGGCCCTCCTTCATGTGCCTCCTCCTTGAGAGGTCCAGAGGGTGGCAACACAAGAACGGGGACTTCTCTGCAGTGGCTCCCCGTCTGTGGAATGCTCTCCCCAGGGAAGTTCGCCTGGTGCCTTCACTATACACCTTTAGGCGCCAGGCAAAGACGTTCGTTTTTAACGAAGCCTTTGGTTGACCTGATCAACATCCCATACCCCTTTAAAATGTGGCTCTTTTTGGGGTGTGTGTGTATTATTGGGTTATTGCTTTTATTTTTATTTTATATGCTGTGATCTTTTTATGTGAACCGCCCTGAGACCTCCGGGTATAGGGTGGTATATAAATAATAATAATAATAATAATAATAATAATATATTTTTCAATACCTTGTGCTGTCCAGCACAAGCTCAGCATCTTAGAAATAATAACTTTTAATTGGAGCTGGGCAGCTTCCAGCAGAATATAAAGCATAATGAAACATCAAATGTCAATTCAGCTTTAAAATGTTTGTGATCATGAATTTACTCATTTATAACATGCCATACCTACCTTTTGATGATTGGCTTGCTTTTTAAGATAAAATTACAGCCAAGTGTCTGTGGGGGCTGATCTATGCATATCTCCTACATATGCACACACATTGGCAACCCTGATTGTAAGTGGTAGTTGATGTGCATTGTTTATGGTATGTAGATGCTAGGCCTATATGTAGGTATACAATTTTTGAACATTCTCCATAAACAAAATGAAACTTTTGTGTATGAGGTGCCTGATAACTACAGTTCTGAAGTCAGTATAGCTTGCTAGCATTTGAGAATAAGAGTAATTCATCTGTGCATCTGGATACGTCACATTCCCAGATTCCTCCATCAGCGACTTCAGCGTATTTGCCGGGTGCCTTGCTGTTGCTCATATATATCTTCTTCTTCTTTGGCGATCACTCTTAGCCAAGTAAGATTGTCTTCCATAAACACAGTTTTAAGAATGAGTCCGTAAGTGACTGTGGAGGCCAATTCTGGATCCACACGTCCTTCCACAGTAGGGACATAGGTTTCTGGGCAGGAGTTGATCACAGTGAGGGTTTGCCAAACATGCCTTCCTCTTAGCACGTTTCTCACTTTTGTTCTGAGTTTGAGTGTCTTCAAAGCCCACAACACCTTTGGTAAAGGCTGTTCTCCGACTGGAGCGCTTGCAGGCAAGGGTTTCCCAATTGTTGGTGTTTATACTACATTTTTTAAAAAAATTTGCCTTGAGACAGTGTTTAAACCTCTTTTGTTGACCACCAGCATTACACTTTCCATTTTTAAGTTCGGAACAGAGTAGTTGCTTTGGAAGACGATCATCAGCCATCCGCACAACATGACCAGTCCAACGAAGTGGATGTTGAAGAATAATTTCTTCAACACTGGTGATCTTTGCTTCTTCCAGTACACTGGTATTAGTTCACCTGTCTTCCCAAGTGATGTGTAAAACTTTTCGGAAGTTTCTTTTACATATCTTAGAAATAGCTCCATGTGAGAGAGCTCATCTTGCTGTTCTTTAGCTACGATGGAATTCTCCAGTTAAACCCTTTCACCGACATACAACTTAGCTATTCCCATTTCAATGTGAATTAAACCAGTTATACTCAACACACGTCCGCGGTGTTCCATTGAGCAACACCCACCAGGAAGGGCCTCATAAATCTCACCATTACAGGAAGTCTCTATTTTGGAACTGGAACGGGAATAAATTTCTCCGAAATGTTCAGCACCATCTGGGATGCGGCAGACATTGAGTCACACAAGCCGTATGAACAGTGCGTTGTACTGGTGCTATTGGAAAGGGAAAATATTGTTATGGTCTGCTAAGAAAAAGAAAAAGCGTTGCTGCCACTTATTGATGGGGCTGGTGAGGCACTTGAGCTCAGTGGGGTGGGACAGGAGCATTGGATTGGCTCTGACGCACTCCATGAGGCCCGGTGAATGTGCACATTGGCCAGGTATTATGCACATTAACTGCTCAACTTACATTCCTCTTAGTACATCGTCATCATCATAATAGAATCATGGAATTATGGAGTCAGAAGGGACCCTAAGGGTTCTCTAGTCCAACTCCCTGCAACATAGTACCGTATTTTTCACTCTATAAGACGCACCAGACCACAAGACACACCTAGTTTTTGGAGGAGGAAAACAAGAAAAAAAATATTCTGAATCCCATAAGCCAGAACCAGCAAGAGGGATCACTGCGCAGCGAAAGCAGTGATCCTTCTTGCTGTTCTGGCTTCTGGGATAGCTGCGCAGCCTGCATTCGCTCCATAAGACACACACACATTTTCCCTTACTTTTTAGGAGGGAAAAAGTGAGTCTTATAGAGCAAAAAATACGGTATATCCGACTTCAGCCTGTCCACTTGAAGTCTGGGAAGGGTTAACCACCATTGGGTGAGTCCTGCTGATGCACATCAACTAGGAACTCCCCCAGGGTCTTTTTAGGAGGGAAAAAGTGAGTCTTATAGAGCAAAAAATATGGTAATAGTAGCAGTAATAATAATTTTGTTTTTATATTATATTGTGTTTTTATATTGTGTTTTATATTATATTGTGTTTTTTTATTATATTGTGTTTTTATATTGTGATTTGACATTGTAACTGCCCTGAGATCTGTGGGTATAGGGTGGTATACAAATCAAACAAACAAACAAACAAATATTAAGTGAATTTATCCTAATATATACACATAACATAATTTTTTT
>JAXCMG010000014.1:48285734-48296790 GCA_034642415.1 Podarcis siculus | reverse complement strand
CTCTCTCTCTCATACCTCCTCCCCACACACATTTCAGGCAGGCTGGCCACCTTAAAAAACATTTCAGGGGTCAAAGTGCTATTATGTTTTAACCCCCCTCCCTCTTTATTAAAACAAACAGCTGCAAAACTGGATCAGGGGAAGGAGTCTTGTTGACATGATGGATGCTAGCCAATTGGCGCTGTCCACAAATGGCATTTCGCTGCAATCATGCAGAACTGAGCTTTTCAGAGGTGGGCCTTGGAGAGGGAAAATACCATTGCCTTTGACCATGGTGAGGCCACTTCCAAGCTGACCCCACAGCTCTAGAAACATTACGCCATCCATCCTCGTCTTAATCTAACAGCACATCCTTGCCTTCTATTCTATACCTTAGTTTTTTCCACCTTATGTTTAACGACCCCCCCTCCCCGTCCAGCCTGCTGTTTAGAGCTTTTACTGGAGGAAAATAATAATTATAATTAAAGTCTTCTTCACATCTTTCAGCTGCCCACTCCCATCTGTGTCTGAGCTGTGTGGCTGGCCAGAGCAGTGCAGGCAAAGGTTTTTTTGGGTGTGTGTTTGTTTGTGTGGGGAAGAATCGCTGCATCATCCTTGTGTGACGTTTTCTCTCCAGGAACAAGCTGGCTGACTGACCATCGCAACAAATGGTGCAGCCAGTGGAGATGAAAAGCACTGACCAGCGTTACTTGTCCTGTCTACTCCTTCCATCTCCTTCCCACCATCCCCTTGCTTGATCTTCTGACACATTTTGGTGTCCTACCTATCCCTTTCCTCTACTCCATCTCTCTCTCCCCCACACACACTTTCCCTCCCCTTAAGTAGAGCTGACACAGATCAATACCTTTGATGGAAAGTAATAATCAGGCCTATTAAGTGACAAAGGTTTACTCTGTAACAGCTGTGCTGGCGGGAGAGAAGAGCTTGTCTGCCTAATGAATCATGAAACAATCAGGCAACAGCCATTTGTGTTTAGATCTGTAAATATGGTGTGGTTCAAGTGCCAAACCATCTCCGGCATTCCAGCTGGGGGCACAGATGGTCCACATTCAAAGCCGCGCACAAGTGCAAAGAAAAGGAGCCCCCTCCCTTTCCCGGTTTCCCCTGCCTCTCCCTTTCTCCATCCCATATTGCGTCTCTCCGAGGAACAGGCCAGCATGGTCCAGGTTGAGAGGGATACATTAGGAAATACGCAAGGGCTCAGCAATGTGCGTAGAAAAATAAAAAATATCTAAATGGCTATGGGTAGGGGGGAGAGATTCAAGGAGTTAAAGAGAGAGAAAGAGGGAGAGAAAGGCAGAGGTGGAGAACTGCCACTGGTAGACTCCTGCACCTCCATTTTGTTAAAGCCATCAGTGTAATTCCTTTATCCCCCCTGTTTTAATTTGCAGTTGAACAGATTGGCTTCCCTCCTGGTGGGACAGAGCAGCCCTTCGTGTGTAGCTCCTCAAGGACACTGAATGGCACATGAAAGAACGCAAACCCACCCCCAAACCGAAGCAGGCAGAGGCAGAAATGGAGAGGTCGGCTCTTGTTCTCTCTTTCAACCTGTGCGTTTGCAAACATGGCTGGGTTTTGGCCAGGTAAGCCAGCGCATTGTCAGAAGAGCCTCGCGGGAGCAGACCAAAGGGTGACTCAGTCTTGCATTCAGTTTTGTAACCGATAACAACCAGGCAGTTACCTCTGGGAAGCTCAAGAGCAAGGCATGACGGCCAGATTCTTCCACCATTGTTTTGCTTTTAAACATGGAAGCTTCATTGAGAGAGGCCAGATGCAAACCAGGACAGGGCTCCAGAACTGTTCACATTTGTGGTGGCGCTGCGGGCTAAACCACTCAGCCTAGGGCTTGCCGATCGGAAGGTCGGTGGTTCGAATCCCTGCGACGGGGTGAGCTCCTGTTGTTTGGTCCCAGCTCCTGCCCACCTAGCAGTTCGAAAGCACACCAGTGCAAGTAGATAAATAGGTCTTCTCTGGCGGGAAGGTAAACAGCGTTTTCATGCGCTGCTCTGGTTCGCCAGAAGCGGCTTAGTCATGCTGGCCACATGACCCGGAAGCTGTCTGCGGACAACGCCGGCTCCCTTGGCCTATAGAGCAAGATGAGCACCGCAACCCCAGAGTCGTCTGCGACTGGGCCTAATGGTTAGGGGTACCTTTACATTTACCTTTTATCCTGTCCTCTAAGGTTCACTGGCTGATATCCTACATGATGATGAAAGGTTCTGGACTCCTCTTTTCGACCTGAGCACCCTAGTTGTCTCCCCCTTCTGCAGCAACAAGCCCCTCTTCCCTACAGGTCTCCCAGAACCAGGAGAGGCATGAAGAGGGCGGAAAAATTCACGTCATGAAGGTACAGTCTCAGATTACTTGAGGAAAACACTAGAGAGGAGGGGAATTAGGCAGCTGTGGGAAGGCAGTCTCCACAACTGCTTCATAGGGGCAAGACCTATGGAAGAAGACTTGCTGTTCTCATTTGGTCAGACACTCCTGTGCAGATCCTGTTTCTTTCTAACAACAACAACAACTTATTTATACCCTGCCCATCTGACTCAGTTTCCCCAGCCACTCTGGGTGGCTCCCAACAGAATATTAAAAACATGATAAAACATCAAACATTAAAAACTTCCCTAAACAGATGTCTTCTAAAAGTTAGATACAGTGGTACCTCGGGTTAAGTACTTAATTTGTTCCGGAGGTCCGTACTTAACCTGAAACTGTTCTTAACCTGAAGCACCACTTTAGCTAATGGGGCCTCCCGCTGCTGCCGTGCTGCCACTGCACAATTTCTGTTCTCATCCTGAAGCAAAGTTCTTAACCTGAAGCACTATTTCTGGGTTAGTAGAGTGTGTAACCTGAAGCGTATGTAACTTGAAGCGTATGTAGCCTGAGGTACCACTGTAGTTGTTTATTTTCTTGACATCTGATGAGAGGGCGTTCCACAGGGTGGGCGCTGCTACTGAGAAGGCCCTCTGCCTGGTTCCCTATAACTTCACGTCTCACAGTGAGGGAACTGCCAGAAGGCCCTCGGAGCTGGACCTCAGTGTCTGGGCAGAATGATGGGGGTGGAGATTATCCTTCAGGGATACAGGACCGAGGACGTTTAGGGCTTTAAACGTCAGCACCAACACTTTGAATTGTGCTCAGAAATGTACTGGGAGCTAATGCAGGTCTTTCAGGACCGGTGTTATATATCCATTGACTTCATGTGATTTACTGCCGGCTTGATCCTGCCAGATGCCCACAATAAGTGGAATGAGGGCCACCTATATGCAGAGCCAACTAAATCTGTTTTTGTCTCCAACCTCCTCCCTGTTGAGTTCTACAAAGGCAATACTGGGGCTAAGGTGGAGGAAGCTGATAGCCGGTACCACTCTTTGGACTGGTTGTAAGTACAGTGATACCTTGGGTTAAGAACTTAATTCGTTCTGGAGGTCTGTTCTTAACCTGAAACTGTTCCTATCCTGAAGCACCACTTTAGCTAATGGGGCTTCCCGCTGCCACTCTGCTGCCGCTGCACGATTTCTGTTCTCATCCTGAAGCAAAGTTCTTAACCCGAGGTACTATTTCTGGGTTAGGGGAGTCTGTAACCTGAAGCGTATGTAACCTGAAGCATATGTAACCCGAGGTACCACTGTAGAAAGGCAGGCAGCTGGGGCTTGGCTGAGGAAGACTGAACTTCAGGGCAGTGCTCCACTTCTCCTAATGGATCAGCCTCCAATGCCTGGCAGGCTGGGATCCTGAGAAGGAGAGGTCCACACTGCAACATTTTGTTGCAGACCCCACACTTCCTTATTCTTTTTATTACTGTTCTGTCAACTGCCCTGAGCTTTCTACTGTAGGGTGGCACAAATGCACCTTCACTAAATGGATACTAAGCTTGCTTTAGATTCAAAAGCATCCCTCCCATCAATAGGTTTAAGGGCTCCCCACCCCCATACAACTCGGGGCTTCCCATTGCCTACAAACTTGTCAGCGGGTCAGAATTCTCCGTACTGATAATATATGGAGGGCATAAAAGGCAGTTGTGAAAAAACACACACCCAAAACCTTCCAAAGCATTGATTGTATGGGAACAATAGTGAGAGTTTCCCAGGCTGAAAACCCTCTGAAATACTGATTTTGAAGATTTTCACAATACAACTATTCTTTTCCTTTTTTAAAAAAATCACATTACATCCCAGCTCATTTGAACTTCTGAATAGAATATCATGCAAGAAAGAAAGGGGTGGAGAGTTAGGGGGCAACAGAGGGGTGTGGGGGTGTCTCCATTCGGGCATTATCTCCCCCCACCCCATCTCTCCAGCGTGCATAGCAAGTAAGCAATAATTCTTACAATAATAAATCTCAAAAGTTATTGCATGTTACTTCGCTACCATCACCAGTTTGGGCTGTCTATTAAATTGTGCCCCCCCACGCCGAAGCCAGAATGCTACTCTCCCATTTTCTTTCTCTTCTGCTGAGTTTCAGTTATTTAATAATGTCATCTTATTTGCATTGTTTTATTCAGCATTGCTTAGTTTAAGCTGTTGAATTAGGTTAACTTATCTGTTTTACACTGCTGGAGGAGACTCTTGAGAGTCCCATGGACTGCAAGAAGATAAAACGTATCCATTCTTAAGGAAATCAGCCCTGGGTGCTCACTGGAAGGACAGATCGTGAAGCTGAGGCTCCAATACTTTGGCCACCTCATGAGAAGAGAAGACTCCCTGGAAAAGACCCTGATGCTGTGAAAGATGGAGGGCACAAGGAGAAGGGGGCGACAGAGGATGAGATGGTTGGGCAGTGTTCTCGAAGCTACCAGCATGAGTCTGACCAAGCTGCGGGAGGCAGTGGAAGACAGGAGTGCCTGGCGTGCTCTGGTCCATGGGGTCATGAAGAGTCGGACACGACTAAACGACTAAACAACAACAACAAATCTGTTTTACACAATTTTGCATGGATTGTTTGTTTGATGTGGTTTTTTTTTTAGGTTATTAACACTATGATGTGCTTGTGAGTCACTTCGGACACAATCATAGAGGATGAGGTGGCCAATGGCTACCAGCCATGAGGGCTAAGTTCTGCCTCTACTGTCAGGGGCAGAGTTGGTCTGGATGACAGTTACTGAATATCACAAGTGCGGAGAGTGTGGTTGTGTCCAGGTACTTCTGTCCAATTTTACATCAACATCTGTTTGGCCTCTATGAGAACAGGATGTTGCGTGGCGAGTTCCTGCCCCCCCCAGTGGAAATAATGACACATGACACAATTATTAGGGTTAATGGGCTAAATAAGGCCACAACTTTATTGGTTACAGGTGATGGTATTGGCTTAGGCATTGGTTCTAACCAACTATATCCGACTTCAGCCCGTCCACTTGAAGTCCGGGAAGGGTTAACCACCATTGGGTGAGTCCTGCTGATGCATATCAACTAGGAACTCTCCCGGGCTCACCGCTAGGGGGCGTGCCTTAGGCTCTCACCTCCCCAGGCTTCGAACAGGGCCACATTCCCCAGAATCCTTTATCGGACTACCCTTCAATATGCGGGGCAGGCAATGGCGCTACCTCCCCTCTTCCATCTACAGAACAATAGCAATGTCTAACCACCAATACCCAGAAAGTTGTGACGATTTGCTACGAGGTAGGCAGAAACCAAGTGGCTGGTGCCAATTTGCCAAGTGGAAAAATTCCTACCAGGCCCCTCAACAGTGACCAACCAAGGTCCATAGCAAGGTCAAGGAACGAAAACCTTAAAGGGCAGGAGGGTGGGAAAAGCAGGAATAGCTGGAAGGCACAAAGAGGGAGATCCCCAGCCGCGTCCTGCTTTAAATAAGGCAGGCCACACCCCCAGAGCCAGCCAATTGGCTGGCCAGGAGATGACACAGCCGGGAATCTCCCCAATAGCGCAGGGTCCGGGTTCCAGCCGCCGCGCGCGTGGTGGGGCCTGAAGCCCGCAACTCCACCTCCTCTGAAGGGCGGAAGTGACTCTGCCCTCAATAGGTCACTGGTCTGACCTGGTTGGCTCTTCTTCATCTGGTTCCTCCATGCCTAAATGTAGAACCTCCCTACATTTCTCCCTACTGAAATTCATTTTGTTAGCTTGGGCCCAGTTCTCCAATCTGTTAAGGTCATTTTGAATTCTGATTCTGCCTTCTGCATCATTAGCTAGCCCTCCCAATTTGGTGTCATCTGCAGATTTGATCAGCATCACCCTCAATTCCTTCATCCAGGTCATTTATGAAGACTTTGAACAACAACGGGTCAAGGACAGATCCCTACGGCACATTTCCCCAAGATTACGAAGAACCATTGATGAGTACTCCTAGGGTTTGGTCTGCCAACCACCTACAGATCCACCTAAAGTGGTATGAAATGGCTTTCAATGTGAGCCTTAGTTCCCACTAATAACAATGGAGCATACATTGAATCATAAGGGGGTTTATTTTCTATTGTTTTTAAACAAAAAGTGGTTTTATTCTTACTGCTTTTAATACAATTTCTAGCTGCTTTGTGGTATATCTGCATGCCTTGCCATCCATTTAAACAACAACTTGTCCCATTGATTTCAAACATTCAACTAACATTATTTTAATTTTGCCACCCGCACACCAGTGCTGATTTCTTTCTCCTGAGTAAATTCCTTTTCTTTTCGGCTGGGGAGGGCGGGATATAAATAAAATTTTACTATTTATTACTATTATTTCCCCCTTAAAAAAATGAGCTCAATTGCTTCAACCTCCCAACATCACCCCTCTTTCCAAAGGCCTCCTCTCAGGGAAGAGACAGCAAGCTGGTTTCTGAGAAACAAAACAAAACAAAAAAAACTGCGGTGGAAACTTCCCCGCTGTTATCTTGACAACCTTCTTGTTATCAAAGTGGGCTGATATTAGGCTTGACCATAAACACCCGTGGCAGGGAAGAGGCACAGGCTGGATCGAAGTGCGGACGGAGCCGCTAACTACAATCCCCCCTGATGTAACAGCCATCAGAACTTCATATCCTCATACTGCGAACCTCCATTTTCCCCGGCCCTCTCACGGCTGCTCAGCGCTTTCCCTCCTCGGTGCCGAAACCACAAGGGTCGTTGGCAGAACGTTCTGCAAGACTTCAAACTGCAGGCCCTGCTGTTAATCGCTTCAGGGCAGGATTTCTGCTTTGCCGGAGAGCGAGTGATTTAACTATTAAACTGAGCTGGGCCACTTGGCTTTGGAACGGAATCATCTGCGAGGTTGTGTCAGGTTCAAGGTTGATGAGAGCAAGAGTGCTTCTCTCTTTTTTTCCTCTCGCTGTCTAAACAACAGACAAGTGTCCGATTTTCCAGGGATGGTCTCTGAATGACAAAAGCCACCCTGGCTTCTGGAATGTCCCTATTTCCCCTTCCAGTGCGGCTGCCACTGGGCTCAGGGAGGAGGATGAGTGGGCGCTTGTCCCGAGGAACTGCGGCTGAGAGGGAGCACCCTCTTGCTTCTTCGTGGTCTCTTCATGGCTGCTCCTGCTGGCCTCCTCCCTTGGGCAGTTTATGGCAGCGGGCGAGGAGAAGGAGGGACTGCCGTCACCAAAGGCTATCCCTGCGTGACACATCGGCTTTGAGGGACAGGCAGAGGGGAGGGCTGCCCTGGGTGGGAAGAAACGGGGAGCAGAACTCAAGGAGTCTTGAATTTTTAAAAATAAAATGCTTTATGAATCCGGATCTAATCTTGCCCCTTTCTAAAATTTATTTATCTATTGGTGTGTGTTTTCCTTCTTGTAAATCCACCAAAGAATAAAATTTAAAAAAACCCAGGATTTAGGAGTTTTCTAAGGATGCGGGTGGTGCTGTGGTCTAAACCACAGAGCCTAGGGCTTGCCGATCAGAAGGTCGGTGGTTCAAATCCACATGACGGGGTGAGCTCCCATTGCTCGGTCCCAGCTCCTGCCAACCTAGCAGTTTGAAAGCATGTCAAAGTGCAAGTAGATAAATAGGTACCACTCCGGCGGGAAGGTAAACGGCGTTTCCGTGTGCTGCTCTAGTTCGCCAGAAGCGGCTTAGTCATGCTGGCCACATGACCCAGAAGCTGTACGCCAGCTCCCTCAGCCAGTAAAGCGAGATGAGAGCCGCAACTGCAGAGTCGTCTGCGACTGGACCTAACGGTCAGGGGTCCCTTTACCTTTTTAAGGACGGTGGAGGGCAGGTGTGCTGTGTCCCATTACAGTAGTCCTTCTTCTGATAGGAAATGCTCTGTGGGGTGGGGAGGGGACTGTAGAAAAACAGGGGTTGAGGAGGATCAGTTGGTGGGGAATGAGAAATATTCCTATTTTCATCTGAGGAATGTTGGAGGGTAATGAAAGACAGAGGGCCTTCTTGGTATTGGCACCTCCCCTGTGGAATGCCCTTCCAACAGATGTCAAGGAAATAAATAACTATCTGACTTTTAGAAGACATCTGAAGGCAGCCCTGTTTAGGGAAGTTTTTAATGTTTGGTGTTTTATCGTGTTTTTAATCTTCTGTTGGGAGCCACCCAGAGTGGGCAGGGTATAAATAATATATTATTAGTATTAGTCAACTTACATAACAGCTGCAAAACTGCTTGATGGTTTGATAGGCCACATTTTGGGCCAGAATGCGCAGCTTCCTCTTTGCAGGATATCACTCACAGAATGAGTTGCATGGCCACATCTGCATTATGCATTTAAAGCACTTTGACAGTCATGGCTTCCCCGAAAGAAACCTGTGAGCTGTACTTTGTTAAGGGTGCTGAGTGGTGTTAGGGAATCCCTATCTACATCGCAGGCGTGTTTGTGTAGGAAAATATACTCAGCAATGGGCAGGACTCACTGACAGAACACATGGGCCTCGTTCCCCCTATACATCCCTAGGTTGTAGCCACATTTTTGAAGTTTCCCCTCAGGCCAAAATATCTTGAGGTATTATGGAAGGAAGCCAAAAAGGTTTCAGTAAGAGGAGCAACATTTCTTAGGGGAGTAGTGAAGGTGGCAGCATTTGCATAGTTGTTCATTTATTAAAATGTTTGTAGGCCTGCTCTTCAGCAATGCTCTCTGTGTGGCTGACGGCGAAATGGCAAAAACCACGACTTAAAAACAAGGAATGAAGCAAAACAGCAGCAGCAATCAACGAGGGGGGGAAAGACGTGAGCATAAAACCTCCAAATGTGTCAGATTTGGAAATTTAGCTCTCTATTCGAGTAAAATGTGCAAAAGTGCATATGCTGAGGTAAAGTGAGTACATTTGGTGACAATAGTGGAAAAACAAAGATGGTGCCTGGAGTACCTCTCAGGATGGAGACTTCCAGAGATGGGCTGTTGCGGCCAAGAAGGACCTTTCTCCTAAGGACAGGCAAATCTGTCACATTTCAGTTTCTCCCCATTTCTCATTTTTCCAAACTTAAGTTCACTTCTCCATGTTTCCACATCGGTGTGTGGGTGTGTGTTGTTTGTGTATACAGTGGTACCTCGAGTTAAGTACTTACCGGTAATTCGTTCTGGAGGTCCGTTCTTAACCTGAAAATGTTCTTAACCTGAAGCACCACTTTAGCTAATGGGGCCTCCTGCTGCTGCCGTGCCGCCGGAGCACGATTTCTGTTCTCACCCTGAAGCAAAATTCTTAACCTGAAGCAATATTTCTGGGTTAACAGAGTCTGTAACCTGAAGCATATGTAACCTGAAGCATATGTAACCCGAGGTACCACTGTATGTCAACATAAAAATTTTACCACAATTTTCTCCTAATAAGCACATTTTTTCTAGGTATTTTTGCCCAGTTTTGCAAGCGGCTTCCCGTAATATAACCCACGTTTGCATGTTATTGTCACCAACCTTGGCATTTTTAAAATAATGCTTTACCCGAGCGGATGGAGAACCGCGTTGCAAAATTCAGAGACGTTTCAAATTGTGTTTCAGTTCCCGCATTATATCAGAAAGTGTGGATTTAACCAGTTTGCCTTTAAATGTGGACGGAACCACATTTCCACGCTGCCTATCCCTTCTCATGCCATCGCTCACCTCACCGGGTGATGGATGGGTCCTTTGGCGGCTGATCTTAAGACATGGGCAGGTTCAGAGCACAGTCTCACTCCAGAAGCGTTGTCAGGGAGCACATTCTGGATTTATATACCAAATATTAGATATTGTAACAGAAGGGGAGCCATTTCAGCGAGCGAGCACCAGCTGTTTGTGTCGGGGGCATACCTGAGAAAAGACGTCAAGCTCATTTGAGCATTGCTCTCATCGCTGACAATATCAAGTCACCGTTTAAAATGTAAGTTGCAAGTTCCCAGGACCACGGGAGCTTGCCTCTTGTTTAACCCGCCTGCTGTCCTGGAAAAATTGAGGTCAGAGGGCACCAATTGGGTCTGTGCCTCTTTTGTCTTGCATATTGAAATGTAGTTTGATGAAAGGGATGGTCGTGTTGCAGCCAGCGTCTACCTCCAAGCCATTCGATGGCCAAGGGTGAGTTATTATGGAGCGATATTGAAGCTGGGTGGCCAGTTGGCACCACAGAAAAGGCCCTCCTTTTTCCAAACATGGGCGCAAGGAGGGACGCTTAGGTTAGGTTAGCCAGGGCACTGAGGTTAGCACCCTTGATCTTCCTTTGTTGGAATCGGTGGGATTTTGTAGCAGGCACAAAGCAGGGCTCTTCCGAGGCAGCAGAAGAAGTCAGCGCTCCTCTGAAGCCGAGATGCAAATGTGTGTGTGTGCCTGTCTGTTTCTCAGGGTGCCATTCATGTCAGAAAGAAGCAGGGGCTTTTGGCAGTGGAGCATACATCACACGACTTTATGGACAGGAACAAGTAGAGCCTGGGGAGAGAGGGTTAAGAAGCCTCCAAGGTCTCTCTGCCATTGATCCTTGCATGCTGTGAGCCTTTCCTCTGCATCCGACCCGATTTGAAGCTTCATTTCCCCCCTCAAACTACGGTATCTGTCTGTCTATCCACCTGCCCTAGTTCCCAATACTGTCACACTGTAGGGGCTTTGGAATTACAATACATACCCTCCAACATTTCACCGATGAAAATAGGGACGTCCTGTTCCATTCTTCTTCTTCTTCTTCTTCTTCTTCTTCTTCTTCTTCTTCTTCTTCTT
>JAXCMG010000014.1:48258493-48283516 GCA_034642415.1 Podarcis siculus | reverse complement strand
GAGAGAGAGAGAGAGAGAGAGAGAGAGAGAGAGAGAGAGAGATGTGGAACAAGGGAAGAGATGTAAGGGTGGAAGCGGGTTATACTTTTGGCGATGCTTATGAAGGAATGCAGAGGGGAATTTCAATTCTGCATGTAGGCACTGATACAAGATAAAAGAGTGGGGGTTTGTGGAGAAAGTAGAATGTCACCCACCCTGTTTTTGGCAAGACGCTGTAAAAATTAATGGAGTGGGCTGGAGAACCAAAAGAGAAATGGGAAACTGCCCAATGCTTTGGGCTTTCTATACATGTTTGTAGCCTCAAACCCATGAGGACTGGAGAACTGTGTCCATATAGTCTCTAGAAGCTCCTTGATGTTTTGGACTCTCCAAGGGCATGGAAGGTAAAGGTAAAGGGACCCCTGACCATTAGGTCCAGATGTGGCCGAATCTGGGGTTGCGGTGCTCATCTCGCTTTATTGGCCGAGGGAGCCGGCGTACAGCTTCTGGGTCATGTGGCCAGCATGACTAAGCTGCTTCTGGCGAACCAGAGCAGCGCACGGAAATGCTGTTTACCTTCCCGCCGGAGTGGTACCTATTTATCTACTTGCACTTTGACATGCTTTTGAACTGCTAGATTGCCAGGAGCAGGGACCGAGCAACGGGAGCTCACCCTGTTGCGGGGATTCGAACCGCCGACCTTCTGATCAGCAAGTCCTAGTCTCTGTGGTTTAACCCTTTTTGTCTACCTGCTAGACCTGGATCCCAGGCGGTTGAGGTAATGGCTGCAGAGTGATGATAAGAGCAGAAAGAAGAGAAAGGCAGAAGCAGAGTGCTGGTAGCAAGAGCAAGTATCCTTCCAGTTACTTCCAGTAGGTCTTAAAGGATCTACACTGCCTCCCACAATTCAAAGTGTTAGTGCTGACCTTTAAAGTCCTAAATGTCCTCAGTGCAGTATACCTGAAGGAGCATCTCCACCCTCACTGTTCAGCCTGGACACTGAGGTCCAGCTCCGAGGGCCTTCTGGCGGTTCCCTTACAGCGAGAAGGGAAGCTACAGGGAACCAGGCAGAGGGCCTTCTCGGTAGTAGCGCCCACTCTGTTGAATGCCCTATTGTCAGCTGTCAAACAGATAAACAACTATTTGACTTTTAGAAGACATCTGAAGGCAGCACTTTTCAGGGAAGTTTTTTTAATGTTTGTTGTTTTACTGTGTTTTAAATATTTTGTTGGGAGCTGCCCAGAGTGGCTGGGGCAAACCAGTCAGATGGGCAGCATAGAAATAATAAAATTAATTTATCATCATCATCATCATCATTATTCTGTGGCTGGAGATGACCAGTTGTACAATGGGTGGATTCTATCAGATCTCCAGATCAAACCCTCCTGTGGATCAAGTCATAGCGCCAGTAATACTGACCATGCCATGTAGAGTCTTCCTTGCAGACAAAATGCTGAACAACTTTGGGAGCAAATGTATATGGTTTGTGCTTTTGTTTGAAATGTGTTTTGCCTTTAGGTGAGTTAGGTGTTGGTCTCATGCAGGAACCATATTGATGCTGCAAAATGGCCACTCCCTTGACGCTTCCTTACCCTCTTCCACACACATTGCAATGTAGGATCTCAGCTTTACAGTCTGAGGGGCCCGGTACTCCATTTCTCCAAAGATCTCGAACCCGAGACCACCCTCTTTTGACTTTCAAGAGGATTATTTAAAGTGCCAGGGAAATAAGCCGCGGGCTTCAAACCAGAATATTTTGTCAAAATCAAATTTATTTCAATGAGGGAGACTCACTCTAATGCCTGGAAAGAAATGCGAAGATTCAATGAGGTATGAATAGCTGGAAGATGGGACAATTACCACCTCCTGAAACAATATATTTGTAAAGTTAATTCCTCCCGAACGTGAACAATCTCCTTACACTTGACCCTTTTCTATTGCCTCTTCCATGGTTGAACTCTCCTTGAACTTTGAAGATCCATCTTGAGAGCCTGAGATGGCCGTCTCTTTTGCATCTGGTTATTTTAGCTCCAATTTGCAGCCCTAAAACAGCAATTATAGTGATATACTGCCGAAGTCACCCGATGTGGATTAGTATCGGGATCAGCACATCTATGTACAGGAGTCATGAATGGAGGGACTAGGGCCATGATTTTAAATGACTTGATTAATTCTGAAACAACATTTCAGAGTCCATTAGGTCCGGCAGGTGTCCGGGTTCTTGTCTGCACAGCCCCCACCCCCCCGGCACCAAATGGCCATTTTACCCTCCCTTAAAGAGCTAGAAGTGCTTATATTTATTGCTCCTCTTCTCCTTAGGGCTTTTCCTTTGCTCCCTTCCATGAAAAGTTCAGTGGCCTTTGGGGTCAATGTGGACAATGCAGTCTTTTCCTAAATCACGTTGCTGGATTCATGTCACCCAATTGTAATTTGTCCCCTCAAATATCCAGGCGTGGTTAGTCCTGGAATTGGATCCTTGCTGAGAACGCCTTCTTTATTCCTTCTCTACCCCAAAAGGAAGCAGGAAGCATAGGGTCCGTTTCACACATGCATGGACACCCTTGAATTCTCTGGGCTCGTTTGCTGTACCCTTGGAATGTGCACCATTGGAAAGCATTATGTTCTGAGGTGATTTGAGGACACCTGAAAGGTCAGTCTGTGACATTATGTCCATGATATCCCATCCCCTCAAGTCATCACTCCAGGTTGAAGCCATTAATGTGTATGTGTGAAGCAACTCACCAAGTCAAATCTTTTTCATCATCATCATTTTTAATTTGTATACCGCCTTTCTATCTCACAATACTCAAGGAGGTTTACAAGCTGAAGAAACAAAAAATGTACATCTTATAACAATCTAATGCGATACAAAAATGTGATAATAAAACATAACTTTAAAATAGGCAACCTCCATCAAAAAAGTAACATTCAACAATCATTAGAATCGTATAAAATAATAATATCAACATGGACACGGGTGGCGCTGTGGGTTAAACCACAGAGCCTAGGACTTGCCAATCAGAAGGTCGGCGGTTCGAATCCCGCGACAGGGTGAGCTCCCGTTGCTCAGTCCCTGCTCCTGCCAACCGAGCAGTTCGAAAGCACATCACAGTGCAAGTAGATAAATAGGTACCACTCTGGCGGGAAGGTAAACGGCATTTCCATGCGCTGCTCTGGTTTGCCAGAAGTGGCTTAGTCATGCTGGCCACATGACCCGGAAGCTGTACGCCGGCTCCCTTGGCCAATAAAGCAAGATGAACGCCGCAACCCCAGAGTTGGCCCCGACTGGACCTAATGGTCAGGGGTCCCTTTACCTTTACCTATAAAAGTTAAACAGAAATCCACTCAACAGTTACAATAATATCTAAACTATAATCAATAAAACAACGCAAGCCACAGTACATAAAACAATACAATACACATTGAGAAGCAGAGAGTGGGGCAAGGCAGGTGGAAGGAGGCCTTGCCTGATGGAGTCTCATGTGCATTCTTTCTCCATAAAAGATCTTCAATATGATCAATATAGTCACCTAACATTACAGAATGGCTCTTGTTTTTTCCATAGTGGGAGATAAACCCTTACTTACAGGACTGACCTATTACTCAAGAGGTCAGTAGAACGCTCAAGGTGATAAATGGTCGTTGTTCATTAATTTTTGGAACAAGAAGTACCAGGAAAATATCGCCGTCGTCATTAGCTTTAATTTGTCTGCTGCCCTTTCATAGTCAAAACCATGCTCAACATGAAAAGGTTCACAAAAATGTAAGTACTCAAAAGCAGTAAATAAAAAACATGACAAAACGTACACAACAAAATTAAACAATCCCCACACAAGTAATTATAAGATCTGAAAACACACATCCAACTATAGCCAATCATATCTCTCCCCCTGCAATATTATAGCTGAATATCTAAATTCATAATGATGCCAGCTTAGCTGATATCAAATAAAATAAGCATAATGTTTATAATCTGAGACCCTTCACTGTGCCCTCCCATCTCCAAAGGAGAGGAAGATTGTAAGAAGAGATAGAACCTGTTCTGTACTTGTGCCATGCCAAAAAACAACCTCCCCAGAATGTTTTGTTCAGCGTCTACGTTACTATAGGCACCAAACTTTGCTTTATTTTCTCATGTGCCTTCATTCTGACCTTTGCTTAAAAGCTCGCTTTCATACAACCCTCTGTGACCCAGCTGCTGTTTTCATACTTCTGTATTTGATTTCTTGATGCTGCTGCATCTGTCAGCGAGGTTATTATTTTGGGTTGTTTGGCAATTATTCACAATGCCTTGTTTGTAACCCGCTTTGAATGCCACGAGAGCAAAATTTCAGTGCCTGTATATGAATGAATAAATGTTATTCATTCATTTATTTAAAAATGTATACCCTGCTTCTCACTTGTGTCTTTAAGTGGCTTGCAAAGACAAAATAAAACATGCCCTGCTGTCCTTGTCTGATCCAGTCTCCCAAAGTACCCTTTTTTCTACCAAAGGTGAGGGATTTTTAACAGCCAGCCAGCTTCTCTGGAGACGTGGAGTTCCTACAATATAAGCCCAGTCCACATATATAAGGCTTCAGCATCTTATAAGAGGGAGGCTTTCTCTCAAAGACCATCATAAGGCACAGGGCAAGCTGCCAAGTATCTTTGATGCATGAGGGCAGCACAGATGCTCCAAGTGTCCCTATTTTCTAGGGACAGACCTGGATTTTCAGAAGCCATCCTGGTTTCTGATTTGAAATGTCCCCTTTTCCCTAGGATGTCCTATTTTCATTGGAGAAATGTTGGGGGGTATGGTAAAGGTAAAGGTAAAGGTACCCCTGCCCGTACGGGCCAGTCTTGACAGACTCTGGGGTTGGTGCGCCCATCTCACTCTATAGGCCGGGGGCCAGCGCTGTCCGGAGACACTTCCGGGTCACGTGGCCAGCGTGACATCGCTGCTCTGGCGAGCCAGAGCTGCACACGGAAACGCCGTTTACCTTCCCGCTAGAAAGCGGTCCCTATTTATCTACTTGCACCCGGGGGTGCTTTCGAACTGCTAGGTTGGCAGGCGCTGGGACCGAGCAACGGGAGCGCACCCCGCCACGGGGATTCGAACCGCCGACCTTTCGATCGGCAAGCCCTAGGAGCTGAGGCTGAGGAGCTGAGGCTTTTACCCACAGCGCCACCCGCGCCACCTGCGTCATTGGAGAAATGTTGGGGGGTATGGTAGGACCTCCCTATTTTCACTGGAGAAATTTTGGAGGGTATGGAGTTATGAGACCCCTGAGCCAAGGAGATAAGTAACTATACAACCTTTAGTAGACATCTGAAGGCAGCCCTGTATAAGGAAGTTTTTTTAATGTTTAATGGACTGGGTATAAGTAATAAAATTGTTGTTGTTGTTGTTGTTGAATAGGACATCCCTATTTTCATCAGAGAAATGTTGGAGGGTATGACAGCACTAGCCAGGCATTTGATACCACCAGCCGGCTCCATAACCACAACCACGAAAGTGGAAAACTTTGGTGACTTCACCTTAAGACACTAAAAATAGTCTATAAAGTGATGTAGTGGTCCTGTAATAGCAACATGTGGTCTTCTTTTTCTAAAAAAAAAAATCTTTATTATTATTATACATTAATTAACACAAACTCAACAGATACCATACAATATATTACATACATTACATACCCTACATACCTTCATGACCGACAGTGCACCACACGTGTTAGGCTTCCAACTCGTCTCTTTATGCTTTGCTACCAATTTTAACTGTATGCATATCACATTGAATCTTCTACTTTCCCCTCTTTGTTATTCTAAACATATTTTACTGTACCTTCCCTCTGTTTACAAGATTTAATCTGTATCTGCCAGGAGACTTCCATTGTCCGTATAATTTTTGAGATAGTCTTTGAAAATTGACTATTCTTTATTGACTTTTTGAATGCTATTTCCTCTTATTCTCCCTGTTAATTTTGCAAGATGTAAGTATTCAATCATTTTTGCCAACCAGAGCAACATGTGGTCTTCCATCCCCACCCAAACATAACCAATGGCTAGGAACGATGAGGACTGCAGTCAAGCAACATCAGGAGGGGCACAGGTTTTCCACCATTTGCATAACAGGAGTGCTCAAATGTCACCCTCACATTGAGCTTTAATCTGGAGCTGGAGCTCTAGCTCACTAGCTAGTTCTGGTCTCCATGGACAATTCCCTCTCCTACTCTGATTTTTGGCCTCATCCCCTGAAGAATGGGAATCTGACTCCAGGGTCATGGCAGGGAGAAGAATGAACTGTTGCAACATCTTGCAAAAATAATCGGCACCTTAACTCTAGCATCAGTCTAGTATTAAAACTAATTATGTGATGTGCTACCCTCCTGCAGCAAATGCTATAAGGGTTTGAATAGTGAAATGTATCAAATAGGCACACCAATTCATTACATTACTTTGCAAAGCCAATTAAGAGGCCTTATTTGTGAGGGGAAATAACAACAACAACAACAACAATAATAATTTTTTTTATTTATACCCCGCCCTTCCCGGTTCAGAAAACCAGGCTCAGGGCGGCTAACAACAAATTTAAAACACTTAATTGATGCAATAAAAAACAGCATAAAATACAGTATAAAACGTGAATAACAATAAATTCAGAATTCAAAAATCCATTTGGGGGAAAAATCCATCCAATAAACATTAGATGGTCACCAGGGCTAGCTGGCTAAGTTAGTCCTATTTGGGCCAGAGAGGAGACCAGGGGAGAATTAGCTGTGGGATCCCAGAGTGCGTAATCTTCATAGAATGGGGAGGGGGAGGGAAGGAAGGGGAATAAAAGATCAGGCTAAGTTCAAGTTGAAAGCCAGCCAAAATAGCTCTGTCTTACAGGCCCTGCGGAAGGAAGTTAAATCCTGCAGGGCCCTGGTCTCATGGGACAGAGCATTCCACCAGATAGCAGATATCTGCATAGTCCTTCTTCCCTCTTCCCTCTTCCCAAGTTTCCAGGTCCTTGTTGGTAGCCAATAGCTGTCTTCCTTCATGTCAACCAGCTGGAATGGCCATGACACTGGTTAATATTTTGCCCATAAAAGTGGCAGAGAAACTCTCAGAAGTCTACCATTGCTCTGAGAGCAACCTAGATGCAAGCCGAGACCTTTTAGCTGCTGAGTGTGCAGCCAAGCTGGATGGTGATGTCCTTCCCAGAGATAAAGGAAGACCAGCAGCCCCATAGCCACTTTGTGGAGTCTTGACAACCAAGTGTACCTCACCAATAGCTGGGAATGGAAGAGCACCATCCCTCTGTTGAATACTTGGCCAATCCCTTCCCAGAAAGTGGGAAGCTAACTGCAGGCACAGCATCCTAAAAAGCAGAGACATCACCTTGACAACAAAGGTCCGTGTAGTTAAAGCTATGGTTTTCCCAGTAGTGATGTATGGAAGTGAGAACTGGACCATAAAGAAGGCTGATCGCCAAAGAATTGATGCTTTTGAATTCTGGTGCTGGAGGAGACTCTTGAGAGTCCCATGGACTGCAAGAAGATCAAACCTATCCATTCTTAAGGAAATCAGCCCTGAGTGCTCGCTGGAATGACAGATCCTGAAGCTGAGGCTCCAATACTTTGGCCACCTCATGAGAAGAGAAGACTCCCTGGAAAAGACCCTGATGTTGGGAAAGATGGAGGGCACAAGGAGAAGGGGACGACGGAGGATGAGATGGTTGGACAGTGTTCTCGAAGCTACCAGCATGAGTTTGACCAAACTGCGGGAGGCAGTGGAAGACAGGAGTGCCTGGCGTGCTCTGGTCCATGGGGTCACGAAGAGTCGGACACAACTAAACAACAACAACAACAACTGCAGGCATGTTTTAGGTGCCAGCTCACCCACCAGATAGCATTAAAACCTTCCTGCCTCCTGCCATCTCTTCCCCCTTTGCTACGTGAGCAGCTTCTAGCGCACAGTCCCAAGCTAACGGCAGGCATTTGGCAGAATATCCAAATGGGTTATTTTACTTTATTTATATCCCGGCTCCCTTTTTCTCAGGACTGTCAATTTCCCCCGCCGGAGAGGCGAACGACAGTTAAAGGGACTTTTGGTGACAACCCCTCTGTTTAATGAAGCTTGGAGTTATGGGCAAGCGACTTGAAGTGCCGTTATTATCTGCATGAGCGGCTAAAGGCCGAGGGTCTCGAGATGTGGAAAGAGGTTTCCGCTGCAAATGGGCACATTGATCATTCATAATCAGACCAACCAGGTCAGGTGGGGCGGGGGGAGAGCGCCGGAGAGATGAAGAGGTTTGCGGGAGGGGGGCTGGGAGCTGACGAATGAAGCGGCAGTGCTTGGGGTTAATGTAATATTCAAACAGAATGAGGTCTTCATTTTCTTAGGAGCTTGTCACTTTCCCCTCCCTGTGATGCCTTTGCTGTGCACTGCAGTCAGGAGAGAGCAAGCGAGCTAGAAGGAAGCAATGCTCACCTTATGTTCGGCAGGGAAACGAGACCAGAGGGAGAACATCAATTTTTCCCCTTCCCCATTTGCATCAGTTGCGCACAGGCCTCTGCAATATGGTCCAGGCTCTGTTTTTTCTTGCAGAGGTGACCCTGTGTCTTTGCTGACCTGTAAGCACTGCAGGAGAAGAAACCAAGTCAGTTGACAGATTTTATTTATCACATCCGCACCCCTGTTACTCTGCAACAACCCTGTGTGGTAAAAGTTAAAGGGACCCCTGACCATTAGGTCCAGTCGTGGCCGACTCTGGGGTTGCGACGCTCATCTTGCTTTACTGGCCGAGGGAGCTGGCGTACAGCTTCGGGTCATGTGGCCAGCATGACTAGGCCGCTTCTGGTGAACCAGAGCAGCGCACGGAAACGCCGTTTACCTTCCCTCTGGAGCGGTACCTATTTATCTACTTGTACATTGACGTGCTTTCGAACTGCTAGGTTGGCAGGAGCAGGGACCGAGCAACAGGAGCTCACCCCGTCACGGGGATTTGAACCGCCAACCTTCTGATCGGCAAGTCCTAGGCTCTGTGGTTTAACCCACAGCGCCACCCATGTCCCACCCTGTGTGGTAGAGTAGGCTGAAAGATACTGACAGGTCCAGAACTGCTTAGTGGGTGATAGTTTAATGGGGATTTGAATCTCTGGATTCCAATCTGACATGCTTAACCATCACACTACGACACTGACTCTCAGATGACATTATATTGCATTGGGTAACCCTACCTCGGAACTTCTGCAAAGGAGGTTTCATTTGGCTTGAAAAAAACCTGAAGAATTGCCCCCAGAAGATGTTTAGATTATTTTTGTATGCCACCACAGCGGCAAGACTGCTATTAGCAAAAAATTGGAAATCTCAAGAAATACCAACGGTAGAAGAATGGCAGATGAAGATGTTGGAGTTTTGGGAGCTGGCTGACCTGACTGGAAGAATCTGCAAACAGAAAGACGAGGAATACCAAGAAGATTGGATGAAATGTAAAGAATATTTAGCCAAATACTGTAATATAAGATAATTAAAAAGATACCTGAAAGTATTAAACAGGCCTAGGATTATAATATGAATGTTGTATAGTAAGATGGATTTAAGACAATAAGAAAAGAGATGAAGATCGTAAATGGAAGGAACTGATTGTAATAGAAAGATGTGTGGGAGAAGTGTTACAAGGGAACATAATGAAATTCAGTTAGGGGGGATTCGAGGAAGTCACATAATAATGGAATTTAAAATGAATACAAGAAAGAATATGTGTTTTTATGTTTATTTTTTATTTTTCTTGTAGTATTCTAGTGTGTGTTTTGTTTTGTATGTTTTATTCGTTATAGATGTAAAAAATCAATTATTTTTGGGGGGAAAAAAGAAAAAAACCTGAAGAATTTCCATGCTGGATTAGACAACTGATTTGTCCCAGGAGTACCTTGTGCACAGAAATGTCCAGCCAAATGTCACAACCTTGTTCCAAGTGCTAGTCTTGGTTTGGATTAGGTTGGGGAATCTTAATGCAACCATTCCAGCAGGTGCTGTTGCAACCAGGAGCAACAAGTTATAGTTTGAGATACAACCCTCGGTGTCAGCATGGATGTGTAAACTACCCTGTGCTCTTCGGATGAAGGGAAGTACATATGGCCCACCCTCTTTTGTTATAACGATTTAATTTATAGCGTTTTTTATTTATAGCGTTTTTTCCTGCGTGTAGATCCAATCTAAAACACTTTGCCAATTCCTCCAAGACACCGCTTAGACAACTACGGTATTTTTTCTGCCTCAGCTGCAGGGTTGCTAACCATGGTCCTGAACTACTGCTTTGGTCCCTGTCCAAGGTGCTGACCTTGCTGTAGTTTCCTGTCTATTTCAGAACCCTTATCTTGCAGGTTTCTATCTAGCTCAGGCCATCACCTTCTCTTGGTAGTAGACAACACAGTGGATCAGGACATCTACTCTGTGCCCACCCTGTTCAAACCTTGCCTCATGCTCTGCAGAATGTCAGGACAGGAGCATAATACAAGTTTCATTTTTGAAGCCTCACATCAGGAATTTCTCTTATCATTTTTGCATGCTTGTAGCTTAGTGGCTCCTTGCAAAGTTAATGAATTTTAATGTTTTCCCTGGACAAATCACTTCCCACCAGGAAGATTTCGCCTGTGAAACTCATATTCGCATACTCCTCTTTATTAAACTTTTAAGCAGATCTCGGGTCTCTGCACAGTTTACAACCTCCTTCTGGTAAACAAGTTTTAAACAAGGTGCCACATCTAATTTTGCAACAGCAGACAAATGGAGGACAGCAAGGAAGGGAGCTAGCTAGCCATTCCAAATATCCCTCTTCTAAGTATTGCCAGAACTGCATCTCCTCTCCCCTGCCAAACTTTAAAACATGAAAACTTTTGTTTTAATGGGCTACATACATTTCTGTCCACTCTCCTTGCAACAGGGCGAATCAAATAGGGTTACCTGAGCCCCAGGTATGTCAAGGAAGCATGGCAGTAGGGAAAACAATAGCTGGTACAATTGGAACAAAACTGAGGTGCCTTTTGGAGGCCTTCCCCAACCTTGAGTCCCCAGATGTTGTTAGACTACAATTTCCATCATCCCTAACTGCTGAACATGCTGGCTGGGGGTGGTAAGAACATAAGCCAAGACTACTGGATCAGGCCAATGGCCCATCTAGCCCAGCATCCTGTTCTCACAATGGCTAACCAGATGGGAAGCTGTCAAGCTGGATGTGAGCGGAATAGCACTCTGCCCTGTTTAGGGAAGTTTTTAATGTGTGGTGCTTTATTATGTTTTTAATATCCTGTTGGGAGCCGCCCAGAGTGACTGGGGCAACCCAGCCAGATGGGTGGGGTAGGGAATAATAATAATAATAATAATAATAATAATAATAATAATAATAATAATAATAATAATGGCCACCTGTGATTTGTAGCAACTGGCATTCAAAGGCATAATTCCCCTTTTTGTATTTATTTATGCATTTTCAGTTTTACAGTTACATACATTTTTACAAGAAGTTACATATTTGGACTGTGTGGACTTCCCAATCTATCTTTTACTGACATTCTAATTCATACCCTTTCATTGGCTGCAGTCCCATTGAATCCTGTTTCATCCTTTCTGTTCCCTTGTCTTATTCACTGCTGATCATATTTTTGGCCCACTTGGAAATTAACCGTAATACCTTCTCTTTTTAGATATTCTCCTAGGCAATCCCACTCACTCCTTAATTTTTCTTCATCCCAATTTCTTATTTTAGCCATTTTACTTGCTAGTTCTCCAATTTCTATTAGTTTATGAAACCACTGATCGTTTGTTGAAGTTGCCTTCTCCTTCCAGTACTTTGCATAGCAGTTGCATAAAAAAATAGGTTTTTAAACTTCCTTTGATATTTCTTCCCCAATTATTGTTAATAGGAAAGCTCCAAGCTTATTGGAAAAGGTAATTTGAAACATTTTTTTTCAGTTCCTCATAAGCCATCCCCCAAAATTTCTTTGCAAAACTACATGACCACCATATGTGTATTAATGTTCCTTCCGTTTCCAGACACTTCCAACACAAGTCCGAGCCTCTCTTATACGTTTTATAGATCTAACTGGGTGTCAGATACCATCTGTTAATTACTTTTAAAATATTCACTTTAAGGCTGAGAACTTAATTGTCTTATTCCATAACCTTTCCCATGCCTGAAGCTCAATGTTATGTCCAATATCGGTCAGGCAGCAGAGGAACCAACCCCTACGTCAGGTTGCCAGGAATGGACAAGACAAGGGGAAGTCCTAACCATCTGCTTTTCTTCAATATTCACAGAGAGAGGCCTCTCGGAATAATGGCATTGCTCAGTGTGAATTCCTCATGAGTCATCAATATGGGTGCTGCTATGTACCCTCTGCCTTTGAGCTCTTTGCTCTCCTACTTTCAAGGTCCGCTGTGTTCTGGGAGACGGAGGGTCTAGAATGCTTTCTAAAGACACTGAGTCCATCAGCTATCACTCTCCTTCTCCTCCTCCTCCTCCTTCTTCCTCCTCCTCTTCCATTATTTCCCAGCTTTCCCCCTCATCTGCCTCTTGGGTCATGATCTCCCTCAACCCCCTGTTGTAATTCTGAACTGTCTCCTTCTTCTCTGGAAGGGTCAGGCTGGGCAGGCAGTCTCCACCATTCCTCCTCTGCCCAGTCACTGGCGATATCTGACACCCAGTGAATCATTGCCACCTCAAAGGCATAATTCCTGCGACAGTGGAGTGAGAACAGGGCCAACATGGCTATTATCCATTGACAACCTTGTCCTCCGTGAATTTGTCTAATCTTTATTTAAAAGCCATCCATTTTGGTGGCCATTACTGCCTTCTAGGAGAGCGGGTTCCATATTTTAGTTGTGTGCTGTGCAAATAAGTACAGCGGTACCTCAGGTTAAGAACTTAATTCATTCTGGAGGTCCGTTATTAACCTGAAACTGTTCTTAAGCTGAGGTATCACTTTAGCTAATGGGGCCTCCTGCTGCCACCACGCCGCCACCATGCGATTTCTGTTCTCATCCTGAAGCAAAGTTCTTAACCCAAGGTACTATTTCTGGGTTAGCGGAGTCTGTAACCTGAAGCATCTGTAACCTGAGGTACCACTGTACTTTCTTTTATCTGTCCTGAATCTCCTCAACATTCATCTTCAATGGACGTCCAGCAGCAACACTTTCTCCATGCAATGCATAGTGGTGGAGGTCAAGCAACATCTGGGGACCCAAGATTGTGGGGAGGATGCTCTAGAACTAGATCATATCCACACCAAGAGGTTGCTATGCACGTCTTGCATCAGGAAGTTTGGTCTAACACTGATGGCACAACTTTTTCTGAACCCCTCAGACTAATCTGCAGGATTGCAATTGTTGTTGTTGTTTAGTCGTGTCTGACTCTTCGTGACCCCATGGACCAGAGCACGCCAGGCACTCCTGTCTTCCACTACCTCCCGCAGTTTGGTCAAACTCATGCTGGTAACCTCGAAAACACTATCCAACCATCTCGTCCTCTGTCGCCCCCTTCTCCTTGTGCCCTCCATCTTTCCCAGCATCAGTGTCTTCTCCAGGGAGTCTTCTCTTCTCATGAGGTGGCCAAAGTACTGGAGCCTCAGCGTCACGATCTGTCCTTCCAGTGAGCACTCAGGGCTGATTATCTACTTCATTATGCTCCTCCAACACTGCAATGCAGTTCTTGACAGTTTAAATGTACCTAAATATGTGTTTTGAACTAAAACACACATTTAAATATTACAATACATATTTCAATAAATATTTTAAGTGCACATATGTTAAAAACTAAGGTGAATACAGAAACAAGAGTTGAAGTATGAGAAAACATGCAACAGTGACATAGGCCTGAAATAGACAGATTTGCCTATCCTTATTTTAAAAGTGCAATGAGAGTCATTAACGGTCAGGGCAGTAAGTATTGTCTACAAAAACACACATCAGAATTCTGCACTGCAAACCTTGCCAGAAAAAAACAAAATGAGAACAATTTGTACAACCTGCATCCATTATGCAAACTGAGCCTATTTGCATAGATTTTCCTATGCTGCAGAATTCATTTGGCTATGTTTTATTCTAGGGACTAGATTTTTTGTCAAGATATCTCAGGTAGTTTCCTTCTTTCCCACTAGATGGCTACTTGGATCATCACACACACACACACACACACACACACACACACACACACACAGTCCCCATTTTGCACACCTTGATGCAACTTAAACTTCTGAAGATTCTGTGATGGGATTTGGGCCAGAATGAAAAGTACATGGAATAGCTAGAAAAGTTCACAGATATGTGGGATTTCCTCATCCAGGATAACACCCCCCCTTAAGATCTTCTGGGGTATATGGGGTATTAGGTGAGGGGTAGTACCTTTGATGAAGGACACATCATGCACTTTTTGGGGTAGTTCGTCCACCTTTGGCCCCCATCCTGCACTCAGCTCTCACCTGGGGCTCCTAGAAGCTGTCAGCATGCAAAAGCAGCCACACTCCAGGGAAATCTGAGATGAACGTATAATGTCTGGTTTCAATAGATTTTTCAAATGCTTAACTCAGTCTTTTAGATAAGTTCATGAAGATACCAACGAAAGGTAAGTTCGGTGTTATTCACAATACCGAGAGATGCTAGTGGAGTTGTAGATAGATGTTGATGAAGTTGTAGATGACAGGGTGCTGGCGTTTTGCACCTGTTTCGCCCTGGCAGTCCAAATAATCAAGAGGCCGAACTCCACTGAGACTGAGTTTTGAAAAATCTATTGAAACCAGACATTATAAGTTCGTCTTAGATTGGGTAGTTTGCAAGTCTCTGTGGCTTTGTTTAATGTTTTGTATTTTACTCAGAAGGTTGATAAAGAATGTATAATTTATTATTCTGCGCATATTAATCGCCAGCGTGTTGCATGAGTTGCACTACTATCAGCAGCAGAGGTTGCATTTTTCTAACACTCCAGGGAAATGGCTTTGATTGGCCAGCTAAACCAGGAGAGGATAGCTGAAACCCTTGATAAGTTAGGGACATTCTCTGCATGCAAAGACAGGATTGAGCAGATGAAACCATTAGTGGATTCAATGGTCAAGAAGCCGGTTTATGTACATGCTGGAAGAGGGAAGTGAGGGGCAGATGGGGCTCATCAACCTGGGAAGGTAGCCCATCTAGGAGAAGGAAAACTCTGACCCTAAACCTCTGCTGCCTTGCGGGATATAGAATCATAGAATCATAGAGTTGGAAGAGACCACAAGGGCCATCGAGTCCAACCCCCTGCCAAGCAGGGGATTCTTTGGGAGAAGAAAAGGCTAATGAGTAAACCCTACACAAATCCAGAGTGGAGTCCCTAAGATGCTTGGATGGCACCTTGTACAGCCAGTGTGGTGTAGTGGTTAAGAGCGGTGGACTCGTAATCTGGTGAACCGGGTTCGATTCCCTGCTCCTCCACATGCAGCTGTTGGGTGACCTTGGGCTAGACACACTTCTCTGCAGTCTCTCAGCCTCATTCATCTCACAGAGTGATTGTGCAGTCCCAGCACTTCCCAGCCTGCATTGCTGCTTCTGCTCTCATGTGTCTTTGTCACATGACATGAAAGAGTGGGCAGCCTTATCAGCTGTGCTGGTTGGGACTGATGGGAGTTGTATTCCAAAGCATCTGGAGAGCACCAGGTTGGCAAAGGTTGACTGGGGTGAACTTTGCTCAGTAGCTTCCTTCAACTGCTCACATTTCCCATCCTCTCTCCCATCTAAGAAAGAAAAAGTGTAATTGGGCAAGCCTTGAAGCAATAATGATGAAGAGACTGGGTTTTATTACTCAAAAAAACCACACCTCTGACTGTGTGTGTGTGTGTGTGTGTGTGTGTGTGTGTGTGTGTGAGCTATGAGCCTTTAAGATCCAGCCTCTCTGTCTCTGTGCTGTTCATAGGGGAGCAGGGCTCTGGGAGTTCAACAAGCTCAGGGTAGAATCCCTCAATCTGGACAGACCCAATTAGTGTCACTTTGGTTAAAAAAAATGCATTTCATGAATGCTCAGAGCCAGAACCCCAGTATCACTGAAGTGCCTGTGCTTTTCCCCATGGTGGCTTGACTGTCAGATTCTGGAATGGAGAGATTTTGCACAGGGGGAAACAAATCCTCAGAAATGGGGCCAGTTCAAATGGTATCTTCCCTGAATCCGTACTGACCCTCTGGCAGTGTTACCAGCTGTGCAGAATAGCTAAAGTGAGACGATTTCTCTTGGCACTGCACAGAAAGCAGGCAAGGTAAACAAAACGGGAGGATTTGTGAGCAGCATTTAACAAAAAGCATTAAACAAAAAGGCCAAATGCAACATAATCTGGTCAATTGCTTTTTCTTTTTCTGCCAGGTGAATAGCTCCTTTGTTGCATGCATAGATAGATGATAGATAGATAGATGATTGATATTTAGATGACAGGCAACTCGTAGTGGCTGTTGGAGAGCAGGCAGGGAGGAGGAGAGGTTGTCGCCATGACAAGCCAACTCTGAGGTGCAGGCAGAGGGCAGGACCTCCTTCGGTGGGAAGACAGGGGGAGGCAGTGTGGTGTAGTGGTTAAGAGTGGTAGTCTCGTAATCTGGTGAACCGGGTTCGCTTCCTCGCTCCTCCACCTGCAGCTGCTGGGTGACCTTGGGCCAGTCACACTTCTTTGAAGTCTCTCAGTCCCACTCACCTCACAGAGTGTTTGTTGTGGGGAAGGAAGGGAAAGGAGGTTGTTAGCCGCTTTGAGACTCCTTAAAGGGAGTGAAAGGCGGGATATCAAAACTCCTCCTCCTCCTCCTCCTCCTCTTCTTCTTCTTCTTCTTCTTGATTTTTTTTCATATTAAAAAAATGCTTTGTGCATCCGCATATAATTTTGCCCCTTTTCTCAGGACGTTGGAGGGTGTGTATGCTGTGTCCCATTGGTGTAGTGGTGGTGAAAATGCTCTGCAGGATGGGGTTGGGGGCAAAAATGGGGGTGGGGTCAGCTGTGGAAGGAGGAGTGAGACATGTCCCTATTTTCATCTGAGAAATGTTGGAGGATATGCTAGCCTCCCCAACAAAGTTGTTGTGAGGATAATATTGGGGATGGAGAACAATTCACAATAAAGTGGTACCTCTGGATGTGAACGGGATCCGTTCTGGAGCTCCGTTCACATCCTGAATTGAACGCAACCTGTGTCTGCGCGTGCACAGGTTGCGATTCGCCACTTCTGCGCATGCGCGTGACTTCATTTTGAGCGTCTGCGCATGCGCGAGCGGCGAAACCCGGAAGTAACACGTTCTGTTACTTCTGGGTCGCCGTGGAGCGCAACCCGAAAATGCTCAACCTGAAGCTACTTCAATCCGAGGTATGACTGTATCACATTGGGCTCCTTGGATGAAAGACGGGGTATGAATACAACAAATTGTTTGTGTGTGGTTTTTTTAAGGGTGGCTAAGCTGGTTGCCCTCTAAATGTTGTTGGACTCCAAATTCCACCATCCCTGACCACCAGCCATGTTGGTGGGGCTGATGGGAGTTGGAGTCCGACAGCCTCTGGAGGGCTTCACAATCTCTAGCCTTGAGGTTTGTAGAAAGACAGAACAACTAAAGAAGTCATGCAGAAGACTCAACGGCTCAACAGAGAAGCACACAATTGCCCTTGAGCTACAGGTGGCTCTTCATTCCTGGGAAACACTGTCTTAACTGAAATGCCATCTCACATCAACTGCCAATGCGATCAGACATTGAAATCAAATCTGGTGTCAATGCGGATTTCGAATATTCGGCTAGTATCTTAGAAAACGTTCAGAGAATGCCTGGCGAACGTTCAGCCTCGGCATACATCCAGGGTATTTACAGAAGACGCTCTCCATAGCAAATTTGTTTGGACTTTCAGATGCACTCTTGGAAGACCTATGTTTGATGCCAGTGGATTAAAATAGCCCCCCTTCCCTCGTATCTTTATCCCACAATGCCTGGAATTGTTCACAGGGTTGGGTTCACTGGAGCAGAATGCTATCAGAAGTTCTCAGTCATCCAAAAGTTTTCAGATGCGCAGATGAAGGAGGTCAAAACAGGATTTGGCTGGCCAAGCTCTCTGGTGTAAGCCAAGCTGTCTGATTGGCTGCAGGGCTACAGAGCCATCTTGTCTATCTGGCAAGCAAGCGGTCCATCCTGTTCTCAGGAACATAAGTGGAGGAGGAGAAAGAAATGAATCAAAAGTATTGCGGTGTAAAACAAGGAGCAGGAGCGGAGGGAATCAGATGTTGCGCATTAGACAGAATGTTTTCTTTCAGTTGACAGCACTTTGGTTCTTTACTGGGGTCCCTGACAGTAAAAGCAGGAAGTGCAATTTTTATGGTAGCTTCTATCAATACACATATATACCAGGCATTTTGTGGTAGCTTCTATGAATGTACATATTTTAGTTGATTAATCACCCACAAAGATTTTTTAGTTGATTACTCTCCTGCTATGTAACCAATCAGTCAGTTCACTGATTCAATGCAAATTTGTTTACATGTTCTCAGAATCTGGGTTTTTAAAAAATATTCTAACACACCAGCACCACCACTAGAGACAGGTGAATTCATCAGTTTCAGTATCTCTTACTTTCTCACTTTTTCCAGTCTTAAATTCAGTTCTCCATATTGGTCAGATTTTTTAAAAGTAAAATTCCTCATGGAAGTTCATCAGAATTTCAGTGTGACTACTTCAAAATATACACACTTTTGTATGCAATTTGTATGCAATAGACACCTTTTTGCTGAGGCATTCCACTCTTAATTGTTGTTAACCTTTTAGTCTTTCTAACATTATTTCAGGATGAGCACTTTTAGTGTGATGTGTTTTAATTTGGTGTGTTAAAAAAATGTACGACACTTTGAGATAATTATTTTTTGCAGTAAGGTAAAGGTAAAGGTAAAGGTACCCCTGCCCGTACGGGCCAGTCTTGCCAGACTCTAGGGTTGTGCGCTCATCTCACTCTATAGGCCGGGAGCCAGCGCTGTCCGGAGACACTTCCGGGTCACGTGGCCAGCGTGACATCACTGCTCTGGCGAGCCAGCGCAGCACACGGAACACCGTTTACCTTCCCGCTAGTAAGCGGTCCCTATTTATCTACTTGCACCCGGGGGTGCTTTCGAACTGCTAGGTTGGCAGGCGCTGGGACCGAACGACAGGAGCGCACCCCGCCGCGGGGATTCGAACCGCCGACCTTTTGATCGGCAAGCCCTAGGAGCTGAGGCTTTAACCCACAGCGCCACCTGCGTCCCCTATTTTTTGCAGTACGTAAGTCATAAATAAATACAATAAAATAAGGATCATTTTATTATTTATTTTTATTATTTATGTATATATTATATGCATTAGTCACTTAAAAATGAAATTCAATGACTTACAAAAAATGAACATAAAAACAAGGATTAAAATGAGGATAAAACAAGCTAAAACACACCACAATTGATCGAGCTCCATCCCAGCCAGCTTAAAAAAAAGAAGGATTTAGCATTTACCTAATAAATAATTTGCCCCTAATGTTTACATTTCCCCAATTATACTGCATTTTTATATATTATTTCCACTAACATGCATTTTAATGCACACTTTGCCCTGGTATATACATTTATTAACCTACTGCTTTGCTGGAGAGCTGCATTGCAAAATTCAGAGCAGTGCAAATTTGGAAGGCTGGCTCTGTTTTATTTCTTGTCTTGTTTCAGAAAGCATAAAATAGGGAGGTTCACCATGAAGTGCAAAGTTAATCAAATTTATCTCCCATCCCTTGAGGAGGGAGACTCTCCTTTTCCACCCCCCCCAAATCTCTGCCTCCCAGCCACCTTGGCAAGGTGTTGCTGGTGCTCACATTGGTCCAACCATAAGGCTATTGCATGGCTAGCAGGTGGGGAAGGCAAGTGAAAAGGCACTGGGCAGGCTGTGGAACTGCAGCCCACTTGAAAGTTGCCCCAGGCCCACTGCTGAGAAACACTGTTTTAAGAGATCCACCTCTGAGTTCTATCAAAATGAAGTTAAGCAGGTGTTGGCTAGGGAGATGGCTTTCCTGACCGATGCACCCAGTCTGTGGAATGTCCTCCTCAGGGAGGCTCAGCTGGTGCCAATTCTGGATTATTTTCTGTGCCAGGCAAAGGCCCTCCTTATGTGTCTGGAAATTTCAGCATCTGGCAAAAGCTGCTTGCTGGGCCAACTGATAACTGGATTGGGGTAAGGTACATTGTTGTTTAGTCATTTAGTCGTGTCCAATTCTTCATGACCCCATGGACCAGAGCACGCCAGGCACTCCTGTCTTCCACCGCCTCCCGCAGTTTGCTGGTAGCTTTGAGAACACTGTCCAACCATCTCGCCCTCTGTCGTCCCCTTCTCCTTGTGCCCTCCATCTTTCCCAACATCAGGGTCTTTTCCAGGGAGTCTTCTCTTCTCATGAGGTGGCCAAAGTATTGGAGCCTCAGCTTCAGGATCTGTCCTTCCAGTGAGTTCCCAGGGCTGATTTCCTTAAGAATGGAGAGGTCTGATCTTCTTGCAGTCCATGGGACTCTCAACAGTCTCCTCCAGCACCAGAATTCAAGTGATCCTCTATTTTGAAGTTGAATGACTTGCACAGTTTGCAATACATTATTTGTTACGATGCACTTTGAATAAGGAGATTCCGACTAAACACATGGAAGAACTCTCTGACAGTAAGAGCTGTTTGACAGTGGAACGGATTCTATGACTCTATGATTGTCATAGAGCTGGCAAAATGCAGGGAATAAGTGTGAAATATTTTCATCAGAAAAATGTTGGAAGGTATGGATTAGGACGTCCCTATTTTCATTGGAGAAATATTGGAGGAGACCTCTATTTTCAACAGAGAAATGTTGGAGGGTATGGAATAGGATGTCCCTATTTTCACCGGAGGGTATGTGAGGCCCCCAGATGGTTGCTCAGAAAGGAATGTGGCCCTTTGGTTTAAAACATCTCCCCACTCCCGCTCTAAGGTATTGTGGCCATTGTGGTTGTAGTCCCTTTAAGCAGAAGTTTCAACCAAAACTTTCTTCTCCTGCCTTCCTCTGTCTTCCTTGCTGGCAAACCTATATTCAAAGTGGGGGTGTGTGTGGGAAAGAGAGGGGGTGTATTAAAAGGTACGCTGTTGCCTGCTGCCATGCCAATTACCAGATATTAATGGCAGGATGGTATGCATATGTCTGAGCTGGGAAGCAGAAGGTTAATAGACGAACAGCACCAGAAGATCCCATTTATCAGTTTCTATTTATCTCTCCTTGGGAGGTGGCAGGTTTACAGTAAATACCTTCTGTCCTCCTAATTTCCTAATGATGGGAATAATGATGGAGAATGGTGAAGTCATTAACTGGGACAGCCTCTGTGTATCACTCTGTCAACTGTGTCTCTCCAGGACCAGCAATGAAAAGTGATGGGGCCCAGCTGTTCACCAGGTCCTGAGCCCCTCCCCCATCTCCCTCCCCATTCCCCAAAGCCCCAAACTGTACGTGCAGAGAACAGCCCACCCCAAATAAAGGACAGGGGTGTTAGTAGCTGGACAGAGTAATTACCCAGAGACCCTTTGTTCTCTTAGACTCCCCCCATGTATGCTATGAGTAAAGAGAGTTTTTGCAAACTTGGAGGTTGGTAGCGAGGGAGAGAGAAGAGTGATTATGTTGGAAAGTTATCCTCCAAGGACTGAGGAGACTCTGCTACACGCTGTCTATGGAGCTGGGTAATTGATCACTAATTAAAATGAATGGGACCCACAAGGGGTGCATTAATAACGTGAGAGACGTCAGACACAAGGCTGCTGTGCCTCCTTTGCTCTCAGAAGTTGGTTGCAATTCTGCAACTTTTGCTAAAGCCGTTGCAGCAAAAATGCCAAGCCGCCGGGTATCAAAACTGCTGGATTGCTAGGTGTTGAAGGTTGGCGGGTGAAGCCCAATGGTCCTCACTAATGCACAGGATGATGGTAGCATCGAGAAAACAAGGTCATGCAGAAGGTCACTGATGGCGGAGCACAAAGAAGGGAACGAGGTGTGCTGCTAGCACGGTTAAATAGAAAAATCCAGGAATGAGGATAGGGTAAAAGACCGTGGCTGGCCCAAGGTCACTAGGGAGCATCATGGGACTCTGAACGCTCTCAGGGCCTAGTCCATGGGTAAACAAACTAAGGCCTGGGGGCCGGATCCGGCCCAATCGCCTTCTAAATCCGGCCCTCAGACGGTCCGGGAATCAGTGTGTTTTTACATGAGTAGAATGTGTCCTTTTATTTAAAATGCATCTCTGGGTTATTTGTGGGGCATAGGAATTAGTTCATTCCCCCCCCCCCAAATATAGACCGGCCCCCTGCTGAAAAAAATTACTGACCCCTGACCTAGTCCAACATTTTAATCAATACACCGCACCAATACTTCAATACACCACAGGGTATATTAAAATGACATCAGGAATGATAAGATTGATCATGTTGTTCATTCACATTTTACTAAGCACCTATCTGAGCAGGGATACTAGAGCTTGTGTTTTGTGAGTGCTCTGGAGGAAGTGTTTTTATGAAGTTGGGAAGCACTTAGACTGGCTCCTTGCAGCCCTGAAAAGCCCTGTGCTGGGACACAGAAGAAGAAATCACATGGGAGACATTCCTTCTTCCTCCTAGGTTCTGCAGGAGTCTTTTTGTGCATGAAATCTCTTTGACCACAGATGCTAATTTGACAAATAAATATGGCTGTACGCTATTTTACTTAAAGTCACTTATAGGCCACCTTTCACTGTCAAAATCACAAGACAGTTTACAAAATAAAACCAATACAATAAAATACAAAATATACAAACTGGGATATACGATTCAGTAGTTTCAGTACTAATGATCATTGCCCAGGAATGCCTGCATGGAAAGGTAAGTTTTTACCAGCCAGTGGGGCACCTGCATTGTAGGTGCTTGTCATTCCAGTGAGGGGAGGTAGTACCACACTGTGTGGACTGATGTGGAGAAGACTCTGCTTTGGATTGCCATAAGAGAAACTTGCACTGGGTGGTCCCTGTCTAGCTGGGGTCCTCCAATCACTTGGGTGAGTAGCCTGTTCTATATGGCACACACTACACTGACGGTGCATCTATCACGCTGTTTTCAGTTCCTTTGAAAACTATCACCTCTCTTGAGCCATAGGAAAGCAAAATTCAAACTCTCGAATTGTGGTGGGTGGGTGGGGAGACACAATGGAAATGCGGTCAGATGGGATACTTCAGCTGTAAAGTAAAACTTTGGAACTCTTCTGCTAGTGTTCTGGGTGGAATTCCCTCCCGACAGAGGTGCACCTGGAACCTTCCTTACACAGCTTTCAATATGTGTGTTGTTTTTTTACCTTTACCTGTTCACAGGTGGGATAGATATTTTTAGGACCAACTCTAGTGGTGGTTGCTATTTGTCTCGAACTGTTTTTTGTCTCGAACTGCTATTTGTCTCGAACTGATGTAGCTATTATATATTCCATAGATAAATAAATTAAATATAGATAGACAGAAGGAACTGTAGGTGGTTTTACTTTCAAGACTGCAAGACAAAGCAGACTCTAGCTAGCATCAGCAACAGGAACCACTTAATGAGTTTCCCGCTTCTCTTCTGCCCTCTTGTTTGGAAGCTAAAGCAATGGCATTTAATTCTTTCTTGATTGCTTCTGATTTGGTCCTCTTCCTTGTTCATTCGCCCACTCGTATATCCCCCCCCCAAACTGACACCCTCTAAATCACACTGTCGGCCACACTCCTATTTGACTAATTTATTAACCCCAGCTCTCACATCTGCTATTTACTTCGGTCGTATTTTTTCCTATTACCTGTGTAAATCTTTATTCAGATTTGTCGGTGGAAATAATAATAATGATGAGAGGCAAAGGATGGAGGCCTAACCAGAGAGTGGAAGGATTTTGGCCCCTGCAAATGGTTCTGCTCTGAGAGACTTTAGTAATGATGAAGGTGATAATAATTTTATTATTTGTACTCTTCCCATCTAACTGGGTTGCCCCAGGTCAACTCGCCTCCCCTACAATGTCCTGAACATGGCAAAGGTGGACAGAACACAGACTGGCATCTACTGGAAGTTGGAGAATGATGCAATTGATTGCCAAGGATTTAACAAAAAGCTACAAGAACAGGAACCCTGTTGGATCAGACCAGTGAGTGACCCACCTAGTCCAGCACCCTGTTCACACAGTGGCCAAACACATGCCTATGGGAAGCTTTCAAGTAGACCAAAACATCTGCAGAGCTCCAGAGAAAGGAAGAAAGCCTCATTTTTTTTTTTTTTTTTTTTTGCAGCCCAGCCTTATACTCAGAAGCAAAACTCACAATGCTCAATGGGACTGGCTTCTGCTGGGAGATGCCTTCATTAGATTTACTAAACCCCTTTCCGAGTGTATGATTCCGAATTGAGAAAATTTAGTTGAGCGGGGGAGAGAAATCAAAGAAGCCCATGAGTGAATTGTCACTGAAGCATTTCCAGGTCCATTGAAGATCATTTCTTCAATTACCGCGTTGCAAAACGCAGCGTGTGACTCCAGCTTTTATCCTAACTGACAACATCTTGATCTGCTTCACAGGGGCAGGATCTGTGTAGTAACTGGGGGCTGGTTTGAAATTCCATTTAAAGGCATTTTCTTTCCACAGTTCCTCCCCACTTTGCACCAGGAAGCAGCTGCTGCAAAGACTGGGCGCCTGATTCATGCCTCAAGGCAGGTGGAAACACGCAGGATCTCTGTGAGAACAGCCAATATCCATGTTAATTTTGAATATCTAGAAACATCAACAACAATTTCCCCCAGCTGTGTTCTGTCGTAACACTAAACCATGGCTTAAACCATGGTTTAAACACTGATAAACTAACAGGAAAGATCCGAAATCGGAGGGACCAGAAATTCACAGAAGACTGGAGTAAATTTACAGACTATTTGAAAAGTATTTGTGATGACCAGACTACGTTTGTGAGGAGTATTATTGGAATTATTGCAAAAATGGATAAGGGGGAGGAGGGTTAGTTAAGACAATTAAAGGTAATAAGAATTTAAGAAATGCATAAGAAGTGGTTAAAA
>JAXCMG010000014.1:48232735-48258093 GCA_034642415.1 Podarcis siculus | reverse complement strand
GGACACCAAAACCTGCATTCCTGTACCCGTGAAAATCTACGAAAGCATATATATATATATATATATATATAACAAAAAACCATGGTTTAAACATTAAACCATAGTTTGGCGTAGGGATGAAGAACCTTTGGCCCTTCAGGTGTTGTTGGACTGCAACTCCCATCACCATTCCTGAGCATTGGCTTTGCTGGTTCGCTGGTTCCAAACTTGTCGCTTAGCACCATGAAGGTGATCTTAGCCTTCTTCCAAGGCTCATAATGCTTGCACACTCTCACTGCTCCTTTCCTCCTGCATGGCTGGGAGGAAGATTTCAGAAGCTGGCTAGTCGAAACTACTCGTAGTTAGTGTTAGTGTTAAGCATACTACGTTTGTTTGGAGGAAACAACAAACCATGGTTTGCGAAAACTAGAGGCGAAAGCTTCCAAATGCCTCTTCTCAGATGTCAGGGCTGGCTCAGCTGGAGGTCAGAATGGAGACTTGAAGATGAGCAGTAAAGTTGATTCTTATTTAAGGAAATAGAATACAAACGGAGAAATTATGGGCAAGACTGGCCCCCAGTAAAGCAGTTGCCAGAACTGACAATCTATGCCTCCCACTTTCCCTTAAGTCTCCTCCCTGTTTGGCTGTTTTTCCAGGCACCTTAATCTCCATCTGGGAGGGGCCCCCTGTGCTCTCTGTGCTCCTTGTTCTGCTACATGCAAGGCTGTGTCCTTGGAGTTAAGCGAGGATGGGAGCTTAATACTGTAGGACTAGCAGACTTCTGTGAAACTGCTGCAGCCTCTGCCCCCTCCTCCTCAGCTGCCTGTCCTAAGTCTGCAGTGCTTTCTGCCTCTGGTTCCTCTCTCTCACTCAAGCTTGTTGCTTGTTCAGCATCCAACCATTCATCCTCTGTCCTGTCTTCAGTATCCTATCACCACCACTCCCCTGACTCTGATCCTTTCTCCCTGAGGCTTCTTTAGGGGGTTCTCCAGACGGAGCCTCCCATCACTCCTCATTGTCCAATAAGTCCCTGAGTGGGAGGAGGAGAGGAAGAAGGAGAATTGCAAATGTTACGGGCCTTGGAGGAGGTCAGGCTCATTTACAGAGCCCCAAGCCATGATTTAATGTTGCATCTGAACGTTGCCATTGAAAATTACCATGTAATGGTGCTAACTAGTCTAGAGCGCTTATCCCTGATACACTGGTTTTCTGTGGGCAGGGTCTTTCTGACAAGGGATAATGGAATGTGTGGATTGGTTGTGAGAGCCAGTTTGCACATTATGCACAATACAATGGTATTTATTTATTTATTTGTTCATTGAATTTATATACTGCCCTACACCCACAGGTCTCAGAGCGGTTCACAATCTACCACTTCTGCTCTGATGGCAGGTGGGAAGATGTTCCCTCTGTGAAACCTCCCTAGCTGCAGTAATGTAGCACATCAGTGAGAAGTTATGCCTTCTCATACTAGCTCACATCTTGCATGAAAGAAAGGGCCCTACTTCTTTTCTTATCTGAAGAAGTGTGCATGCACACTGAAGCTCATACCAATAACTAACTTAGTTGGTCTCTAAGGTGCTACTGGAAGGAATTTTTAAATTTTCTTTTCTCATAGTTACTCCAGAGTCTTCTAGAGTTACACCTTGAGCCTTCAAAATGCGGCATAATGTTCAGCAAATCCTTTCATTCAAGGGGCCCAAGTTGTCTTGTGCCCGCCAAGAACTCCTATAAAGACTGGTCATTGAATGAGTTCTTCTGGAACCTCATGATCTTCTCTTAGTGTGCTGAAAAACCCAACTTGTTTAATTCTCAAGCAATGACTTTTCTACTCCATAGGTCTTCCTCTTTTATTTGGATGTGCGCCTGCATTTGTGTGGTTGCACGACAAAGCGATGTTTTCATTTTTCACATTGTATCCTTCTCTTCAGCTCTATTAATGGCAAGGGGTGGGGGTGGGAACCCATGCAGTTATCTGCGATTATCGCTTTTCGCTGGATAAACCACCCATGACATAGTAAGAGATTTGTTTTCTTGACGCTGGGAGCGTTGGCTGCAATGCTCAACAGAGTGTGCATGTAGCTTTTTCAGAGGTAACCACTGTAAAATATCAGCAACACCACTACCGTGTTATACATCCCTGTTTGGAATACAGCCGCCTTCTTTTTCCCTCAGACCCGTATAATGCGATGCACAGCCACATATTCAATCAGCCAAGCTTGTTTTGCTCCAACACACAGGCTGTGCCTGAGACCCGCAATGCCTCTTCCACCCCACCCCCCACTCCTCTTTGCGGCATTTAAGCAAAGAGCTGGAAAGGGAGAAAAACAAAAAGCTCCTATTAGAGCAATTTCTGCCTTTCCCCTCTCCATTGTCTGCATGCTAATGGATATTTAAAAAAAGAAAGAAAAATACAATAAACTTACTTCTTTTCTGGTTTGGGTTGGCTTGGTTGACCTGATCTTAGCCTAGGGCAAAAAGCAGGCAAGCAGAGAAGGCAGAAAACAAACAAGGGATGTCTCAGGAAACATGCTTTGTGGAGATGAGCATCAAAGATGTCGATTCCGCTCTGCATCCAGCTCCCTCTTTGGTTGGATATGAGCAGGAAAGTGAGGAGGCTAACCATCCTTTGGGTGAAGAGTGGGTACCAATGCAAGAGACGCTTCTAAGAAGGAGAAATATTCACATACAGTGGTACCTCGGGTTAAGTACTTAATTCATTCTGGAGGTCCATTCTTAACCTGAAACTGTTCTTAACCTGAGGTACCACTTTACCTAATGGGGCCTCCCCCTGCTGCGCGATTTCTGTTCTCATCCTGAAGCAAAGTTCTTAACCCAAGGTACTATTTCTGGGTTAGTGGGGTCTGTAACCTGAAGCATCTGTAACCCGAGATACCACTGTACAGACTTGTGAAAGGAGGTGTGTGTGTGTTTGTTTGCATATGCGAGAGAGAGAAAGGGAAGAAAAGGGAGAATGTATTGTTACAAAAGTTGATAGCAAGATTTCAGGGGGTTCCAGGTGTTCACCCCGGGTCTGTGCTCCTTTGAAGAAGTGGTTTATGTGATTTATCCACATATTTATTCTGGAGTGAGTCCAGATCTTACAGCATGGCCATTTCAAGAGGGGCTTGCTCCTCACAGCAGTGCATCCCTGGAATCCAAGGCATCTCTTCCAGCTGAAAGATGGATTTCTGTCTCTGGGTGCAGAGTGGGTGGGCGCTGGCTGCTTCCCCGGAGGGGGCAGGGGTGGGGACAGGGAGGGTGGGTGTGCACCACCAGCTTCCCCTGATGCTGGCTGCTTCCCCTGACATGGTGGGGGTGGATGCAGGGAGGGTGTGCGTGCATCAATGGGGCAGGAGTGGGCACACACGCTGTGGGATGTGAAACACAACAGCAGTCAAGTACAACATTCCTAGAGTGAACATGTTTACACATGGGGAGGAATGTTTGTCCAGCCAGCAGGTAAACTTCCTGTTTCCTTCTGGGCTGGGACAGACTTCCTCTGCATGTGACTAGAGGTGGGCGTGGTCTCACCTGTGCAGGTAACGACAAAAGCACAGGGCAGGGCAGCCATCTCTCTCACTTTGACTACATGCATCGAAGAAGCAACATCTGCTTAGCCAACATCTGCTTCCAGCCAAGAGAGGACAAAGGGACTGTTTCCTTATGAGATAGTTTCCATGTGTATGTTACTTTTCTAAGCTAAGTCTGCCTTCTGGGAACCGATTATGAACAGAATGATGTGTGAGTAAACTCTTTTTATACTTTTATAGAAAACTGTGTTGTGTCTTATCTTTTATGAGGGAATAAGGGGAAAAGTACCAGAACAGTTATTATAGAGGCTTTAGCGAGCCTGAGCAAACGCATCCGCTGCAAGTTTAAAAAGGGGAATGTTACTCTGCTAAATTGTGAACTTGTTTACACAAGTTAGAAAGGCTATAATCAAGCAATATATCCCCTCCTGCATCCCCGAACATTCCCACACATGCAGCGCCAAAACAGCCCCTCTCAATGTCTCCAGCGCAGGGTGGGTGGTGATCGACCAGAATTCATCGCAGAATCTACCCAGGGATCACGATCAACGCATTGGACATGTCTGCCTTAGGGCAAGGAGGAAGGAACAGTTCTCTTGCATTGCCAATGGCCCTCAACGGCCTCCAATTGCCCTGTATTGTTTCTTAATGGCCCAAGCTCAGCCAGGTCCCCTTGCATAGGCAAGGCCAGGAATTCCTCTGCAGCTGGTATTTCTCCCTTCATCTCAGTTAATCAAAATCCTACTGTTTATCAATTTCAAATGTTTAGGGGGAGGTCTTCCTATTGTTATATGAAGAGCCTGTTGGGTCAGACCAATGGCCCAACTGGTCCAGAATCCTGTTTTCACAGTGGCCAATCAGATGCCTACAGGGAGCCCATAAGCAGAAGAGCACAAAATGCTCTCCCCTCTTGTGGTTTCTGGAAACTGGTGTTCAGAAGCATTGCTGCCTCCAGGGGTCCTAACTCGAATCAAATATGGGGGGGGGGAGGGCAGATATCAGTTTGAGCATCAGTTACTCTGTTTGGGTGGGGGGCACCCCTGCAAAATGTGGGGTTTGCACTGTAAAATGCTGCAGAACGATCACAAAATGTTGGTACCAGTTTGGAGTGAATGTTAGACTTTTGAGTGCTAACTATGAACCCCAATTTGATGTATCAATCACTCAGTTGTGGGGTGCTGCAAAATGCTGCAAAGCGATTGCAAAACTTTGGCACCGATTGGGAGGGGATCCCAAATTTTGGGGTTCATAGTTAATGAAGCTCAAGTAAAGCCTACTCTTTAACCAAAATTCACAAGCCAGGCACTGCTTATTTTGCACACTAAAGATCTCCAATTAATTGGGCTCAGTAATTGAGAGCTGGACCATAAAGAAGACTGATCATCGAAGAATTGATGCTTTTGTATTATGGTGTTGGAGGAGACTCTTGAGAGTCCCATAGGCTGCAAGAAGATCAAACCTATCCATTCTTAAGGAAATCAGCCCTGAGTGCTTACTGGAAGGACAGATCCTGAAGCTGAGGCTCCAATACTTTGGCCACCTCATGAGAAGAGAAGACTCCCTGGAAAAGACCCTGATGTTGGGAAAGATGGAGGGCATGAGGAGAAGGGGACGGCAGAGGACGAGGTGGTTGGACAGTGTTCTCGAAGCTACCAACATGAATTTGATCTAGCTGCGGGAGGCAGTGGATGACAGGAGTGCCTGGCATGCTCTGGTCCATGGGGTCACAAAGTGTTGGATATGACTAAACGACTAAACAACAACAACAAAAATTGAACCTTATTTCAACAGGTTATTGGGCCCAGCTATTTCAACAAGAAGGGACGCGGGTGGTGCTGTGGGTAAAACCGCAGTGCCTAGGACTTGCCGATCGTATGGTCGGCGGTTCAAATCCCCACGGCGGGGTGAGCTCCCGTCGTTCGGTCCCAGCTCCTGCCCACCTAGCAGTTTCAAAGCACCCTTAAGTGCAAGTAGATAAATAGGTACCGCTTTATAGCGGGAAGGTAAACAGCATTTCCGTGTGCTGCGCTGGTGCAGGCTCGCCAGAGCAGCTTCGTCACGCTGGCCACGTGACCCGGAAGTGTCCTCGGATGGCGCCGGCTCCCAGCCTCTAGAGTGAGATGAGCGCACAACCCTAGAGACAGACACGACTGGCCTTCGGGCAGGGGTACCTTTACCTTTCCCTTATTTCAACAAGGGAAATTAGTTTGTATAAATATACTCAGCCCCAATATGCAATTCAGCCTCATTTCCCACTCACCTTTATGGTAATGGATTTGCAACTTGGGTCAGTCCCATCCTGGACCCCTGTGCTCTGATAAAATGTACTTATTTTCTCCTTTATGCACAGGCTCTGCTGACATGCATTTGTGGTTCAAAGCTTGCAGATCAACAGGTTCGAACTGCAGTAAGTTGCGGCATATAGACAGTTCCTCCGTCAGCAAAAAGCAGTGCTAAGTGGCTCTAAAGTACGAACACTAAAATGTCATTCTAGTCCCCCGGGAGATGCCGGTGCCCTTGGGACTGTCTGTGGCTGCCAGTTTGATGGTGCCATGCGAACTGGCCTTGTCAGGAGTCACAGAGAGGGACCAAATATGCAGAGGATAAGAGATGAAGAGAACATAAGGCAATGCACATTAGGGCAGAATCTCTCCCAGGGGACTAGTTAATTTTAAGTTTCTTTGTTAACAGTTTCATAGTGTATTAGTCTTTGACCTTGCTGGGCTCACCGGAGACTATCGTAGACATACCTTCTCCTCTTCCTTGCTCTCTGCTTTTAATTTTCTCCAAGATTAATAAAAGACACCGAAGAGCTCCTGTAGGAATTAGGGTCTTGGGCAGGGGGAGGGGAGAGATGAGTTTTGTCCCTTTTTACAGTCACCGATAAAGAATTATGGATATACAAGGTGGGGAAAGAGTTGGTGAGGATCAATGGCAGATAGCAGATAGGACTCTGCTAGATCCATGCGATTTCTGGTTGCTTGACAAGAAGTTCTTGATTCCGAATTGTGTTTAAGAATTGCGGCAGAACTTTATTGATTTAAAAGCATTTATCAACCTCTCAAGATTTCAAAAATCTCTGCGTGGTGTATAGTCTAAAAAGCAAACGATATATCATTAAAGCATTCTATACATTACACACAAAAGCACCAAAGGAATACGAGCGAAATCCAATAAGCAATGCTAGGGCTGTGTGATCGGAACGGGTGGCGGTGGGAGCGGGTAGCTCCAGCTTCCAAGCTTTCAACCTGGCTCTATAAAAAAGATTTTAATTTTTTAAACCCTATAAGTAGGGTTTCTTTTTCTAGCTAGAGCTCACCAGCACCTCTCAGGTGGGCGCCATTGTCATTACTGTGGTACCTTGGATTACAGATGCTTCAGGTTACAGACGCTTCAGGTTACAGACTCCGCTAACCCAGAAATAGTGCTTCAGGTTAAGAACTTTGCTTCAGGATAAGAACAGAAATCGCGCGGCGGGAGGCCCCATTAGCTAAAGTGGTACCTCAGGTTGAGAACAGTTTCAGGTTAAGAATGGACCTCCAGAACGAATTAAGTTCTTAACCTGAGGTACCACTTTAGCTAATGGGGCCTCATTGCGAGAAGTGAGGTTACAGGGAACCAGGCAGAGGGCCTTCTTGGTAGTGGCGCCCACCCTGTGGAACACCCTCCCTTCAGATGTGAAGGAAATAAGCAACTATCCTATCTTTAAAAGACATCTGAAGGCAGCCCTGTTTAGGGAAGTTTTTAATATTTAATGCTGTACTGTTTTTAACACTTGATTGGGAGCCGCCCAGAGTGGCTGGGGAAACTCAGCCAGATGGGCGGGGTATAAATAAATAAATAAATAAATAATAATAATTATAGAATAAGGGAGGCATTCGTGGTGAGTTCTGGCACCTCTTTTTCTAGCAAAAGTGCGCTATCTATAAGCTTCCTGTATAAGGTGATCAACAACTGGAAGTTTGTGCAATAAATTCCACCCTTGCTTGGTTAGCAAATGGCCCAGCAACCAGTACTGCCTCACCCTTTGGCTTCTTCTCCCCCACCTCTTTGGTTTCCTCTTTCGTACTGTTGCCTCCACCAGGACAGGGTGGAGTAGGAACCTATAGGGAATTTTTCTCTCTGCTGCACCCTGATGATTAAGAAGCAATAGGGAAAGGTGGGGTGGATCACTAGGCTGGGGCCAGTGGTGAATTTTGTGCTCCATTCAAGCTCTCCGTGGTGGTGGCAGATCCTTGCATTTCTCCCCTCCCAGACACAGAGCTTTGATTTGCATCCCTAGATTATCGCCGATGTGCTGGAGTGGCATTGCACAGCAAATCTCCAAGGCCCTCCTCTTTCCATTTGTGCTGAGTTGCTCTCTGTTTTCCTCCGTGTGCCCTTGAAGCAAAGGCAATTGGTTCCTCCACTTCTCTTTGCATCTGGGACATGGCTGCTCCCACCCCATATGGGCATGTGAGGCATTGCCAGTTGCCTGGGTAAATCACATTAACAACTCAAAGGCCAGCAAGGCATTTGAATCAGGACTGTGAATAGGACCAGACTCCCTCTGGAGCCCCTTTCCCCAGCTCCAATGTCACCATGTCAACAGGAATGGGCAATAATAATAAGTCATTGCTGAATCGTGGGGTTTGGACTCCCTTTCATTTCACTTGCATGGGTACAGAACAGCCTATTGGAGAATAGGAGTCAAGATTTTCAAAGGAGAAGGGCCATAGCCCAGTGGCAGAGCACCTGCTCTGCATGCAGAAGGTCCCAGGTTCAATTCCTGACATCTCCAAGTAAGAGTGAGAAAGACCTCCTGTCTGAAACCCCAGAGAGTCGCTGCCAGTCAAGCCAGAGCCAGATGGTCCATTGGTGTAAGGCAGCTGGCTATGTTCCTTCAAATGCTCCACTATGGCAAGGCCTCTGTTGCTGAGTTTATTTACAAATCACAGAAGCATACAGGGGTGCCTTGGCCTGTAGAACAGTGATGGGGAATCTGTGTTCCTACAGCTGTTGGTGGGCTACAGCTGCTAACAAGCCTGACCATTGGACATGCTGGCCCAATGTCAGGGTCCGTGCTGAGGAGGGCAGCACTGAGGAGGAATGGTGGGAGCTTCCTCCTCCTCCCCCTGCTCCTGATCTGGATCCTGAATCTTCCCAGGAGCAGGAGGATAGTATAGATTTCGAACAGTGGTTTGCAGAGGGGCATAGTTCAGAAGGCAGAAGCTGGGAAATACTGGATGGGGAACAGCTAGGAGAAGAAGCACTGGGGGAGAGAGGGTTAACAGATTCACTGTCTCTGGAAAGCATTCATCTGCTCTCCCTAAGGTCAAGAAGAGCTGAGAAAGTGGCAGAACAGAAAGCACAGAGGGTATAAACTCAGGTTACAAGACACAGGAGTGACGTGGATGACTAGGGATGTAAGTGGTAGGATTCTTAATTGGGAGCACCGCCATTCCTAGGAAATGGGTTCTTTGCTCTCTCGCTGTGATCATTAAAGTTTCTAACTGGTAAGAAGACTCCTTTTCCTTTGTTCTGCTTATCTACTGCCACAGGGGAGGAAGCCGATTCCCTGAAGCCTGACACCCAACAAGGACTGAGCATGCTCAGTGGCCAGTGAATGCTGACTATTGGGGAAGTGGAAAACAAGCGAAGCCAGGTGAGTGGGGAAATAAATGGAAAACCATCGAGAAGGCAAATGGCTTACTGACTTGGACAGTGCTTCTTCACCCAGTGCATAGTTAAACTATGGAAGATGTAGAGATGGCCACCAATTTGGATGGCTTCAAAAGAGGTTCAGACAATACTAGCTATGTTTTACCTCCACTATCAAAGGCAGGAATGTTTCTGAATCCCAGTTGCTGGGAGCCACAAGTGGGGAGACGGCTGTTGCACTGAGGTTCTCATTGAGGGCTTCCCATCGGAACATCTGGTCTGCCACTGTGAGAACAGGATGCTGGATGAGATGGGCCTTTGGCTTGATCCAACAGGGCTCGTCTTGAATTATTCTGCTCTTAACAGGAGGAATAGCCCACAATGAAACATTTCATTGCAGGTCCCATTTGTGCATGGCATGGGAACATCCTACAGATATGGTGAGCCTGCCTATGAGAGAGAGAGAGAGAAAGACAGAAAGACAGACAGACAGACAGACAGAGAGAGAGAGAGAGAGAGAGCGCTCTGTTGGTAGAGCACGAGATTCTCGATCTCAGGGTCATGGGTTCAAGCCCCACACTAGGCAAAAGATTGGCACTGCAGGGCGTTGGAATAAATGACCCTTGCGGTCCCTTCCAACTCTACAGTTCTATGCTAAGGTATCCCACAGTGACTGGGGAGAACTTGGGTTTAAACACCCACCCAATAATAAACCTCGCTGTGTGACCTTGTGTTAGACATTGCCAGGGTCCGGGAGTGTAGAAGTCTAGAAGTCTGTTTCCTCTTCTCCAAGAGGACTCCGAAACAGGAGGGGATAGGAACTCAGGGCCAGTCTCAGAAGTGCTGCTCGCATCCCATTTCCCTCTAGCTGGAGAATGGGGCATTACCATGCTTGAAGTTGTGAGAACTTGGGTCTCCCTTGGGAGGTTGTGGACTCTCCTTCCTTGGAGGTGTTTAAGCAGAGGTTGGATGGCCATCTGTCAGGGATGCTTTAGCTGAGATTCCCGCATTGCAGGGGGTTGTGCTAGACGGCCTTTGGTGTCCCTTCCAACTCTACACTTCTGTGATTCCATGACTCCATTGCAGATGCCCCATCAAGACCTCAGGCCCCTTGAATTAGAGTAGCACTTTCCAGTGAGAGTGTGTATGTGTGTGTGTGTGTGTGTGTGGGAAACTATTTGAATGCAGCTCCTTCTGGTTTGTTTTTAGGCTCAGCAGCAGCAGAGCGCTGTGTTTCTAGAGCGCTGTATCCAGCCTAGGTCTTGTCGTGCAGCAGGACTGTAATAATCTCTCAACTGAATTTACCTCACAGTATAGTTGTTGGAGATAAACTGGGGATAGCGCACTTCTTGTAGCGCTTTGGAGGGCTATAAATGAAACACATTCTCTTTCCAGAATTCTAAAGTGGTTTAGCTCTGAGATATCTGTGCTGCTCCCCCTTTTTAAAAATTGAGAGCCAGTGTGGTGTAGTGGTGGACTCGTAATCTGGTGAACCGGGTTCGCTTCCTTGCTCCTCCACACAGTGGCGTCGCGTGGGGGGTGCACGGGGGGCAGCCACACCGGGCGCAACATCTGGGGGTTAGGGTTAGGGGGTGCAAATCCACGGGTTAGGGGGCGCAAATTAATTGCCTTGCCCCGGGTGCTGACAACCCACGCTACGCCACTGCCTCCACATGCAGCTGCTGGGTGACCTTGGGCCAGTCACATTTCTCTGAAGTCTTTCAGCCTCACTCACCTCACAGAGTGTTTGTTGTGGGGGAGGAAGGGAAAGGAGAATGTTAGCCGCTTTGAGACTCCTTCGGGTAGTGGTAAAGCGGGATATCAAATCCAAACTACTCCTCCTCCTCCTCCTCCTCCTCCTCCTCCTCTTCTTCTTCTTCTTCTTGTCATACAGTATCTTGCCCAGACCCTCCAAGTGTCCCTATTTTCCTGCGCAGGCCCTGGTTTATGGAAGCTGTCCCAGTTTCTGATTTGATCCTGGAATGCCCTGCTTTTCCTTAGGATGTCCCTATTTTCATCGGAGAAATGTTGGAAGGCATAGTAGGATGTTGTTATTTTCATCAGACGGTGTGGAGTTATGTGACCTCCAAGCCAAGGATAGAAGTAACTATACAATCTTTAGAAGACATATGAAGGCAGCCCTCTGTAGGGAAGTTTTTTTTAATGTTTCATGTTGTATTATGCTTTTATATATGTTGGAAGTTGCCTAGAGTGGCTGGGGCAGCCCAGCCAGATGGACAGGGTATGATATGATGATGATGATGATGATGATGATGATGATGATGGAATAGGACGTGCCTATTTTCATCAGAGAAATGTTGGAGGGTATGCTAGCCTGCTGGCTGCTAAGTAGGAGCATGAGTGAGAGAAGAGTATCAGCTGCTCTGAGTGACCTGAGATTTACTTCGGGCCCATCCTTAAATTTCCCCATTTGGTCTCATCAGCTTGGTCGAATGACTAGCCAAGGCCCAATAAAGCCAAGCGGAGCGTGGCACGTAAATTACAAGCCATTGTCTTTGTGCTTTACATGCCTAATTTGTTTACCACCTCCATTGCGCAGCCCGGCAAACAATTAAGCTTCTGCTGGGGTCAAAGGTGAAAGCGCTGACGTCCAAACGACTCGTCTCGTAGTTCAGCATCCACCATGATTGAACTTTAGAGATCAACGCTAACAAGGGGAGCGCGGCTACGGCCGTTCTCTTTGTTGCACACCCGCGGAAAATTAAGCTCATCCCTGGAATTAATGCCACTCACAATTGATGGTGAATTTATGGTTTTGCAACTGACAAATTGCAAATAAAAAAAAAATGGGTGTGGGGAATAAAATCAACGGATTGGGCTGGGAAGCCAGAGAGACTGTCTTCCAATTAAGTGGGATTTCAAACACCATAATTCTTGGGGGGACTTCACCTTTTCCCTTTTTCTTTCCAGAGGTATTGGAAAGGTCAGGCTTCTCTGCAAACTAATGCCAGCCGTCAATACAACTCGTGATGTTTAATGAGCATTTCATGCAGCTTCATTACAGCATCTTCTTGCAAACAAACATGAAAATCCTCCAGTTCTACTTCATCTGGAATTTCATTATGGTGCAGGTTTTGGGTAGAGACTTCTTTTAGCTTGCATATGCAACAAGCACATTATTTCCCCCTCTCAAATCCTGGGAACCATGTTTGTGGAGGGTGCTGGCGATTGTAGCAGGGTGTGGGGTAAAATACAGTCCTCAGACAGGCAGTCTAGGGGGCTTGGAAGTTTCTCCCCATGCAAACCCCATCAGTCTTAATTCAAGCAGTTGCACCACAACACTTCCAACATACCCTACAAGCTGCTTCTTTGGGCTCTGGCTAGCACCCAAAGATCCTTTTGCATGCTCCCAAACCTGATGAGGCTTCCACAACTGTCTCTTCCATCTGTGGCTCTTAGTCCTGGGCTAATTTCTGGGGTGGAGGTCATAACTTAATGGAAAAGCATATGCTTTATGTTCAGATGGAAATCTCAGAGATGAGGCCTTGGGTTCCAGAAACAAGATGAGCTTGCTGGATCAGATCAGCAGCCTATTTTGTCTAGTATCCTGTTCTCACAGTGGTCATCCAGAAGATGAACATGAGCACAACAGGTATTCAGAGGCATAATGCCATCATAAAGCCAATACGATTGACTTATCCTCCATGAATTTTTCTAACCCTCTTTTAAAGTCATCCAAGTTGGTGGCCATTATTGCCTCCTATACTTTAATTCTGTGATTGACAAAAAGCAATGTGTTGTTTGTGTGTATGTGTGTGTTCGTGTGTGTATTTTCCTTTTTGTGTTATTCCAATTGTAGTAGTATAAGCTCTCTGTGGACAAATACTGGCTCCCTCGGCCTGAGGTGAGCACCACACCCCATAGTCAAGTTGGGCTGGACTTAATCACCCATGGGTCCTTTACATTATTATTATTATTATTATTATTATTATTATTATTACAGGAATATAGTGGTACCTTGGTTCTCAAACGCCTTGGTTCCCAAACGCCGAAAGCCCAGAAGTATATGTTCCAGTTTTTGAACAGCCTTGGACACCTCTGATTCAAGCAGACAGGCAAAAACACACGTTGCAACCAAGCGACGTCATCAGTGAGCGAGGGAAATGTCTCTGCTAGCAAGGTCCATTTTAAACCTCCCCTCTTCTCATTCCAAAGGAATTGACGTTATCCAGTGAACAACTCAGTGAGCATTATTATGGCATTTCTGATTAGCTTTGTTAAGCACATGTCTAGCACTGCAATGTATGAAGCACTTCAGGGCCACCGGTTTTAATAGCAGCTCGGCAATAATGATCCATAAAAGACAAGCGGGGAGACAGTTCTTCATTTCGCTTCTTGAACTGTGGGTTGTTGGGTGGTTTTTGTTGCACGGATTTCTCTGCTTACGGAAGGCCGCAAAAATACCATTCTGTGATTGTCAAATGGTTTAGGTCTCCTGCAAGGCTGGGTCAGTGCCACAGTGCCTAGTGCAGAAGGGCTGTAGCCCAGTGGTAGAGCATTTCTTTTGCATGCAGAAGGTTCCAGGTTCGATTCCTGGCGTTTCCATGCCTGGAACCCTGGAGAGAAGCTGCCAGCCAGTGTAGACAATACTGAACTAGGTGGACTTGGCACAAGGCAGCTCCCTATGTTCAGTTAGAGCCCTTAGCTAGGAATTGCTCTGAAACCCTCCCTTGGTGTCAGCAGCAGCTGAAGAGCACGGGCTGGGCAGTGGGCAGAGCACCATTCAAGCAACGCAAAGCCACTTCCGACATCAAGAGAAGGTGGTGTTGCGGGCTCATGCCCCCAACAATCGTGTGATGGCTGGCTTCAGTGCCGCGCGATCAGGGGAATCCTTGGGCTGCATCCTTGGCTTGCTCCGGGAGCATGGCCTGGGTCATTTAAGGCTGGCGTGGCCCCAGGATCTCCCCTTTTCGTCCACGCAGCTGATTTGGTTATCCACCCACCCTTTAGGTCTTCCTTCTGACCTTGCTATGGACTTCAATTGGTCGCTGTTGAGGGGCCTGGTAGGAATTTTTTCCACTTGGCAAATTGGCACCGGCCATTTGGTTTTTCGTCTACCTCGTAGCAAATCATCACAACATCTTTGGTTATGGCGGTTAGGCATTGGTAGGGGTATTATTATGTAGATGTGTTGGGAGGAGAGGAGCACCATCACTTCCCCCAAATATTTAAGGGTAGTCCGGTAAAGGATTCCGGGGGGGCGTTGCCTCGTCCGAAACCTATGGAGGCCAGGGCCTAAAGCACGCCCCCGAGCGGTGACCCCTGGGGGAGTTCCTAGTGATGTGCATCGCAGGGCTCCCCCTGCTGGTGTTAACCCTTTCCGGTTTTCACGCTAACAGGCTGAAGCCGGATAGTCTGATAGGACCAATGCCTAAGCCAATACCGCTCTTATCTGTAACCAATAAAGTTGTGGCCAATTTTTGCCCATTAACCTAAAATAATGGTGTCCTGTGTCTTTATTTATTCCAACTGGGGGGAGGCGGGAATCGGCACACAACTCCGAAAGCCACTCACTTTTGGGCACGCAGCATTAGTTGCTCAGCTATTTGGATCCTGGCTGGTATTTCTGCTCACCGAAGAGCGCAAGGAACCAACCTGCCTGAAGAATTCAGCAGAACGTTTTGAATGCCTCCATCTGCGGCGTTCGATTTGTCACTTTAAAATCAAAAAGAAGCTCGCTACATGTTTGGATGCTGGCTATCGAAGGATGGTATTTCAGAAGACAGGCAAGCAGCCCTGCCCCCCCCCACCGCCAATCTTCATTTAAAGGAACTAGCAAAGTATGCCCAGTTCTTTTACCATCTGTTTATATTCACAGCCACCTCTTTGTATCGTGCCAAAGTTCTTTGGGCTTTCAAAAAGCAGTCTGCTTGGATGCAGAAACCAGGGTGTGTGCATTGATAGGCATGGGGCTTTCAGGGGCTAGTGCACACATACATGTGATCGGTAGCAGGTCGGTCACCTGACTGCTGCTCAGTGGGAGGTGGATGGGGAAGTGGGCACTGGTGGAACCAATTTGTTGCTCCTGGCACTGTGTTTGCACTGTGCAGTGGCATAGCGTGGAGGAGGGATACCGGGGCAATTACCCTGGGCACAAAAAATAAAATAGAGGCATGTCTCTGCAGGAGAAAGCAATGACAAACCTAGGCAGCATCTTAAAAAGTAGAGACATCACCTTGCCAACAAAGGTCCGTATAGTTAAAGCTATGGTTTTCCCAGTAGTGATGTATGGAAGTGAGAGCTGGACCATAAAGAAGGCTGATCGCCGAAGAATTGATGCTTTTGAATTATGGTGCTGGAGGAGACTCTTGAGAGTCCCATGGACTGCAAGAAGATCAAACCGATCCATTCTGAAATAAATCAGCCCTGAGTGCTCACTGGAAGGACAGATCCAGAAGCCGAGGCTCCAATACTTTCGCCACCTCATGAGAAGAGAAGACTCCCTGGAAAAGACCCTGATGTTGGGAAAGATGGAGGGCACAAGGAGAAGGGGACTACAGAGGATGAGATGGTTGGATAGTGTTCTCGAAGCTACCAACATGAGTTTGACCAAACTGCAGGAGGCAGTGGAAGACAGAAGTGCCTGGCGTGCTCTGGTCCAGGGGGTCACGAAGAGTCGGACACGACTAAACGACTAAACAACAACATGCCTCTGCAGCTGCCGCCCTGACTGGAGGTGCTCCTTTCTCACCCGTACGCCTCATCTGGGCAGCACACCATGCAGGAGATGGGAGAGGACAGGCCCTTGCATCCCTCAGCTATGTGGTGTTCCTCACTAGTGGGGAGGCATGCAGACAGTGAGACTTGTGGTGTCAGCGGCAGCACTCACATACATGTCCCGCCACTGCTCTGTGGCAGCAGCAGTGCTGCATGGAGGCACCAGTTAGGGGGTGCAATACTTTCCTTGCCACGGGCACAGGCAACACACGCTATGCCACTGGCAGAGTGCTAAGCTTGGTACCATCTTGCCCCTCCACCTCCCAGTGTGGTGTAGTGGTTAAAAGCGGTAGTCCCATAATCTGGGGAACCGGGTTCGCGTCTCCGCTCCTCCACATGCAGCTGCTGGGTGACCTTGGGCCAGTCACACTTCTTTGAAGTCTCTCAGCCCCACTCACCTCACAGAGTGTTTGTTGTGGGGGAGGAAGGGAAAGGAGAATGTTAGCCGCTTTGAGACTCCAAACTACTCCTCTTCTTCTTCTTCTTCTTCCTCTTCTTCTTCTTCTTCAACAGCTGTGATGCAACCAATCAGAGGTCAAGTGAGTGCTGCCCCGCCCCCAGTCATCCGCTACTGCATGTAACATCACCTGAAGTTTTCCACCTGGATTGCTGCACACTTAATGATTCGTAGCTGAATGTTGTGAATCAGGACTCACCTGTGTGGTTGGCCGCTGTGAGAATAGGATGCTGGACTAGATGAGCATTTGGCCTGATCCTGCAAGGCCCTTTTTCTATGCTCTTCTTCTGTTGTGCATGGACAAAGCCGAACGTCTGATGCAGCTGCTGGCTATTGTTTCCAGGGCACTTGCACCAATCAGAAGCTGCGCCTTGGTTTTCAAATATTTTGGAAGTCATGCGGACTTCCGGAACGGATTAAGCTTGGTGCTATTGTTTTTGCTATTTGTTTTGCATTTTTATTTTTGAGGCTTTTTCGGTTAATTTGTTATTGTGACTGTGTGGAACCCAGTCTAGCTACTGATTGATTGATTGTGTGACTGCAGAAATGGATAAAAGCCCCCCATCCAAACAATGACTATCATCAGTGCAGAGAAGAAGAAAAATAAATTTTAAGTTTTATCTACAATACTGTCTTATTTATTTTATAGTACAGTACATTGATTATTGCTTTCATTTTTAGATGGTAAAATCCATGTTAAATTGCTGTTTTAGGGGTTGTTTTTAAAAGTCTGGAACGGATTAATCCATTTTGTATTACTTTCAATGGGAAAGCGCGCCTTGGTTTTGGAACGCTTTGGTTTTGGAACGGACTTCCGGAACTGAGTAAGTTTGAGAACCAAGGTACCACTGTAAAGGTATTGTGCAACCATATTATTTTGGAACTTTTCTTATGGTTTACTTTACGTGCCTGCAGGTTCCTGTTTCCCCAACCCTGCTCTGCCCTGATGTTGAGCTAATAGCAGCATTGGGTGGGGGGAAATTTAGAGCAAGAAAATGGTGCACATAAATGGCTTACATTTTCCCCTCTGCCAGCACTTATTCTCTGATCAAATCTGGACCCCCCCACGCTTTAAAGTAAAAAAACAACAGCAACCAAAAATGTCAGGAGATCTGATCACAGACCTGCTGCCTCATGTTGTAGTTTGGCATGGAGAAGAGACTTTCTTGGTGAATGGTGTCCATAGTCTGATTTGAATAGCAGATGTCAGGCCTTATACTCATGCAGTTACAGTAGCTTGCCCGTACCTAGTAGCCAGAAAGAAACAGATGGCAATAAAGGGATGTGGCCAAAAAATGAAGATGGAAACAGGGAATCACAGAGAGAACATTTTTTGTTACCCCGCCCCCCTCCCTCCAAGCCTGACTCATTTTTGACTCTAGAAAAATCCAGCTTTCTCATACTGAAAATATTTGGTTCGTGCTGCAGGCTGGTTTCTACACACCCAGCCTTTCTGGGTGAGCAAAATGCATGACTAGAGTTCAAAGACACATTTCGCCATGCAAACATGCACAAAAATGGTTTGAAGCAGGGTTGGTGAGGTGTGTGGCCAGGGCCGGATTTAGTTTTGATGAGGCCCTAAGCTACTGAAGGTAATGGGGCCCTTTATATGTCCAGCTGTTCTTTGTCAACAACAAATTGTCGCTGTTTTTGTGTGTTGAATATATGCTATATGGTCATTTATGGACAGAATAGGTGTTTAAAGCCATTTGCACATGTTGCAATTCAACCAGTCCATGCAGAATGTAGGCACACTATACAGTGGTACCTCGGGTTAAGTACTTAATTCGTTCCGGAGGTCTGTACTTAACCTGAAACTGTTCTTCACCTGAAGCACCACTTTAGCTAATGGGGCCTCCCGCTGCGCCGCCAGAGCACGATTTCTGTTCTCATCCTGAAGCAAAGTTCTTAACCTGAAGCACTATTTCTGGGTTAGCGGAGTCTGTAACCTGAAGCATTTGTAACCTGAAGCGTATGTAACCCGAGGTACCACTGTGTATAGAAATGAGCAAACCAGTGATATTTTAGGGAGCAGGCTAACAGGCGGGGCCCATTACTTACGACATAAGAGCCTACACAATACAAAACACTGTTGCTGTATGTAGGTTTTATTTTATTTGTTTTTTTATCTTATGTTTTGGAAATGTACATACAGTTTTTTTCCCTTTAATTTTTTTAGGAGCGCCCAAAAGAGTGGAGCCCTAAGCTATAGCTTGTTTAGCTTATACGTAAAGCTGGCACTGTGTGTGGCCTGAGGATGGGGTGTCTTGCTGAGATGGTGTGGTGTGGGGAGACTCCCATGGGTCTGATAAAGAGGATGCGGTGGCGAATTTGGCCCCTTGACCCTGAGGTTACGCTAGAATGCCCAGTACAGCAGTGTTCCATGACATTGTGGGAAATTAAAATGGCTACTCACCTCTGTAACTGCCAGGGAACCTGTGGCAGGTGGTGGGCAGGGCAAGCATCTATGCCAGTATAATAATAATAATTTATTATTTATACCCCGCCCATCTGGCTGGGTTTCCCCTGCCACTCTGGGTGGCTTCCAACAGAATATTAAAATACAATAACCTATTAAACATTAAAAGCTTCCCTAAACAGGGCTGCCTTCAGATGTCTTCTAAAAGTTTGGTAGTTATTTTTCTCTTTGACATCTGATGGGAGGGTGTTCCACAGGGCGGGTGCCACTACCGAGAAGGCCCTCTGCTTGGTTCCCTGTAACTTGGCTTCTTGCAGCGAGGGAACCGCCAGAAGGCCTTCGGTGCTGGACCTCAGTGCCCGGGCAGAACGATGGAGGTGGAGACGCTCCTTCAGGTATACTGGACCAAGGCTGTATACTTGTGGGGGTGCTGGAACAGCAGTAGCTGCCTCAGGGTGCTGGGCGAGATACCAGACCTCTTGTAGGGCTGCACTATTTCATCTCATCTGACTTGTACTTGCAGTCTGCCCAAGGTGGATACTTTCATCCCCCCAGAAAAGAAGGAAAGCATTACTGAAAAAAGAGGGTGCATAAAAGGAGGGTGCATAAGAGATGCAAGTTTAGAAATATTCGCTATCTCTCTATACTATATTTTGTAAGCGCCAGGTTGTAGTTCACATGCCCACCAACAGGTGGCCACACCAAGTGCAGCCTCATGAGAAACCAGCAAGTCGGTGAGCAAACAAGGAGTGCATGTTTTGGGGGATCCAGTAGAGCTCCTGATGAAGGAGAAGCTTTAAAGGGGGAAGAGAACCTAGCCACTGGCTGCAGTGTCCCCCTAACCTTTAAACATTCCTGGAACAGTGTAGCAAGGAGGATGGGGAGAGCTTCAAGGAGTGCATTGACAAACTGTTCTCTGAAACGCTCCTCACTCTGTTAAGGTAAAAAGGTAAAAGCAAAGGACCCCTGAATGGTTAAGTCCAGTCAAAAGCGACTACAGTGGTACCTCGGGTTACAGACGCTTCAGATTACAGACTCCGCTAACCCAGAAATAGTACCTCGGGTTAAGAACTTTGCTTCAGGATGAGAACAGAAATTGTGCTTCGGCGGCACGGCGGCAGTGGGAGGCCCCGTTAGCTAAAGTGGTACCTCAGGTTAAGAACAGTTTCAGGTTAAGAATGGACCTCCAGAACAAATTAAGTTCTTAACCCGAGGTACCACTGTATGGGGTTGTGGCGCTCATCTCACTTTGAGGCCAAGGGAACTGGCGTTTGTCCACAGACAGCTTTCTGAGTCACGTGGCCAGCATGAGTAAACCGCTTCTGGCACAACGGCACACTTTGACAGAAACCAGAGCGCATGAAAACACCATTTACCTTCTCGCCGCAGCAGTGCCTATTTATCTACTTGCACTGGTGTGCTTTCAAACTGCTAGGTTGGCAGGAGCTGGGACAGAGCAACGGGAGCTCACCCTATTGTGGGGATTCGAACCGCCGACCTTCCAATCAGCAAGCCCAAGAGGCTCAGTGGTTTAGACCACAGCACCACCCGCATCCCTTTGCTCTGTTAAACGCTTAATGAGCTGACAAGAAAGAATTGTTTCGGCAAGCTGTGAAGAAACGCGGTGGGTGGGAGCCTGCTGTGGAGAGTGGCTGCAGTTGTGGGGTTGGTCAGAAGTGGCAGAAGGGGATGGGGGTGGGGTTAGCAAGCAGAGCAAGCAGTGGTGGGAGCCCCATGTAATTCAAACAGAAATGCAATACACCTCACTAGGTGGAGAAAACTGTGACCAGGTGACTGTGCGCCTGCTCAGCCTGATGTTGACAGCCAACTTCAAGGTGTCTACTGCTCTCCCTCGACTTGGGAAGTGGGCCCGAAGGGGCAATTTAAGCAAACTGACCTTTGTTACAGCTGCAGAGTTATCAGGGGATTAATGGTGGGGAAACCAAAGCAGACTTAACATCCCCTCTAACCTGCAATATTAACACAGATGCTGCTGCAGAATTCCTGTAAGCCTCACTCCAGTTAGGTAAAGGTAAAGGGACCCCTGACCATTAGGTCCAGTCGTGACCGACTCTGGGGTTGCGGCGCTCATCACGCTTTATTGGCCGAGGGAGCCGGCGTACAGCTTCTGGGTCATATGGCCAGCATGACTAAGCCACTTCTGGCAAACCAGAGCAGCACACGGAAATGCCGTTTACCTTCCCGCCGGAGCGGTACCTATTTATCTACTTGCACTTTGACGTGCTTTCAAACTGCTAGGTTGGCAGGAGCAGGGACCGGGCAACGGGAGCTCACCCTGTCGCGGGATTCAAACCGCCGACCTTCTGATCAACAAGTCCTAGGCTCTGTGGTTTAACCCACAGCGCCACCCGCTGTTATAGCCCTCCAAATGACAATAGGGTTATAACAGTGAACTACACTGCAGGGCTGTTGTTGCATACTATTTCGGGGATGAAAGCAGGGTTGTTATACTCTCTCAGCTTCAACCCACCCTGCAATGTTGTCTAATATTCCTGGGTATTACTGCAGGGTCTCGGTGACATTCTGATTTCCCTGCCACTTAGCACCTGCTCACTTTTACTATTTGGAAAAAAAAGGAATGATTCGTTTAAAATCGAGGAGCTAGTGACATGCAAGTTATGGCCTGGGCCCTCGGAAGCCATTTATAATTTCCCTTCTAAACTGTTCTCAGTGATAATGGATCTCATTACAATAATGGCTTCTTTATTCCTTATGACTTGCTTGCCATTATACAGCCTCTCTTTCAATGTCAATTTCCGGAATCAAACATTTATAAATAGAGAAGAATCTTGGGTGCATAAAGGCAAAGAATCAGCTGTGTCCAGGCATAATTAGCAGCCATTTAATTTTAGCCTTTTCTCCTTGAAATCTTTTAATTTCTGATTGGCTTAGTGGAATCCTGAAGTCCCAGATAGCCAATGCTGCCAATTATTCCAAAGACATCATTATCTTCCAGCTACTAATGAGAAGGACTAAATGACAACACTTTATTTGCTTAATTTTCTTCCTGTGCTATAGAAGTTTCATATGTCGTGACTGTCTTTCTGTGAAATAATAAGCTACAGCTGGAACTGGCAGGCCTGTGTTTGCCTCAGAATAATAGAATCACAGAACTGTACTGTTGGAAGGGACCCCCAAACATCATCTAGTCCAACCCTCTACAATGCAGGAATCACAACTAAAGAATCCAACCTTTATCTTTATCCAACCTTTATCCAACCTTTATACGTGTCCAGAGGAGGGCAACCAAAATGGTCAAAGGCCTGGAAACGATGCCGTATGAGGAACGACTAAGGGAGCTGGGCATGTTTAGCCTGGAGAAGAGGAGGTTAAGGGGTGATATGATAGCCATGTTCAAATATATAAAAGGATGTCATATAGAGGAGGGAGAAAGGTTGTTTTCTGCTGCTCCAGAGAAGCGGACACGGAGCAATGGATCCAAACTGCAGGAAAGAAGATTCCACCTAAGCATTAGGAAGAACTTCCTGACAGTAAGAGCTGTTCGACAGTGGAATTTGCTGCCAAGGAGTGTGGTGGAGTCTCCTTCTTTGGAGGTCTTTAAGCAGAGGCTTGACAACCATATGTCAGGAGTGCTCTGATGGTGTTTCCTGCTTGGCAGGGGGTTGGACTCGATGGCCCTTGTGGTCTCTTCCAACTCTATGATTCTATGATTCTATGATCTTTGTGTTACTGTATTTATCTTGACTAGTCTTGGCTGGCCTGGTGCCCTCCATGTATTTTAGACTACAATTCCCATCTGCCACAGTGAATGCCACCACCGCTACAACAATGGGACAAAGCACACACACCCTCCACTGTCTTGAGAAAATCCTGATTTTATTTTATTCTTTGGTAGATTTACAAAAAAATGGCAGTGGTGGGCATGGCAATGAGATGCTCCCTTGTCACCACTGCTTGGAACAAGTGCTGGCCCATCCTCTCTGAGCTTAGCAGTGGCAGTACTGTCAGGGGAAATAGGGACATTCTAGGATTAGAAGCTGGGATGACTTTTGTAATTCCAGGACTGTCCCTGGAAATTCAGGATTCTTGGAGGGTATCATCATCTTGTCATGGTGAGTGGGCTTGCACGTTCCTATGACCCTTGTGAGTGAAGTCACCGGGAGCCTTGTACTCCCAGTAGGGTCACCCAAGGTGGTAAGGTCAAAGGGGAGGAGCTAGTCAAAGAATGATCCAATAGCAAAGTCCTCCATGACAGACCAGGCAGAAGATAACAAGTGGTATGTTACAACGGCTGTGAAGGCAGGTGAAGGCTGCAGCAGATAAGAGTCTACTGGTTGTCCTGATACTCATGCCATCAGAATAGAGCCTTACTGCGAAGACTGTGCGTTGGTCAGCATGCACTAACGTACACACAAAAAATAAATCCACGCACAGGCTTCTTCCAAAATCCTATCCTAATGTGCTTTGAAGACGCTCAAACTCAGGACGCACGGGAGAAACGTGCTAAGAGGAAGGCACGCTTGGCAAACCTTCACTGTGATCAACTCCTACCTGGAAACCTGTGTCCCCACTGTGGAAGGACGTGTGGATCCAGAATTGGCCTCCATAGTCAATTACAGACTCACTGTTAAGACCTTGTTTATGGAAGACAATCTTACTCAGCTACGAGTAATCACCAAAGAATGTGTACCGTACTGATTTGAGCATTGAATATTTCAGCTGAAACTAAAACCCGTGTTCAAATTCTTCATCCAGCAAGAACCAGGACTCTTGTGGGCTTCCCAGTGCGGGCAACCAGATGTTTGACTAGATAGGCCTGATCTTGTAGGGTTGTTTCTGTGACCCATGTGTAGAGAAGCATGTTGGTGTAGATCAGGTTTTGGGGAACTGGATCCCCTTCCCTGGCATAGATGGAGGGCCTTCACTTCCCTTTGCCTCCCGTGCAATTGCTACGTTATCTTCCACCTTCACTTTGATTATTGACATGCTACTGATTTCCCTAGTAATTTCTCAGGCACGGATACTGGTTATCTTCCCAGTCTGTGTTTATCCTTCTCTGCATTTTATTGGTGTTGTGGTTCTTGAGCTCTGCTACCGAACTCTGGTTTTATGCACATATTAAATGTGATTTCCCTTCACTATCCCTCATTACTCGGCAAATGCTGTAATCCAAAAACCAAAGAACAGCAGTTCCATTTTATGTATATTTTCTTGCCTCCTTTTTATCATGCGTTAAGGCAACACCAGGTTAGCTTTCATAAAGATGATTTACGGCGCCGTATATTAAATTGACAGGTAATGGATATTTATTGGTGTTTTCAACAGCCTGAGCAATGTAAGCCATGTTTTCATATTTTTCCTCTCATATGTCCTGCCCTCATCCAAGGACACTCAGAAGTTGAAAACCTGCCTTTTGTGGGAAGTTTTCCCACACATCTGCACTAGGAAAGCTGAATGACTAACCTTGATTTTCTGCTCCTGATATGAGACCACAGATTCGCCTGTGGTGCATAAGGCAGCAAGTAGGAGAATATTGTCACTGGATTTGTGAAAAACAGGCAGGGGAGACCGGATGTGCATTTGGCCAGTTGTGGACAGTAACGCACAGCTATGATACAGGACTGCATCGTTCTGCTTGGCACAATGCTCCTCTGAAAAGGAATGTTCTATTTTCCTGGGGGCATTGTGGGTTATTACAGTAGGGGCCACCCAGTGCTAATTGCTTAGCCTGGAGTGTTCAGCATGGAGTACCAGGCATAGAGATTATGGCGCATTCAGATCATACACTACGCAACACCCATCACCATGGATAGCAAGATGATGTAGTTTTTGGTGGAAGACACACTGCAGCTGAATGGAAACAGCACTGCATGCGATGAATACAGAGCGGATTGGAAAACGAGGCCTTTTTATATCCCCACTGTTGATACAGTTGTTTAGAAATGTTTTTAATCTTGTGTCTTAATGGTGTAACCTGCATACCACACAACTGTCCCATTCTGAGCGGGACATCACAAATTTAAAGCAGACATCCTGGTCTCGATTTGATCCCAGAATGTCCTGCAATCCACGCATCCTTCCTTGGGCAGCCACTACCACGGAGCTCTACTTTCCCCTCTTTTCAGTGTCTTAATAAATTAAGCGGGGAGAGAAAGTGGCTGCAGTGCCTGCAGGGAGAAGCCGGACTCTCCACTGATCAGAGCGCTTAGCGGGCAGCGAAACAATGTTGAAACAACTGCAAGGCATCACGGCAGAGCAGGGAAGTGAGGATGGCCCTCCATTTTGCTTTGCCCAGCTGGAGTGTGCAGAGCACACAGCCCCAGGGAACCGCGAACCCGGCAGGAAGGCGGCGGCAGAGCATGGAAAGGAATGAATCTCAGCAGTGGGGATGTGAGCAGCTGCCGTTGCAGAGGAAACAGGAGGCGAAGGGGCTCTGGATGCTCTCTGGTGGCAGTGTCTGTTCTTTCCCTCCCTCCTGCTGGACTGGCACTGAGGAAGTTGCAGTCTCCATAGCTCCTTTGTACACTGGTGTCCAGAGGAGGAGAGGTCAGTGGTGTAGCAAGGTCAGGTGGTACCTGGTGCAGTCTCCATAGCTCCTTTGTGCACTGGT
>JAXCMG010000014.1:48198464-48219355 GCA_034642415.1 Podarcis siculus | reverse complement strand
GAATCCGAGATTTGGATGAAGAATCAATTGAGGTGGATTGGAAAAAAATTAAAGACTATCTGCAAAAATATTATAAACTGTATGAATCCTAAGATAGTGCATGATTAGGAAATGTTTTGCTTTAGCAAAGATGATTAAGTAATTGGTAAAATAATGATAAATGAGAAAAGGAGACAATGTGAACCAAATGTATTATGTTTATTTTAAAGGTATCAAAACTGAGATACAACATATTGAAATTTGGATACATAATAATTGAAACTTACAATAAGGCATGAAACAAGGTAACAAATTGCTGACATTGTTAACTTAAAGAACGCAGATCTGGAAGGTGTGGGGAAGTCCAATAAGGAATTGAAAGTTGATCACTAACTAACAAAATGTTTTTAATACTTTCTTCTTTTTTTTATACAAAAAAAAATTCGTTTCTTGTATTCTTTCTTTTCTGTATTGTTTGGAATGTATAAAAGTATGAAAAGAAACGCAATAATTTTTTTTTTTTTAAGAAGAACTTAATTTGTTCTGGAGGTCTGTTCTTAACCTGAAACTGTTCTTAAGATGAAGCACCACTTTAGCTAACGGGGCCTCCCGCTGCCGCCGAACGATTTCTGTTCTCATCCTGAAGCAAAGTTCTTAATCCAAGGTACAGTGGTACCTCGGGATGCAAACGGGATCCGTTCTGGAGCCCCGTTCACATCCCAAAAGGAATGCAAGACGCGACGGCACGTCTGCGCATGCATGGGTCACATTTTGCTGCTTCCGCGCATGCGCATGAAGTCATTTTGAGCGTCTGCGCATGCGTGAGCGGCGAAACCCAGAAATAACGTGCTCCGTTACTTCCGGGTTGCCGCGGAGCGCAACTCGAACACGCTCAACCCAAAGCACATTCAACTCGAGGTATGACTGTACTATTTCTGGGTTAGCGGAGTCTGTAACCTGAAGCGTCCGTAACCTGAAGCGTCCGTAACCCGAGGTACCACTGTACATGTTTGTATGTCTTACCTACCTACCTACACACACTTCAACCAGATAGCAGTCATGCGTGTGCATGTGTGTGAGTGTGCGCATGATGGATGTGTGGCAACCATCTGACTGAAGAGTATGGTGCCTGTGAGTACATGCATTTCATGAGCACTGTACAAATTAATTTGATGCCCATGGAATTAAAATTAAGGACTCTTTGAGGCAGGTTTGAACCTCAAAACCTGTCCTGTTACAACCTAACCCTTGCTCCTTTTGCTTGCGTTTTGCTGTGCTCTGGTCCACTTCCACCTGGGCCACAGCAATCACCCAGAGAGCACCCTTTGTACTGCTTCCTTCCCTATCTCTAACAGGGGGGTGGTAGTGGTGGTGGTGGGGAATTCTTTAATGACAGAAAGTTATTTAGTGCAGCATGGAGTTAATTGCTTCTAATCACTGCTTACATCCATCTGGTTTTATGGTAGACAACAAACCTCTTCATCGGATTTGCTCATTAGGCATATTGTAAATCACAGAAATACTCTGGCATCTCACATATTGTGATCCTATTAGCCAGGCTGCATTTCTTGTGTAGCCATGAAAACAAAGGAGCAGCCACAGCAGCAGTGTTGCTGCCGGGACACAGTCTGATCGGGTTCATATTTTTCTGCTTGTCAAGGGAGACCAAGGAACAACCTCTTTTTCTGGCTGCCTTGGAAGATCTTGCAAAGTTAATGATCATTTAGGTTCAAGGTCGAGAGAAAGCAGGAAATCTGCCAATGTTTATTAGCATTGCTTATTGGCATTGCCAATCTGTAGGTTAAGAGTTTGTATGGCTGACTCTCTAGCAGTTGCTGCTTTTTCTCCACCTCCATCGTTCTGCCCGGACCCTGAGGTCCAGCGCTGAGGGCCTTCTGGCGGTTCCCTCGCTGCAAGAAGCCAAGTTACAGGGAACCAGGCAGAGGGCCTTCTCGGTAGTGGCACCCGCCCTGTGAAATGCCCTCCCACCAGATGTCAAAGAGAAAAATAACTACCAAACTTTTAGAAGACATCTGAAGGCAGCTCTGTTTAGGGAAGCTTTTAATGTTTAATAGGTTATTGTATTTTAGTGTTTTGTTGGAAACTGCCCAGAGTGGCTGGGGAAACCCAGCCAGATGGGTGGGGTATAAATAATAAATTATTATTATTATTATTATTATTATTATTATTATTATTATTATTATTATTATTTTCTTGTTTGCAGCAGGTAAGAGTGAATTACCCATGTAGTGTCACCAAGGCAACTTTGTAGCCTCTTCCCAGGTCTTAATATTTTCTAAGGCCAACCGGAACTCATGGGAACCCAGTTCCAGCACCTTTCAGGTGAGTGTCGTTGCCATTATAAGACAACAAGATTCATGGTGAGTTCCGGCATTTCTTTTTCTATAAAAATAAGACTGTCTAAGGGCACACCCACACAATAAATTTAAAGTGCCTTTATTCCATTTTAAGCACCAAAGCTTCTTCCCAAGAATCATAGGAACTATAGTTTGTTAAGGTCTCCTAACAACTTTCCGCTCCCTTAGCAAACTATGTTTCCTAGGATTTTGTGTGTGTTTGGGGACGGGGAGCCATGAATTGGTGCAGACCACACTAATCTGTGTGTGGGGTAACTAACAGAATACAGAAACAGGATTCAATATATTCTTTATGATGGAGAACAAGGCCAAGCTGAAGTTCAGCAGAGAGAAATGTAAATTTGTGTACAGTCATACCTCGGGTTGAAGTAGCTGCAGGATAAGTATTTTCCGGTTGCGCGCTGTGGCAACCCAGAAGTAACGGAGCACATTACTTCCGGGTTTTGCTGTTCGTGCATGTGCAGACGGTCAAAATGATGTCATGCGCAGAAGAGGCGAATCACAACCCGTGCACGCGCAGACACGGGTTGCGTTCGCTTCTGGATGCGAACGGGGCTCCAGAACGGATCCCATTCGCATCCAGAGGTACCACTGTATTGCGGTAGGAAGCAGCAGCTAACTAAAGTAGAGGATAGGTGGCAGACTTTTTGAGAAAGGATCTAGGGGTTTTAGTAAACCACAAGCTAAGTGTGAGTCAGCATTGCGATGCAGCTGCTAAAAAGGCTAATGCGATTCTAGGATGCACCAACAGATGTGTAGCATCCAAATCATGAAATGTAATGGTACTGCTCTATTCTGCTTTGGTTGCTACTTGCTCGAAGTACTGTGTCCAGTTCTGGGCACTACAGATTAAGAAGGATATTGGCTAAGTGGAATGTGCCTGGTGGAGGATGGTAAAGCTGGCAAGAGGCCCAGAGACTATGAGAAAAGGTGGGAGGAGATGGATATGTTTAGCATGCCGAAGAGTTGGTGAGGATCATTTGACAACAGTGAGAAATTGAAGCATTAGTATCATTGGCCCAGTCCTGTCGGATGCTCTGCCAATCGAGATTCAGTGGGCACATTCTGTGCCAACTTTTAAATGCCTGCTGAAAACTTTTCTATTCCACTAGCCCTACATAGGCATTTAAGAATACAGTCGTACCTTGGATCTCAAACGCCTTGGGTCCCAAACAAATCAGCAACCAAACAATCAAAACCCAGAAGTGGGTGTTCCGGTTTTTGGACATTCTTTTGGAACCTGAACGTCCGTCGCAGGTTCTGCGGCTTCCAGTTGGCTGCAGGAGCTTCCTGCAGCCAATCAGAAGCCACACTTTGGTTTTTGAATGTTTTGGAAGTCAAACGGACTTCCAAACATTTTTTATGGCTTTATGTTTTCATTGCTGTAAACTGCTTTGAAAGATATATTTTACGATACAGCGGTCCGCAAATATTTTTTGCAAAAAAATGTAAATGTTTCTAAAAAATAAAAAAATGCATGTGTCACTAAAAGAGCACTGTACATATTTGACCCAACTAAAATGATTGGTGCAGAAATCAGAGCTATGGAATTACCAAAGTAACGAAGGTCTAAACGACTCCAGTGGTGAAAACTCTTAATACAGCAAAGCAGTGACTGTGTTGATGCAGCAGTTAATATAAGATGACATTAAGTGATACCTAAAAAGGAAAGGAAAAAAAACGTGGATAGTTTGAGAAAAGTTCTTAATAATGTACAATGATGAGCGAGTGTACAAATTGCTCTGTTCCAGCAATTAACCCTAAATTACATCCATATTTTCTAATCAGTGCTGGGTCACATTTAGAAGTGAACTTTCTGTTATTGAAAAAGGATGCTGTAAACAAAGGAGGAGTTTTGTTCATGTATAGCAAAAAATGGCATAATCCTTCAGGATTGAAAACACCATTTAAGCACAGTATATATGACTTATGAAGACATCGAGGAGGTGAATTCTTTATGAGGAAGGACTGTAGCTCAATGGTAGAGCATTTCCTTTGCATGCAAAAGGCCACGGGTCCAGTCCTTGGCATCTCCAGGGGGAGCTGAGAAGGACTCTTGTCTGAAATCTTGGAATGCCTCCGCCAATCAGTGTTGATATCAACACTGAATGTTGGAAGATTCAGGACAGAGAAAAGTGAGAGCAATTCTTCATGCGGTGCATAGTTATACAGTGGAACCTCTGGTTACGTACTTAATTCGTTCCGGAGGTCCGTTCTTAACCTGAAACTGTTCTTAACCTGAAGCACCACTTTAGCTAATGGGGCCTCCCGCTGCTGTGGCACCGCCATCGCGCGATTTCTGTTCCCATCCTGAAGCAAAGTTCTTAACCTGAGGTACTATTTCTGGGTTAGTGAAGTCTGTAATCTGAAGCGTATGTAACCTGAAGCGTATGCAACCCGAGGTACCACTGTACTATGGGACTCATTCCCACAGAGGCAGTGATGGCCACCAACCTAGATGGTTTCTTAAGAGGATTAGACAAAATTATGGAGGAGAGAGCTATTGATGGCAACTTAGCGTAGCTATGATGGCTTTGCTCTGCCTCCACACTTGAAGGCAGCAGTGCTTCTGAATGCCAGTTGCTAGAAACCACAGGAGGGAAAAGGGCTCTTGTGCTTGCACGTTTCCCACCACCATCTGGCAGGCCACTGTGAGGTGAGGGGGAATTGCTGTTAGACCCATTATTAGTAAGGCTTGTGCCACATATGCAAAAAAGTGACGACCACAAGAATGGTAAGAGTGAGTTAAAGAGAAAATTATGGGCTGACAGCCAAAGTGGGGGGGGGGGGGAGAGCTTGATATAAGGTACAAGGAGGGTTCTGATATGCACAGTAAAAATGAGTTGAGTAGGTTTCATGAGAGATGGACTGTGGTTGATTGAGAGATGGTGAGGCACTGGGGTGGCAGAGGATGAATGGTTAATGGTTAATATGATGCATACAGTGGTACATCAGGTTACAGACGCTTCAGGTTACAGACTCCACTAACCCAGAAATAGTACCTCAGGTTAAGAACGTTGCTTCAGGATGAGAACAGAAATCGCACAGCCGTGGCAGTGGGAGGCCCCATTAGCTAAAGTGGTACCTCAGGTTAAGCACAGTTTCAGGTTAAGAACGGACCTCCAGAATGAATTAAGTTCTTAACCCAAGGTACCACTGTATTATTATTATTGTTGTTGCTGTTGCTGTTGCTGTTGTTAGAATTTATATTCCGCTCTATACCCAGAGGTCTCAGGGCAGTTCACAGAATAAAAGCAAATATTTGCCTACATAGTTTGTGTCCTAATATAAATACTTTTTCGGACACTCTGTCCTGTAATGCATTACTGAATAAAGTCTGACTCATTGGGAACTTGGTGTGAGCCTCCATACTTGAACCCCCGAATTTCCCCACACAGAGAACAGGATGCTGGACTCAATGGGTCACTGACTCTTCTTATGTTCTTTTGTTCTCATGCGGTGGGTGGACCCATTACTTGTTAAATGGCAGCTTCCTATTTTTCCCATAGCAGGAAAAAGCTTCATTAGTATTCCAGGATGCAGAAGCAAAGTTATATAGAGCTTGGCAACTCTACCTATATGCAGAGCTTCAATACACTGTGGGGGAATGGGGAGTTAACTTATCAAGTAGCTGACCTCTTGACATATTACAACCTCACGTGAATTTTCTTTTCTTCTAGGGAGTGTCCACGCTGTTTGCTGAATACCCAAGTTCTGCTCCACACAAAATGGCCTCTGCCTAAAGGATACCCACGTCACTTGGCAGAGAAGCTCCCATGCAGATGCTGTCTCAAGCAAGCATGGTGGCTATTTCATGCGCCTCTTTGCACTGCCCTCTTAGTGTAAGAAAAGTAAAAATAGACAAAGAGGTTCCTAGAGATGCAGCCTAGGCAATTCCTAGAATTTCCTTTGGGATTGGCCAGCTAAGCAGATGCTTCTGAAACCAAACAACAACAGCAACAAGTGAAGGCAACCAAAATCTCACGTCGTTCCTCTTCATGATGGCATCTGAGTTCTGTCCTTCCAGTTTCTCCAGGGCTTTATGGAGCCAGTGGCTTGCAAAGAGGCAATGCTGGAGATGCAGAAAGGCTTCGATAATACCTGATCACAAATGTATTGATGGAAGGGCTTAAAGACCTGACAAACCTTTGCATAACAACTATTGCGGATGCCTACTGCACGGAGACTGTGCATGTTTTGCTTGTACAGGTAGTGAGGGGGCAAAGTGTTCCTGTGCTTTTCTGGGAAGGCAGGTCTCTCCAATGTCAGGTGGCACCTGCATTCCCAAACAAAGCTGAGTTTTTCGAGTGACAGCAAAGTGTCCGTTTCAGTTCCTCTTGGTTTCTCACTTCTGCAACTCTAAATCCAGTTCATCACATTTCTGCATTAGTGTGCATTTGTTAAAGGTCCTCAAGTTTTCTTCCCTGTCTCTAATTTCCCCTATAGTGAATGGTGATCATTACCTCATAAGAAGGAAAGCATAGGGTGTTGTGTGCTCTGGAGCACTGCTGGGGGTGAGACATGCAATCTTACTCCTGGTGACAGAAATGTCAAGTTTTGCCATTTCTTAAAAGAGTCCTGGATTACAGACTGTTGGCTTACCTAGGTCACATCTGCACCTTACATTTAAAGCATTATGATACCACTGTGAAAAGTCATTGCATTCCTCAAATAACTCTGGGAGCTGTCATTTGCTAATGGTGCTGAAAGTTGTTAGGAGACCCCATTCCCCTCCCAGAGCTACAAATCCCAGAGTGGCTTAATAACTAACACCTCTTCCTTGGGAAGTCTAGCAATTGTAGTTCTGGGAGGGGAATAGGGAATTTCCTAACACCTCTAGTTTCCAGGATGCTTTGGGGGAAGCCATGACTGTTAAAGAGGTATAAGAGTGCTTTAACTGTATGGCAAGGATGTGTCCTTAGTCCCATAGAATGCCAGGAAGTGTTGCTCCCTGCCTTGGGGTGTGCATGTGTCTTACTTTGTGAGATGGAAACATAATGGGACATAATGCATTAAAAAAAACCCCATGAAATGAGATCTTATCCAGTTCCTGTCTGCATAACCTTATCCCTTTCAGTTGCTGGAATGTGACAGACTGTTGGAAGAAAGTGACGGAATGGTGTTTCTTTCATTATGGAAAAATGGGATTTGGATATAGGTGTTTGGTCAAGACTGTGGGGCCCTAGAATCCTGTACTGGATCTGAGCTCCTACAAAGCTCTGACATCTGGCCCTATTCAGATGAATTTCTCTCCAGTAGTCTCATCCTGCCATCAAAGTTTTCGATGTCCACTGATTGGTTGGATGCTTTGAATAATCAATCCCCTGGCCATTCAAATGAGCATGTTTGCCTTGTACATCATCTTGTATTTCAAAGTGTGAGTTGTCAAGTTACAATCCCGGGATCCTCCCTCATATTTATCAAAGCAGACAAGCTTTGTCTTGGATAAGAAAGCGGCCTTGATGTCTTCATAAGGAATCAATGGCATGTGTGAAGGGGTTGGCCACCCTCTCCTTTTTTTAAGGACAAGCATAAACAAAAGCTTCGATCGCTACCTTATGCAGATTGGGAGGCTCGTCACCCACCCCGCCGTCATGGCCGCCAAACACATTGCTCGGTGTGGCATGATGGATGGAGCAGTGGTGATGAATGGTCCATGCTATGGCATGCCATTAGAGCAGATTTCCATCAAGAAGACAGATGGTCCCAAAGCTGAATGTTTAAATTTATCTTTGGCTTAAAGGTGTTAAAAGTAGTGTTGCGTATGGCAGTAAAACCAAACCTGCCAGGTGCCAGGAAGTCTTCATGAGCAGGAGTGCATTGCAAGTTTTAGAGCTGGTTTATTTGTGTTTTAATAACAGAGAATTCTTGCGTCTGTTGGACCTTCTGCCTCCATCTACGTCTCTGTGAAGGCTTTTTGAGCTCTTGGGCTTGAAGCACTTTTATCAGTCTCATATATGTTTGGTATGGTATGGTATAAGGCAGGCTTCCCCATCCAGTGCACTCCAGATGTCTTGGAAAGTGACTCCCAGCAGTCCCAGCTTAAGAGTGGACTTTTGGTACACAGGTTCCTTCATTTCCCTAAATTGGGATGGGGGACCTCAGTCCTAAAGCAGCACACTAGAGCTCTCTATCCGGGTCTTAGAACTCCCTTGAGACCACACCCTTACAGACCCTGTTGGCATCCCATTTGTTTTTGCATAGCTGGAATGTGTCCTTGACTGGAACAAGCTGGTTTGCTCCTGCTCTGCAGGGCAGGACCCAAACCAATGGATTCAAGTTACAAGAAAGGAGATTCAAACTTAGTGCCAGGAAGAGCTTCCTGAGGGTACGTGCTATTTGACAGTAGAATGGTCTCCCTCGGGAGGTGGTGGACTCTGCTTCCTTGGAGGTTTTTAAGCAAAAGTTGGGTGGCCACCTGTTGTGGATGCTTTAATTGAGTTTCCTGCATCGCAGGGGGTTGGACTAGATGACCCTCGGGGTCCCTTCCAACTCTACAATTCTATGATTCTAAGTTGTCTAATTTTCAGGGGCCTCAATTTAGGAGAGGACATAGTGATGTATGGAAGTGAGAGCTGGACCATAAAGAAGGCTGATTGCCGAAGAATTGATGCTTTTGAATTATGGTGCTGGAGGAGACTCTTGAGAGTCCCATGGACTGCAAGAAAATCAAACCTCTCCATTCTTAAGGAAATCAGCCCTGAGTGCTCACTGGAAGGCCATATCCTGAAGCTGAGGCTCTAATACTTTGGCCGCCTCATGAGAAGAGAAGATTCCCTGGAAAAGACCCTGATGTTGGGAAAGATGGAGGGCACAAGGAGAAGGGGACGACAGAGGACGAGATGGTTGGACAGTGTTCTCGAAGCTACCAGCATGAGTTTGACCACACTGCGGGAGGCAGTGGAAGACAGAAGTGCCTGGCGTGCCATGGTGTCCATGGGGTCATGAAGATTTGGACACAACTAAACAACTAAACAACAACAACAACATATTTCTGTGGGAACGGTCAGATTCTCCACAAGTTTTAAAAGCCTGCTTTTGTGTTATGATGAAATTACAAAGCTTTGTCTCCAACTAAATTCTACTCAGCCCCAAGCTCTAATGACCATCATTGGAGACCACCCTCAAAAGGCAATATATAAAAATAAAATGATACCTGTGTACCAACAAGCCAAAGAAAACCCAGCTCCCTATGGCCAACGCCCCCGGAGATGTACTGTATCTTCCAACACAGCTATGGGACATGTCAGAAGGATAACTGCAAACCATTTGGAGGTCTGGTTTGATGAGGGCTCCCTGTTTCCTATTCCCAATCCTTTCAGCCAACTTCCCAGGGATATTGACCTCCCTGGTTAGCTAGGCCGCTGGATTAGCAACGCTTGGGAGCTCCCGTTTCCCCAACCGCCTGTCGGCCAGTCTGGACATTTGGAGCGAATTCCTGCAGTTCTGCATGTGGGGCTTTGTGAGAAATTGCTGCTTGTTCCAATGTGATGTTCCTTTCTCTCTCTGCCTGTCTCTCCCCCCGCCAACCGCCCCCAATTCTATTACACGGCCACTCAGTTTAATAATAATTGCCATGTGGGCCTCCAAGTCCACTGCCAAAGCCTTGCTCATCCAAAGTCATTTGGTGAAGGAGTCCATTATGATCAAGGCTTGCAGTGATAAATTCCCCGCGATGGTGGCAGCTCACAGCAGCCTCCTCTCATAATGACATTCTGCTCTGCTTGGCATGGAGCCCTAGGCGAGAGAGCAGCTCCCCCAAAATAACAAAAATGATGACAACAGCAGCCGAGGCAGCAGCTTGATGAACACAAGGAAGCTTTGGAGGAGCAGAAGGGAGGGATTGTATCTCCCAATATCCTCCCGCCCAGTGACCTTTGCTCCTCCAGCTCTTCTGCAACCACCTAAAGGTTTCCTTCCACCATCTCTCCTGCTGCCCCTTATGCCTGCAACTCACTCCCTCCAGAGCATTTATGTGATGCTACCTGTCTCTCTTCCTTCAAAATATGCTGGGAAGCCTTAGTCTTTGTGCTGGGCCAGGGGGTTAACCCGAGCAACGCGGTCCAGGTCCGGTCCCGAATCCAAGGATTTCACGAGGAGTCAGTCCAACAGGGCCAAGGCAGGAAACCAGGCTAGGTTGGGCGCAGGGTCTCAGGCAGGTTCTAGCAAACAGCAATCTTGCTCCCGCAACCTGAGGCAGAGTCCATCAGCCTTTTATCTTTGTCGGGGTAATGGCTGGCCCTGATCCCCCAGTGACTCACCTCCCTGTCTCGCCCGAAGGCGAGCACTCCTCCTGCGAGTACTCAGGTCTCTCTTTCTCTCAGACCTTAGTCTCTGCAGCTTGGGAGATGTTGGTGGGTTACTAGACTCTCCTGACCCAACTGGTAGTGGAGCAGCTGTAAGTGATGGCCCAGCGGAGGGCAACGAGGTAATCCCTGCATCTGGAGCCAGGGCAGGCTCAGGCCCCTGACTCGGCCCAGCTGGTGTTTGTTGCAGGGGAAACTGTGCAGGCTGGGGCTCTTCAGAATCAGGCCCCAGACTTGGTCCAGATGCCGCCTGAGGCAAAGGATCCGGTGCGGACTGAGACTCCTCTGGTTCCGTATCCGAGCCCGAGTCCCAGGCCATCGCTGGCCATCCCAGGGGGTGATAACGAAGGGGTAAAATCACCCCCAGCTCATAGGAACCCTAAGTGTGTGAAAGTAAACACAGTGCTTACTTGCTTTTACCCCTTAACTTTGTCTCTCCCCTCCCTGTCTTCCAGTCCTATTCCTCCATCGTGGTGTTTCTCAAACATGGGCCCCTGGTTGCTGTTGGACTACAACACCCATCATCCCCAGCTAGCAGGACCCAGTGGTCAGGGATGATGGGAGTTGTAGCCCAACAACAGCTGGGTATCCAAGTTTGAGAAACGCTGCTCTATTGCAAACCGGTGATCCTCCAGATGTTATTAGATTACAACTCCCACAATCCCCACCCCTGTCTTTGCAGTTCCCTTCCAAGGAATTGGTGCCACCTTTAACTGAGTACAGGGTGAGTAGCATGGATGCTGGCCAGAAGCTAAACAAGCATGGATGTGGGTAAGAGCAGCTCATACGCCCTTTTTGTTCCCATCTGGAGCGGGCATGCCAGTGTTGTGGGAAGGTCGACCTGGTTCCTTGCCCCTCTTCCCGTCCTGCTTGCCAATGCATCCCTGCCCTTATCCCACAGAGTCCAGGTGGTACAAAAGCACCCTTGAAATGAAGGCTGCAGAACAAAGATAAGATTGCTGCTAACAGGTTGCCCGAATCTTCCCATAATATCATGGGTTGGAAGGACAAAAGGGCACCTAATTTTGCAAATCATTGTGACATTGCTATTTTCCTTTATGCTATTTTCCTCCATGGAGTTTCAGGGGACATACATTGTTCTCCCCCTCCACATTTTATCCTCACAACAGCCCTGTGAGGTAGGTTAAAATGGCCCAAAGTCAACCACTTAGCTTCATGGCTGAGTGGCATTTTGCATCCTATTCTCCCAGGTCCTGGTGCAACGCATTAACCACTGTGCTGCATTGACTTCCAATCATAATAGATGATGTCCCATTCGAAGGCTTCTCTTTGTGTCTTGAACAAGAGTCCACAAGAATTACTATGGGAAGGGAATTCCAAAGACAGGGCACCACAGATAAAAGCACCCCATCTTTGTACACCAGTTGCCCCTCTTCAAATTGTGGGAAGGCTCAGAATGGAGTCTCATGAGCCAATCTTAATGTCTGGACAAACTGCACGCAGGAGCAAGAGGTTCCTAGCTGTCTACAGCAGGCATAGGCAAACTTGGCCCTCCAGATGTTTTGGGACTACAACTCCCATCATCCCTGATCACTGCTCCTGTTAGCTAGGGGTGATGGGAGTTGTAGTCCCAAAACATCTGGAGGGCCCAGTTTGCCTGTGCCTGGTCTACAGCCTGTATTGGATGATAGGTGCCATCTCTGCCTTGGGTTCATGTAGACTTTCAACAGCATGCAACTCTTGGGAGAAGTCATATGGGGACCAGCTTCTAGTGCCTTCATTTGGCAATGAAGAAAGGGCAGTCCACACAATCATGGCAATGACATTCCTGTGGAGCAGTGCTGTGTCCTCATTAACTTCCATGTACAGTTTCATTACCTGTTATTCAACAGGTCATGGGATTTTCATTCTTCCAAAGCTTCCAGAGACAGCCTTGGAGGGGGGAACAGGCACATCCTACGGCTCATCACCTGGAAGTGACAAGTGCTAACTTGCTCTGAATAATGTGAAGGTATGTGGGTGTTTCAAAGTTGTCATGGGCGATATGGCCATCCTTTGTTCCCCAGCAGCAATCACCAGCTTGTGTTCACCATATGCTTTCTACAATAGAGCCATACATTGTGAACCTGGAGAGCTTTCTGTTCTCTGGAGTTCTCATGTGGTGCCCCAAGATGGGGAAAAAACACACTAATGCAGCAGGAACATACTGAGAGTAAGAAAGACTCTCACAAGGAAAACAAACTCATTTCCTTTCCTTTCGCAGGAAGGGCAATCAAGTAGCATGGCGACCGAGCAAAAATAAAAATTCAAGCCATCAGAAGCATCTCTCCCCCCCTCTGCTGCAGCCTCTATGAAATATGTTGGATGTGCTCAACCAAATGCTAATAAACAGGTGTTCCCATCTCAGAAACCAACACTGCACAATTGGCAATCATGGGTTTCCGTGACTGCCAAGACAGCCGCCAAGCTGAGGATTAAACAGCTATGGAATCAACAGCTCCCATGAGAGGTGCATGTTGCCAGCCTATTCAGCCTCCCTCTTCTTCCCTCCCTCCCCCCTCCCAGCCCCACAACAAGCATCATTACTATCAGGAGCCTGACACTCTTACTGTAGAATATAAACCCTGTATGGTACAACCTGTGCCTACCTAGAACTTGCATGTGTGTGTTACACTCACAGTAAAGATGGTCTTACAGGTAGTCCAGGACCTTTGCCCACCCCACACCACTAGCACACCATATCTATACAACAGGTAGGATTAAGAGTGGCTTCAGATGTTACAGAAAGCACAGACCAGCAGGTGCACAAGTGGCTCATGCGCCCAGTTTTTGTAATGTCTGAAGGGGAACTATGTTTAAGTGCAGAGACAATGCACACCTGGCTTCATTGTGCAAGTTCCTTTTCACATGTTTACATGGAAGCACAAATCAGGCTACCTCATTCCCTGCAGAGCAACTTGCTAGTGCATGCAGTATCGTGCAAAAGTTACTCTCAGGTGTCCTATCTTTACTAGTTTAGTTGATGTCTTACAGAAATACAGAGATTCACAGAACACTCTTGGGCAATGGACCAGGAGGGGCAGGATGAGTCAGGTAGCAACAAGAAGAAAAAGTAACAGGGAATTGGGAAGAAAAAGTGAAAACTGGAAGATTCATAGGACCCTGGAGAGCTCCAATGGAGCACAGATGTTGTTCTAATAAAAGTCAAAGCCCAATTGTGCATTTAGAGGGAAGCTGTTCTGCTGACTTTTGAAGGCATACCCCTCATCTGGCAGGAACTTTAAAGGGAAGAGCCTGTCTTGAAACTTTTCACATCAACATCATTAGGTGGCTCCTAGTAGGAGCTTAGGAACATAGGAAGTCATACAACTGGTCTATGTAGCTCAGTATTGTCCATATTGACCACCATCAGCTCTATAGGGTCTCAGTCAGGGATTTCGCCCCCAGCCTTTTCCTTGCCAGGGATTGAACCTGGGACATTCTGCATGAAAAACAGATACCACTAAGTTACCACCCTTCCTCTATGGCTTTCAGGAGAATCAGGTGTTTTGGATAGTGAGGATATTGGAAGAGCAAAGGTTGGGCTCCTCATGTAAGGAGTCTAGGTAACTGCAGTCAGGGCTCATGAATTCAGAACTATCTGCAGACTGTCATCCCTTTGACCTCCCTTTGCCTACTACATCAGAAATGTCCTAGGGCTGGATCATGGCATAAAGAACCCATGCATACAGTGATAGAATTTGGTAGCGGCTACTGACGATTACCTACTACTCTACGGAGAGTCAACCTGTACTAAAAGTTTGGAATGATCAAGTTGCCATATAATCATTACAATCTTCCAGTGACTTACATGTTGACTTGAACTCTAATCAACATGGGTAGCTGTCCCAAACTCCCTTTCCAGGTATTGCAAAACCACACATCATGGCAACCAACCGCAAACTTGGATTTAAGAAGCCAGGAAAGTGACATTGCAGGTCAGATGATTTGTCCAGCTAGCCCACTAATTGTCTACTCTGACTAGTCCCTCTGGGATCTCTGGAAGAAGCATTTCTTATCACTTGCTTTAAAACAACAATAACAATTGGGGATACCAGGGATTGAATCTGAGACCTAATGAATGCAAAGCACATTCCTTACCACTGAGCTATGATCATTCCCAGTGTTTACCACTATGCCAGGTCCTAACACCACAAGAAGGGGTCCTTTGACCAGAGCTGCCAGCTATGCCAACACCAGCAATGATCTTTTGGAGCAGGCATGGGCAAACTCAGCCCTCCAGATGTTTTGGGACTACAATTCCCGACATCCCTGACCACTGGTCCTGTTAGCTAGGGATCATGGGAGTTGTAGTCCCAAAACATCTGGCGGGCCGAGTTTGCCTATGCCTGTTTTGGAAATGTTCTTGTGTGCCCCACCATAGTTGTTTCTGTTGCTGTTTCAGATAGAACATTGGGATGAGCGAAATTTCTTGGGACAAGATTCTTTCTGTCCCTGCTTCCTGCTTTCTTCCATGCCAGGAACAGCTTCTTTCTTCTGCTCTTCACCTCTTGTTCTTCACAGCTCAGTACTAATCATCGGTGCAGAATGCAGGGTAGACTTGCCAGCCCCATTCGGATGATGTACTTATTTCCAATTGGCACTTGGGAGCCATGAGGATAGAAGGCATTACTCATAGCCAAGAGTACAGATGTTTCTAATTGCTTTCCATTACCAAGAATAACAGCTGTTTACATCTATCAGCAAATAATTCACAAGAGCTCCAGACTATTAAGATAACACACCCCACCTGGTCACCATCACAAGTTGTCAAGGCCAAGGCTTTGGTTGCCAGACCCCCCTCCCTCCCTCTGCCTCTCTGTTCGTCGAATGACAGCATGTGTCACCTTCAGATATCCTTATGCTACCCCACAAGCGCTGGCTTCTTGGTGGCCTGACACATCAAATGGGCATATGGATTGTTCATGGCTTTGCAGTAAAATGGTTTATGGGTCCGCTGCAGCCAAGGGCAGCTGATGCAGGGGAGGCAAGCGGCTCAAACGTAAGGATTTCTGCACTTTGGAGAGAGAAGGGTATGGGCATGTTCATGTTCATGGGAGGGAGAAATCCTCCCTGCAAAAGGACTCGTCAGCTGTATGTTGCTGTTTCCTCTGATCTGAGCTGGCTTTACAGCCATCATAGCTCTCCAATGTTCCCTTTCTGAAGATGTGCCTTAAAACATTGGGAGATGCTGAAGTCCCATTCCATCTACTGCACTAGATGGACCATTGGTCAGATCCATGAAGCTCCTCATCTGTTCCTCTGGGATGTCTAGCTGTGGCTGCCTGTTCACGCAGCAGCCATTCTGCTAGTGGAAGCCCCACTCTTTGTTGTTGTTGTTTAGTCGTTTAGTCGTTTCCGACTCTTTGTGACCCCATGGACCAGAGCACGCCAGGCACTCCTGTCTTCCACTGCCTCCCCCAGTTTGGTCAAACTCATGCTGGTAGCTTCAAGAACGCTGTCCAACCATCTCGTCCTCTGTCGTCCCCTTCTCCTTGTGCCCTCCATCTTTCCCAACATCAGGGTCTTTTCCAGGGAGTCTTCTCTTCTCATGAGGTGGCCAAAGTCTTGGAGCCTCAGCTTCAGGATCTGTCCTTCCAGTGAGCACTCAGGGCTGATTCCCTTAAGAATGGATAGGTTTGATCTTATTGCAGTCCATGTGACTCTCAAGAGTCTCCTCCAGCACCATAATTCAAAAGCATCAATTCTTCGGCGATCAGCCTTCTTTATGGTCCAGCTCTCACTTCCATACATCACGACTGGGAAAACCATAGCTTTAACTATACGGACCTTTGTTGGCTAGGTGATGTCTCTTAGTGGAGCACAACTCTTAGCATAGCACAACGACCCAATCCAATAGGTGTCTTATGCTAGCAAAAAAGCATTTGTTTATTTATTTGATTTCATTTCACTGACGAGTGGCTTCTTTCAAAATTTGCCCAAGGCTGCATTCACGGTGCAGTTCCTTCCATTTTCCCAGTGTTTCCCTAACTGTTAATTTCCACATTCAATTTGAGCCACTTCAAGAAATATCGTGGAATGCAGCACAAGTATACTGCTCATTTCCTTGTTATTTGCTTCCAGGAAACAAAAACGCAAATAACACAGAAATGAGTGCTAAACTTGCACTGTAGTCTACTGTAATTCTGGATGTGGCTTTTATTGTCATGCAAAAGCTCAAATATAATGCGGAAATTAACAGGGGAACAGTGGGGAAATAGAATAAATTGTAGTGCAAATGCAGCCTAAGCGATTTCAGAGTAAAAACATCAACAATAAAAGTAATTAAAAACAGTTCCATATATGAAAACAATTCAATGTATATACAAAAAATTCAAATCCAATACAGGTATAGACTGGGACCCAGGGTTGTATCCAAAGTAACACTGAGTAATGTGTCTGGTTACTCAGACACGTTAGAGATTTCCATGCAAGGATTTCCATTTGTGGAACGGGACTTCCCCCTCTTCTCCCTCCATGTGCTCCCCCAAATCTGCTCTCTCTTAGATATCTTGATCCCAAGCTTTGTCCATCAGAACTAACACCTTGAACTTAATCAAATACCTCCCAGTGCAACTGCTATTATGCTTGGTGATCGTTAAGGTTTGTGCACTAACTCTTGCAGAACCCCTTGCACAACAAAGCCAGCCTTTAAACTTGCTGCATTAATGTTATGTTGGATCTCACCTCTGGCTTTTCAGAGCGGAATTTCATGTTCATATTGGGAGAGGTGTTCCAGAAGATATGGGGATATAATACATGCTGATGAGTTTAAAAAACAACAACAAAGTGTGTGGAAATATGGTAAACTGAACTTATGATTGGAAAAGGTAGGAGCTGAGAAAAACTGAAATTGACAAAATTCAGCCATCAGTATTAACATAATATTATTGACAGGCTTGGCTGCACCTCAGCATTCTTCTCAGTATTCTCCTGTTTTATGTTCCATACCTTTTAGTTAAGTACTGGGAAAATCAATACAAAAGCAGTAAAAAAACCCCAAAACCCCAAATAACCTGACCTACACTGAAGGACTGTTGTATGAAACACCAAAGTAATTTATTTGAAAAGCTGGACCAAGGCTTTGGCAGAAATCCACAAATCCCATGAATCTTTGAAGCAGATTTCTGAAAGCAAGACTTTCATAGTTTATATGGAGAACATTCCATATTATTATAGATTCTCTTTCCCCTCCTTCTCCAATACATCTTACAAGTAATAATTTTGCAATTGATGTTACAATGCCTTGAAATTCAATACCAGACCAACAAAATGAAAGCCGTTACGGTTTCATTTTGAGCTGAAATATTTTTTTGAAAAACTTTAAATAGACCATTTTGTCATAATGCTGTGATTTTAAATGCACTAAAAATAGAATTAATAACCATCACATTAACTACTCTTTCATTAAAGGAAGAAATCTAGCACTAAATTATCAAATGATCAAATTTACGAGGCCCGGGTTAGTAAAGATTTTTTGCATGACCATAAATCAGATGTCACGACTCCCGCCTGGCGATTGCTGCAAATTAGGAACTACGGTAAATTTCAACAGACATTAATAATATAAACATCTCCACACTTTAACCAATTGAAAGGATGATGCTGTTTGCTCCCAAATAGATACCTAATCTCTCCCTGTCTTTCTGTCTGTCTGTCTGTCTGTCTGTCTTTATCTTGTTCAGCGAAGACTTGTCACAATTTCTTTGGCGGCTAGTGGATGTTCCAGGATTAAAAAATAATAATAAATGTTGTCATCTTTTTTGAAAGATGAGAGTCTATGAGCGGTCTTATCAGAGGGGAAATGTAACTTGATTTCCAGAAGGCTAAGCAATGATGCTAAGTCACAGTCCCTGGCGTAGGAATAGGGGGGACGGAGGGGCACCTAAGGAGAGTGGTGATCTGCCTAGGGGGCGATTTTGTCTACCCCGGCGGATCGCCAACGCATTGATCTGCTCGGGGGGCCCACACGAGGTTCGAGGCTCACGGCGGCTGCCCCATGCGAGGATCGCCGTGGCTGCCCCACACAAGGATCGCCGTGGCTGTGGCCCTGTGGGCAGGTCGCTCCACCCCATGGGCAGGTCACCCCGCCCCCGCCCCACCGGGTACCAGAGGAGCTAGCTATGCCCCTGGTCACAGTTGCTTTCTTTATTCATATTTAGCTTTACGCATATCTTTAAAAGAGGGGTCAACAGCCTTTGAGGGCCTGTAGGCTGATTAGGGGTGGCTAACCTGCTGTAAGATGCTTACTCAGCTTCAGCTAGCATGGCCGATGGTCAAGGATGAGGGGCGTCATGGCAACATCAGGAGGGATGCAACTTAGTCACCCCTCCTTAAAACCACCCTGTATGGTATGCAGCAAGTAGTCCTATTACCTCCCCGTGTTACAGATGAGAGGCTGAGGATGAGAGGCTGGTTGCTTGCCAGAGTGCTTCATGATGTCATGGGTTTGGCAGGGCTGATAATGCCCTGATTCGCTTCTCATTCTTGGGGTCCTGTATCCAATGAGTGTTCGAATCCAACAGAGGAAATTGCTTAACTAGTTAGACAAGTTTCTTTGTAAGACCGTGACCTTAATTGGGCACTTGAGGGTCCTGATCAGCATCTCAAAAAAAGGAGCTAGGTTGCAAGAGCGACAGCTAAGTGGTGGTGTCCCCCAGACAAATGTATGGGTCTTCCTCCCCTTCTAGCTGCCAGGTAGGAGAACAATAACCAGAAAGTGTGAGAGAGCTGAGCTTGAAAGCGGGCTGGGAGTTAGAGCTGGAGCCAAGCTTGATCTGTCCTGGATCCAAAACTATGACTAAGGGAGAAGCAAGATCTGTTGGGGTGATCATGTTATCAATTTCGTTGGACTGGTCATGCTGTGCGGATGCCTGATTATTGTCTTCCAAAGAAACTACTCTACTCTGAACTTAAAAATGGAAAACGTAATGCTGGTGGTCAACAAAGGAGGTTTAAAGACTGTCACAAGGCAAATATAAAAAAATGTAGTATAAACATCAGCAACTGGGAAACACTGGCCTTCGAGTGCTCCGATTGGAGAACAGCTTTTACCAAAAGTGTCATGGGAAGACACTTGAACTCAGGACGCAAGGGAGAAATGTGCTAAGAGGAAGGCACGCTTGGCAAATCCACACTGTGATCAACTCCCACCCGGGAAACAATGTCTCCACTGTGGAAGGACGTGTGGATCCAGAATTGGCCTCCACGGTCACTAATGGACTCATTGTTAAAACCGTGTTTATGGAAGACAATCTTACTTGGCTACGAGCAATCTCCAAAGAGAAGAAAAGAGAAATGTTGTGAGCCCATCCACCTAATGTTCAGGTTGTAAATATGTGTAAATGGCCACAGAGACCATATAACACCGGTCCTGAAAGATCTACATTGGCTCCCAGTACGTTTCCGAGCACAATTCAAAGTGTTGGTGCCGACCTTTAAAGCCCTAAACGGCCTCAGCCCAGTATACCTGAAGGAGCGTCTCCACCCCCATTGTTCAGCCCGGACACTGAGTTCCAGCTCCGAGGGCCTTCTGGCCGTTCCCTCACTGTGAGAAACGAGGTTACAGGGAACCAGGCAGAGGGCCTTCTCAGTAGTAGCGCCTGCCCTGTGGAACGCCTTCCCATCAGATGTCAGGGAAATCAACAACTATCTGACTTTTAGAAGACATCTGAAGGCTGCCCTGTTTAGGGAATTTTTGTAATGTTTTTTATTATATTTTTAATATTCTGTTGGGAGCCGCCCAGAGTGGCTGGGGAAACCCAGCCAGATGGGCGGGGTATAAAGAGTAAATTATTATAATTCTAATTATAAATAAAACCATACATCCTAAATTCACCCCAGCCTACCATACCCTCCAACATTTCTCCGATGAAAATAGGGATGCCCTATTCAACAACAACAATATTTGAACTCCACCCATCTGACTATTAGCTCCCCTGTAACACTGACTGGGCTGCCTCAGCCACACTGGGCAGCTTCCAACCTATATAAAAACATAATAAAACATTAAACATTTTAAAAATGGCTGCTGTCAGAGCTGCCCGAGGTCCCAGCTCACAAAGGACCAACGCCAGTTCGTTGCTATTTACAAAGGTCTTTATTGAAGTTCAGTTTCCATTTCAAAGCCGCGGCGCGCAGCCCTACGTCTCAAACTCTAGACCGTTGAAGCTCCGTCTGACTCTCCTCCCCCCAGACACCAGTTTAAGACTCTAGCCTTGCTCCACCT
>JAXCMG010000014.1:48143621-48188464 GCA_034642415.1 Podarcis siculus | reverse complement strand
GAGCCTTCAACTGCTGCCTTCAACTGTGGCAGCAGAGCATAGCCATCCTAACTAGTAGCCATCAATAGCTCTCTTCTCCATGAATTTGCCCAGTCCTCTTTTAAACCCATCCAATATGGTGGCCATCATTTGCTCCTGTGCAAGCAAGTTCCATAATTTGACCATGTGCTGCATGAAGAAGGGCTTTCTTTTACCAACCCTGAATCTTCCAACATTCAGCTTTGTTGGACGTCCGCGAGTTCTAGTGTTATGAAAGAGGGAGGAGAACCTTCCTCCATCCATTTCCTCCATGCTATTATGGACATCCATGGCTGGTGAACTTGGAAATATTTACTACATTTGAATAAAATCACAACACATCTAACATACACAGAATGAAAAGGCTTAAGGTCAGTGAGAAAGAGGAGAATTGGTTTGAGAAGATATTGAATTATTTGGGTAGGTTTGAACAATTTGGGGCAATTAAAATGTTAAAAGTTAAATAAACCTTGTGGAGGGAGGAGTCTTAAGGTATATAGAAGTGTACATATGGTTGATTTGAATATGTTATTATTGAATATTATTGAATATGTATATTACTGAATATGTACATTATTGAATATTGTATACCCAATGTATCAGCCGCCTGGGGGGTTTCACTGTTTTTGTTTTGGTGGTTGATAAAAAATAAAATATGTATTTTTTAAAAACAACAACAACACATCTAACAGTCGTTAGACGGTCTTTTCTAGTTTTGCCAAGCAGTGTGCAGGCTGTGTTAAATAAAACAAATACACACACACACACACACACACACACACACACTGAGGAATCTGTGTGCCTGATCTCCTGGTCTGCTGTCCAGGCTTATACTGCTGAGGGGCATCTTCAAAACACCTGCTGCTGTCTCTTCTCACTGATACCATATTCACAAAATACATTTAAAGTGCTATGTTGCCAGTTTACACAATCATGGCTTTCCCCCAAAGAATGCTGTGAGCTGTAGTTTGATAAGGGCGGAGAGGGATTGTCTGTTGAACCACTCAGGGAACTGTAGCTCTGGGAAGGCAATAGGGGTCTCTTAGCAACTCTCAGCACCCTCCACAAACAGCCCCTATTCATAGGGAAGTCTGGGAATTGCAGATCTGGAATCTAATCAGTTCTCTCCGAACAACTCTCAGGACCCTTCAGAAACTACAGCTCCCAGAATTCTTTGGGGGAAGTGAAGACTGTTCACAGTGCTCTAAATGTATGGTGTGAATGTGGACATCCCTTCAAACAGAGGTCTGTCCTCATCAACTTGCATATCTAAGGTTCGTCTTGCTCTGAGTATTTGCAAATCCGAGGCCTAAATCAACAAACAGGTCTTCCAGAACGACTCTTTGCACAAACTGGCATATACTGGAACCAGAGGTGCCAACTCTCTCTGTCTCTCTCTCTCTAAGCTGGGCTCTGTTCTTCAGTCTGTGGAGAGCTTCACTGGAGGTTTTCCAGCAGATAAGCTGGCTTTGAAAGGCAGAAGAGCAGGCCAGGCTGGTTGTTCCAGTGAGTTGGCCACCTCATTTGAAAGGGAGAAATAGCCTATTATGCATTGTGGGCTGATTGCTACAAAGCAGGAGCACTGTTTGATACAGTTCTCTCTCTTTCCTCAGAAAGCCTTGCCTCAGCTGAGTCCAGTTAATTACCATTTCTCCCCCTTCATAGCTTTAATAGCCGTGGGCTCTGCCTCAGGCAGTTAACTACCAGACTAGTCATTAAATACTGGTCAAGATGATTTCTTCAAGATTAGAGTCTCGGCTTTTTATGATTAAAGCCGCGGTTTCCCACCGCAATGGAGGGAAGGAGAGGGGAACAAAAGAGGGACCCTGCAGTTCTGTCTTTGTCACTTGTGGCACCCAGCGGCGGCCTTGTGCAGGGACCCCATGGAAGCCTCACGCTATTAATTCGGATGCACCCAAATTAAAACTTGGCTGCGAACCTTGCGCCCCTTAGTCCAGAGTCCTTACTCAGAACAGCATTTATAGGAGTGTTGGTAAAGGAATGAAGGGTTGGATCAGGGGTCAGCAAACTTTTTCAGCAGGGGACCGGTCCACTGTCCAACAGAGCTTGTGGGGGGCTGGACTATATTTTTTTTTTGGGGGGGGGGGAAATGAACGAATTCCTATGTCCCACAAATAACCCAGAGATGCATTTAAAATAAAAGGACACATGTAAAAACACGCTGATTCCCGGACTGCCTGCGGGCTGGATTTAGAAGGCGATTGGGCCGGATCCGGCCCTTGGGCCTTAGTTTGCCTACCCATGGGTTGGATCATGCAGGTACGGCTACCAGTCATGGTGGCTGTGCTCTTCCTCTATAGTCAGAGGCAGCAACACTCTTGAATACCAGTTGATGGAAACCACAGGAGGGCGGCTCCTGTTTACACTCCAGCACAGCTTGCTGGGAACTTTCGTTTGTGTGCATAGCTTTTGCTTATGCTGCTGGCTTGGAAACGAAAGGGAGAAGACATGTTTTTCCTTTGTCCTGACATACGCTGAATAAACTGCCTGTAAATATGCTCTCACAGCCGTCTGCTGCCATGTGATGGCCTGGGAATCTGATTCAGAGGCTGAATCGGAGGAATCCCAGCCTGCACAGGAGTCCCCGCCTCCAGGGCCGGCTGAGCCGGGGCAGGGGCTTGAATCTGAAGGGCCCCCACCTGTGCTGGATCCTCAGGAGCAGACACCAGCTGAATCCGCTCTGGCTCCGGAGGTGATCGAGGACCCATTGCCTGCAGGCGCTCCTCTCCCAGCCCTGTCAGGGGAAGGTGAGGTTGCCTCTGGGTCCAGTAACCCTCTAGCCTCTCCTGAGCTGCAGAGGCTCAGGGCAGAGAGGCGGAGGGAACTATATTCTCTCAGGAGGTGTGCTCACCTTAAGGCCAGGGGAGGCGAGTCACCTGTGGGCCAGGACCGCCCCAGGCCTCAGAGGAGATAAAGGCCAGTCAGCCCAGTCCCAGGTTGCGGGAGCAACATCATTGGAAAGCTGTTCCTGCCAGCACCCTGACCTGCTCTTCTGGAGTTCCTGACCACGCCCAGCTCCTTGCCTTGGACCCCGCTTCACCCTTGACGGACAGCCTCCAGACCCTTGACCCAGGACCGGACTCAGACTATGCCACACTGTAAACCCCCCGGAACCAGCACATGCCACTTCTGTTTGTGCAGTGTTATTTGCTCTGCTGATTAGAGCGTGCTCCAGCTTCTGAAGGCTTCTGAAGCTGCGGGTCACTGTTTCATGCTGAGCCAAGGACCGGAGATCGCCCGGCTACCGGCCGGTGGGCTTGAGCCAGCTGGGGGCTTGCAAATTGCCCCCGTTCCCTTGGAAGCATCCCAACAGTGGAATGCCCTTTTCCTCAGGTCCTGCTTGTGGGTTTCCTACCAGGATCTGGTTGGCCAATGTGAGAACAGGATGCTGGACTAGATGGGCCATTGGCCTGATGCAGTAGGCTCTACATATGTTCAAATGATTGAAGGCCAGCCAGGAACAAACACAAAGGTATAGCACAGATGATATAGCACACACACACATCACAAAGAGATGCCGGGATGTGGCAAACTCAATTTAAAACTGGGAAACTGAGGAACCAGAAAACTCAAAATATCACAGTGGTCATTGTGAGTTGCTAAAGTAGATGGGCCATTGGCCTGATCTGGCAGACTATTCTTACGTTCTTCCCCCCAGCCCTATGATCTGCTGCTAGTGTCTGTTGGAGGACTAAGGAACCTGATGTCTTCCAGATGCTGTGGACTCCATAGTCAGTTGCCAGGGACTGGACTGAATAGGAGGAATGGGAAATAATAATAATAATAATAATAATAATAATAATTTATACCCCACCTATCTGGCTGGGTTTCCCCAGCCACCCTTCAACAGAATATTAAAAAACATTAAAAGCTTCCCTAAACAGGGCTGCCTCAGATGTCTTCTAAAAGTCTGGTAGTTGTTCTTCTCTTTGACATCTGGTGGGAGGGCGTTCCACAGGGCGGGTGCCACTACCGAGAAGGCCCTCGGTCTGATTGGTTCCTCTCCGAAGAGGAAGAGGAGTGGGAAGTTTTGCCCCCCCCCCACCTCCAGTAGTTTCAGGATGAGAGGAAGAAAGGGATTGTGTGCAGCTGAATGAGGAAATGCCTAGTTAGGAGATAGGGGAGGAGGGGGAAGTTAGAGAGCAGACAGCAGAGATCTCCCTGGAGAGTATGGGAGACCCTCCTAGTCCAAGGGCTCGCTGGTCCCTATGCATTCAAGAACAGAGAATGTGAAGGGATGTGACTTCCTGTGACTTCCTGTAGGTTTCCAGGAAGTTGTTGGGGACGGAAGAGGAGGGACTCAGAGGAGCCAACGTCTCCTATGTGTGGAGACATGGATCTTTTATTTTGCAACCAGATGACTGAATAAAAAGTCATAAAATATGAACTTTTTGTTCTTCTTGCCTCTGAGGCTGCCGGGGGAGCAGAGGATATGCCACGCCTGACATCAATTGTCAAAGATTGTAGAAGCTGCAGCCCAGGATTGTTCAACAACCACAAGTTCAACAGCCCTGATTTACACCCACAGACTCTCATCTCTTCTTTTCACCCTTATTTCTCTCTCTTGGGCGGCAATCCTAACCCCACTTACCATGGAGGAAGCCCCATTGAGTTCAACAGGACTTACTTCTGAGTAGAGATAGTTTGGATTTATTTAGTTAATTTCACCCATACAGATGCCACAATAAATAATACTTATCTGGTGTGGTTTTTACAGCCCTGGCGAAGCCGTTAGAAGTTGGCGTTGTGTTGCCACAGTAGTAGTTCTGATCGAAATAACTGGAAAAATCCCCCAGACATTTAAAATTATGATTTTTAAAGGTTGCCTATATTATCCTGCCAAGTGGTAAGGAACAGTTTGCCAAACATTTGCTTATTTTATTACAGGACTTGTACCCCACCATTTTTACAAATGTCTTAAGGTGGCTTGCAATAAGATTTGTCAATTTGTTGTTGGCCATCCACCAAGTTGGCGAGGCTCATTTGACACCAACACAAACTTGAGCCTTTAGTATCATCAGCCCAGAGATTCAGTAGATGCCTTCTGTTTTAGCCTTTAAACAACAGCTGAAAAATCTATCTCCAAAATAGTCAATGGTCTCTGATTTTAATTTTTCATGTGTTTTTATTATACATAAATATAAGCGGGTGGTAAGGTCTTCTTTCTTGCCAACAAAGGTCCGTATAGTTAAAGCTATGGTTTTCCCAGTAGTGATGTATGGAAGTGAGAGCTGGACCATAAAGAAGGCTGATCGCCGAAGAATTGATGCTTTTGAATTATGGTGCTGGAGGAGACTCTTGAGAGTCTGCAAGAAGATCAAACCTATCCATTCTGAAGGAAATCAGCCCTGAATGCTCACTGGAAGGACACATCGTGAAGCTGAGGCTCCAATACTTTGGCCACCTCATGAGAAGAGAAGACTCCCTGGAAAAGACCCTGATGCTGGGAAGGATGGAGGGCACAAGGAGAAGGGGACGACAGAGGACAAGATGCCTGGACAGTGTTCTTGAAGCTATCAGCATGAGTTTGACTAACCTGCAGGAGGCAGTGGAAGACAGGAGTGCCTGGTGTGCTCTGGTCCATGGGGCCATGAAGAGTCGGACACTACTAAATGACTAAACAACAACAAAAGGTCTTTTTTACTACGTGGCCAGAGGAAATGCCTCTGGACAAGGTGAGGCAGGGTGTGGGGGCAGGGAGGTATGTATGGCGGCAGCAGAAACTGTCCCAACAACTCTGTGGGTTCATAGCATGGTTACATGACCCTGAGATCAGACAAGAGGACCCCAGAAACAGCATGTCCGTTATTGAAGCAGACGGAACAGAGGCAGCTGCAAATAATGAAGCCGTGTCACACGAAATTACCCCGAGTCTTCCTCTAAAAATCATCACCCCACACTTGCCACCCAGAAACAGGCAGGTAAGCTGAGGTTACAGCCTCCCTCTTCCACTTCTGCTAAGCTGATAACACAGAGAGACATATTGACGGGGGCCGAAGGAAAACATTAAATATTTCATCAGTAAGATTATACCCTGCAAAGACAGATGTTGGGAAGCTGTAATATTTAAAAATAAAGAGATAAACACATGCTTTTCGGGACGGACGGACGGATTTTTATTTTCCACTGCGGGAAGGGAGACGAGGGAATTGGGAGATTTATTGTATAAGCAGCGAATGGGAAATTACGGTTTCCTTAAAGCAGATTAACAGCAAATAGTCTTCATTTACTCACATAAGCAGCAACAAGGAGTGGAAGGAGGGGAAATCGGCTTGGAATAGGCTGAAGGGAGGAAGAGATGTTTGCAAATCTGACTCACCATCCCAGACACTAGGTGGCGCACCTAGGAAGAGCCTAGAGGGGCGCAGTTTTCATTCACCTCCTTCTGAAGGTGGCTTCTTGGAGCAGCAAGATCAGATGAAAGGAAATTTACAGAAGATACGGAAGGTTTTCTTCTTGTCCTGAATCGAGTTTCTGGCTGGGGGGTGGGGAAGGGAGGTAATAATAATAATAATAATAATAATAATAATAATAATAATAATAATTTATTATTTGTACCCCGCCCATCTGGCTGGGTTTCCCCAGCTACTCTTGGTAGCTTGCAACAAAGATTAAAAATACATCAAAATGTCACACATTAAAAACTTCCCTGAACAGGATTGCCTTCAGATGTCTTCTAAATGTTAGGTGGTTGTTTATCTCTTTGACATCTGCTGGGAGGAAGTTCCACAGGGCGGGCGCCACTACTGAGAAGGCCCTCTGCCTGGTTCCTTGTAGCTTTGCTTTTCGCAGTGAGGGAACCGCCAGAAGGCACTGTAACTCAGCGTCCAGACAGAACGATGGGGGTGGAGACGCTCCTTCAGGTACCCTTCACCTGTGGAGAGAATGAATGCTGTGATTGATTTAGGGTTTGGGGAGAGCATCTGAAGAGGCAGAGTGTCGCTATGCAGGTGGTCCCAGGTTTAACCACTGATGTCTCCAGTTAGGACTGGGAGATACCCTGATCCGAAGCTCTGGAGAGCCACTGTCAGTAAGTCTCAACAGTAAAGAGTTACAGGATTGCACCCAAAATAGAAGCACTTTCCCAACCGCAATCACTCTCCACCCACACCTCCTAAAACTGGGACTGGTCCAAGACATTATGATGCCTGAGACGAAGGACAAAATCGCACCTTCCTCCTTTTTACATACATTGGCAAGCATAAAGGTAAAGGTAAAGGGACCCCTGACTGTTAAGTCCAGTCGTGGCCGACTCTGGGGTTGCGGCGCTCACAGCTTCCGGGTCATGTGGCCAGCATGACTAAGCTGCTTCTGGCGAACTTCATGAGTCCTTGGGTTGCTGTTGCCAGTCAGTGTTGACAATATTGAGCTAGATTGGCCAAAACAGAACACCTGAGCAGCATAGGCCAGTTTCATGTGCAAACGTTTCATACCTTTGGACAGCAAGCAAAGTCTGATATTCTTCTTATGAACAAAGCCTTCTTTCGCCTGCCCCAAATAGCCTTTTTTTTCTTTTTCCAAAGGACACACAGCCTTCTTTGAAATCTATAGTTTCTGGCATATCTAGGGTAAGCTTAGACTTGGAACTTACCAGTCTTGTCAGTTGCTAACTTTGCACCATATTTCACGGGCTCACCCTGGCAATAATTAGTTGTCCAGAACAATTAAGAGCCATCTCTCTGGGTGAAGCACTCAAATGAACATTTAGCAACTAAGTTGTTAAAATGACCCAGCAGGAAGGCAAGCAAAGGAGGATTTAAGGACGGGCTGCTTTTCAGTCATCCTTGTGGCTTTAGATGCTGGTTCAGGAGTTTCTGCAAGCTCTGCACTCCTGGCCGGCCAGAGAAATGGCACATTCCGGTCGGGAGACTGGCAGCCCGACGGCATTGCTCAAGTCAGCGTGCCTTTCAAGTGACCTGATGGCTTTTGGCGGAACTCCCCAGAAGTCTCACGCCTGAGGAGAGTCGATTCAGCTAAATGCTTCGATGTCCCCAGGAAACAATGGCTCTGTCCCAGAACATAACATGGCACATTCTGTATTTTACAATCGGAAAGGTGTTTGGCCATTCTGGAGCTCTCAGCTGAAACTGCTCATCCTTCTACAGTCCCACAAAGAGTACTGTAGCAATTAGAGTGTTGGACTAGGACCTGGGAGACCAGGGTTTGAGGTTCAGTGGGGTGACCTTGGGCCAGTCCCTTTCTCTTAGCTTAACCTACCTCACAGAGCAGTTGTGGGGATAAAGTATACCACATAGAAGGCCTATATACACTGCTGTGAACTCTTTGAGGAAAGGTAAAGGGTAAAGGGACCCCTTACCATTAGGTCCAGTCGTGGCCGACTCTGGGGTTGCGGCGCTCATCTCACTTTATTGGCCGAGGGAGCCGGCGTACAGTTTCCGGGTCATGTGGCCAGCATGACTAAGCCACTTCTGGAGAACCAGAGCAGCGCACGGAAATGCCGTTTACCTTCCCGCTAGAGCAGTACCTGTTTATCTACTTGCACTTTGATGTGCTTTCGAGCTGCTAGGTTGGCAGGAGCAGGGACCAAGCAACGGGAGCTCACCCCGTCATGGGGATTCGAACCGCCAACCTTCTGATCGGCAAGTCCTAGGCTCTGTGGTTTAACCCACAGCACCACCCGCATCCACCTTGAGGAAAAGTGGGGTGTAAATGTAAATAAATAAAAAAATCAAGTGGAGGCAGGGTGCTGAAGAACAGGATGAGAATAAATGCAAAACACACAGGGCTTCTTCCTTCCATTCTGTCCACAGTGCCATAAGCAAAGGGCATGAAATTATTACTTTTATTTATATTGAGTTCCCACAATAACATATTTTTTCTTTCTTACAGATAACAGCATACAATAGCCAACATCAATCTGAGAAACCAAAGTGTCACAAGAGGAATGTGTACATAAAAAGGGTAATAATGATCCTTCTGTAAGATTTCGTTATTTATACAGTGGTACCTTGGGTTAAGTACTTAATTCGTTCCGGAGGTCCGTTCTTAACCTGAAACTGTTCTTAACCTGAAGCACCACTTTAGCTAATGGGGCCTCCTGCTGCCGCTGTGCCGCCAGAGCACGATTTCTGTTCTCATCCCGAAGCAAAGTTCTTAACTCGAGGTACTATTTCTGGTTTAGCGGAGTCTGTAACCTGAAGCGTATGTAACCTGAAGCGTATGTAACCCGAGGTACCACTGTACTCTGATTATGAAATCCCAATTTCTCTTTTAGATAAGGAGTCTTCTATATTGGTGGATGAGATGTGAGATATAAAGTCCCACCATATTGCATAGAACTGTTCTTTGGCGCTGGCCACCCAGAGTTTGTGGGTTATTTCCCCCCTCCAGCAGTCACCAGTGTCCACATGTCTTAAAGATTTAAATCACTTAGCATCTTCCACTGTTGCGCTATGAAAATTCTAGCCCCTGCTAACGTCCAGGTCCCATGGACTGCAAGAAGATCAAACCTCTCCATTCTGAAGGAAATCAGCGCTGAGTGCTCACTGGAAGGACAGACCCTGAAGCTGAGGCTCCAATACTTTGGCCACCTCATGAGAAGAGAAGACTCCCTGGAAAAGACTCTGATGTTGGGAAAGATGGAGGGCACAAGGAGAAGGGGACGGCAGAGGACGAGATGGTTGGACAGTGTTCTCGAAGCTACCAGCATGAGTTTGACTAAACTGCGGGAGGCAGTGGAAGACAGGAGTGCCTGGCGTGCTCTGGTCCATGGGGTCATGAAGAGTCAGACACGACTAAACATCTAAACAACAACAACAACACACACACACTCCCTACATTGATAGAACTCTTGGGCATTCCCACCATAAATGGGAAAAAAGTGTGCAAAGGCAATGAAATCTGTGATTTGCTTTGGGCAAAGGAGGCATTCTGCATGGTTCCTAAGCCTTGCAATGAAGGATAAACAAAAGCTAGGCAAGCCTTGTTGGCGGAGTTGCCCTTGTTTAATTAGATCTTATTGATACAGGAGCAGCTGAACCACTTCCCTGTCTTTATAGACTAAGCATGTGTTGGGTGACAAAGCCGCGAGGGGCACTCTGGCCTTCTCCCCTGTGCCTTGGTACCAGCAGGAAGGTTGGAGTGAATTGCTTCTCTGCTGATATAATTCCTCCCCCCGCTCTTTCCGAAAGTTCGCAGGTTAGGCCTGAACATCTGCGAGCTCCTCAGCTGAGGTTCCAGCAGCTGCTTCTTGTGCTGTGCTGTTCGCTCGCTGCTTTTGTGACTTGCTCTCAGCTCCATCGCAAAAGGAGGACCTGCAGGATAATATATGTGCATCTTATTACGGGCTAAGATACAGACATCACCTCTGGCACCCGACTTTGGCCTGATTATCATTGCCAAACCAGGCAAAATATGTCTGAGGTCACAATACCGAGACTGGAACAGTTGTGAATAAGCCAAAGGGGGAAGAGAGAGACAAAATAGCTTGCCCTCCATAGAAACAACTCACCCCCCCACACACAAAAAGCTGCTTTATTTCAGCCTCAGTAAAACTGTTTGTTAGCCCCTAAAAAGAATCCTTGTACCTAACAGCAACATAGCACAACCTTATGTTTCCCTTGGAAACATCCAAAGCGATTCAATGGGCTCAAATAAATGGGAACATTAGCTGGGTTACACTGTGGAGCAGCTGAGACTATTCACAATTTTCCAGGACCCCCCCCCCCCATAGCTTCAAAAACTGGTCCGCTTTTTAATTTTCTAATTTTGTTTTTGCTTCAGCATTGCTGGCAAAAACATTTTTAATGTCCACTCTCTCTTTTGACCATTTGCTGTAAATGATCTCACCATATACTTGTTATCTGATTGGCCACATAACATTGTGACGTCATCCTGGCTACTGTATGATGTAACTGGCAGAAACCAGTAGATAGCTATAGATTGATTTTATTGATCTCTTTTATGAAAGTGTGGATATTCAAGAAAGCAAGCAAATGTAGCTGCAAATGTATCTTTAGGTTTGGGAAGCAACGCCACCTGTTTCAGAGCTGCTCTGTGCCTTTCCAATTTGACTTGATATCCAGGACTGTGTTAGATATGTTGAAAATGAAGCCCTGTTTTTTCCTCATTCCCTATAATGGGGAGCCTAAAAATGGCCATAACATTATTATTTTTTTACTTGTCACACAAGTGGATGATATTTGCAGGCGTAGCAGTCTCCCCAGAGAGAATAAAGCCTGCCAAATCTGTAGGCAAATAGAACTAGGAGATTTCATGCAGAGCACCTTTAAATCTTCTTCTTCTTCTTCTTCTTCTCCTTCTCCTTCTCCTTCTCCTTCTCCTTCTCCTTCTCCTTCTTCTTCTTCTTCTTCGAAAATTCTGCCAGAATTGGATGCAATTTGTAGGCACAGTCATGCCTTCTGAGAGGTGCCAAATTTCATAATGATAGTTGCAGTGGTATTCTCACCATTTGCCAATTTGGGATTGGGTACACTTGGAATCATAAGGGATGGGGTGGGAGAAAAGGATCATAGATAACTAGAATTGTTTGGGATTCTGGTGGGTGTGTCCATAGATCTGGGAAGATATAGCCTCTTATCCCTGGTAAAGAGAGAGAGAGAGAGAGAGAGAGAGAGAGAGAGAGATCTCAACTGACCAACTTGGTTGCCTTTTAAGGAGGACTGAACAAATTCATGGAGAATATCAATGGCTACCAGCCATGATGGTTGTGTTCTGCCTTCACAGTCAGAGGAAGCTATGCTTCTGAATACCACTTGCTAGAAACCACCAAACGGGAGAGTGCTCTTGTGCTGAGGTCTTAAAGGCTTGGATCAACTGAACCTTAGGGATGTGGGGTGCCGACGAAAGAAGAATGGCAGACGAAATTAATGGACCATGCAGAATTGGACAAAATGACAGGAAGGATTCGAAATCTGCGGGACCAGAGATTTACAAAAGATTGGAAGAAGTATATGAATTATTTGAAGAGCAATTGTAACCAACAAATTATGCTAGTAGGACTACAATAAGTTTTGTAAGGAGAAATATACAAAGTGTTACAAAGTAGAAAAAGATAGAGATATTGTTTAAGAGTTTTAAATGTAATATGGAAAGTAAGAAATGCATACTAAGAGATTAGACTGGAAAATTTTCAGACAGGACTGATGGAAGTCAAAAAACTGATTAAGATGTAAAAGTATGTTTAATTATTGTTGAAAATGGTATGTTAAAAAACTAATAAAAAATTTATACAAATATAAAAAAAGAACCTTCAGTGTGAAAGGCCCTGCTAGAATAGTCTATTGGATCAGGCCAATGGTCCATCAAGTCCAGCATCCTGTTCCCACAGTGGCCAACTTGATGCCTGTGGGAATCCTAAAACAGGATATGATCACAACACTCTCTCCTCCTGTGCTGTTCAGCAACTAATATTCAGCGGCATTGCTGCCTTCAACAAGAAGCATATTGCTCCCCATGTTGGTTCCTCTCTGGTAACCATTCAGGAATACAGGATTATTTCCCATCCAAAAGGCTCTAGGGCTAGACATAGGGTTAGGCAATCATGGAGTTGGAAGGGACCCTGAGGATCATCTAGTCCAACCCCTTGCAATGCATGAATGTAGCTTTCCCTTACGGGAATCAAACCTACAACCTTGGCGTTATCAGCACCATACTCTAACCAACTGAGCTATCCATGCTCTGTTGGTGCCTAGTTCATTATCACTTCTGTTTCAGATATCCACCAGGGCCTGTCATCTTCCAATTGCTACTGAACTTCAGTTCCCACCCTCCTCTAACACTGGCCAACATAATCGGAAGGGTCGTGGATTTGTACCCCTCAACCTGGATAGGATGGGGAGGAGAAAGATCTGAGCTTTTTCATGGTCCTCTTCCCCATCCTGGGGAATTAAACCTAGCAGTAGTGATGGGCAGGACGGTGCTCACCTGACTTGCCATTGGCTGAGTTTCTGCTACTTGCTGGGAGGTAGAGGGGAAGGGGAAAGTCAGCAGTGAGGTCAGTGTGGTGCAAACCCACCAGCAAAGGCACTGGATTGACTCCATGCGTACATCTGCGCTGCAATGTTGACACTACTGGACTCTAGACTTTGACAGCACAATCTACTTTGTTGGCACTGGGATCCCACTCCACGTTTCGTTTATCTCAACCCCTCGAAGCAGTGTTGTCGGAGTTACTGGGCTGGCAGTATTAAAACTGCATGACCCTGGCTTGTTCATTCTGAATGTCAACCAGTCAGACAGAGAGCTAGCTATAATCCAAGACACAACCACCAAGTCCTACTAAAACTGAGAACCCGGCCGAAAGGCAGACTGAGATGCTGAGCAATTCGTGGGGATTTGGCAAAGTTCTTTGAAGGTCTACCAATGGGGGCATCGTTGGAAGAAGTCTGGCTTGCAGCAGTTCATTATTAAGGATGCCTGAATGATGTCCCTATTTCCCCATTGCTCACTTTTATGTGGGGGCCGGTCTGGAACGCAGTATATTATGCAACGGCTTTGTCATGTCTCAGCAATGATATTAAGAGTCTGATGCTAAACAGGTTCCGAGGAAATGAGGAGGGGGAAAAAATGACTTACTATATTTACCCTGAAACAAGATTCAATCTGCCACTGTATTTAATGCTATATTTTTCATTATCTCACAAGCATATGTTGGAAGGGCTACAGATGATGAAGTTAGCTGCTGGGCAGAGCTATCATCAGTGCTTTCCATCTTTATTTTAATAAGAGGAATGAGCAAATTGTTTGTGACCTTCGTGAAGGGCTTCCTGGAAGACAAGGAAACCTCACTCGCAACAGAATCACTAGCCTGGAGCCCTGCTGAATATTCAAAGCTCTTGTTCTGAATAAATTGCGTTTCAATAAAGCTATTGTGTCTGATGGAGTCATAGCTGCCATGGAAGCAATGAGCTCTGTAGGCAAAAAATGCTTGTATAAGACCCCCACTCCACCCCAATATTGGCAGCAAAGCGTTGTCTGAACCACTAAAGAGCTACAGGAAATACCTTTCTATTTGATGACAAAATTGGACATGCCCAGAGGAAGGCAACTAGGATAGTGGCATGAGATTTCTGGAAGCCAAGTCCTATGAGAAATCTAATAATAATAATAATAATAATAATAATAATAATAATAATAATAATAGTCCTACTGAAAGTAGGCCCATTAGAATTAATGGCCATGTCTAATTTAGATCTATTGATTTCAATGGGTCTACTCTGAGTAGAACGTTGTTGGGGACAACTCATTAGTTTTACTTAATTTCTGAATAGATTTGCAAATCTGTGTATCAAGGTGTTTTGTGCTGCTTCTGAGCTGGCCAGAGAGAGATGTTTAGTTTGAACTCAGCTATGGTAGCGTGAAGATCTTGTATGATCCTTTGATTCTCCAACTGATTGTTCATTGCAGTGTGCCCACTCTTTCGTTGTGGTATGAGTCAAGACCCCCATCAGCACTATGTCTTTAATGCAGTAATCCTAACACTTTAAGCAGTTGTGGCTTTCCCTAAAGAATCCTGGGAACTTTCTTAAGGTGCTGAGAGTTGTTTGGATACCCCCGATCCCCTCCCAGAGCTACAACTCCCAAAGTAGTTTAATGATCAAGTCTTCTTTCCAGGAAATTCTAGGAATTGTAGTTCTGTGAGGGGAATAAGGGTATGAACTGGAGAACACACCTTCCAGGGATAGATCTGAGATACACTTGAGTATTGGCACCCTCAACCTTGGCATGACCTTAGCATCTCTGTGCATTTCTTTTGGTCCTGGGCTATGTGACCTTTTATATGCCTGTTGTCTTTGTCCATGGAGTTTTCTTGGCAGGGATACTGGAGTGGTTTGCCGGTTCCTGCTCCAGGTGGATCAAGTTTGGTCAAAACTCTCCACTATGACCTGTCCATCTTGAGTGGTCCTGCACAGCATAGCTCATAGCTTCTCTGAGTTATTCAAGCCCCTTCACCACAGCAAGGCAGTGATCCATGAAGGGGCTGCAAGAAGATCAAACCTCTCCATTCTGAAGGAAATCAGCCCTGAGTGCTCACTGGAAGGACAGATCCTGAAGCTGAGGCTCCAATACTTTGGCCACCTCATGAGAAGAGAAGACTCCCTGGAAAAGTCCCTGATGCTGGGAAAGATGGAGGGCACAAGGAGAAGGGGATGATAGAGGGCAAGATGGATAGACAGTGTTCTCGAAGCTACCAGCATGACTTTGACCAAACTGTGGGAGGCAGTGGAAGACAGAAATGCCTGGCGTGCTCTGGTCCATGGGGTCACGAAGAGTCGGACACGACTAAACGACTAAACAACAAATGTGACCTTTTGACACTTCCCCTTCCTTCTCCCTGTTCCACATGGGGGTAGCCATTGCTTTGCACTAAATTAGCTTTGGAAACGAGGAGATGGGAGAGAGAGAGAGAGAGAGAGAGAGAGAGAGAGCAGTGTGTGTGGCAAATATATTCAGCGTGCAATGTGATGGAGACAGCAGCAGTTGTGACTGTACCAAGGCAGGTCTGCAGCCAAATGCAATGTGGATCGCCTCCTTTGCCAAGTGCAGATGGACGCTGCAGCCATCTGGCCTCAGGCAGCCAAGTATCCAGCAAGACTCCCAAGATGAGCCACAAAGGTGGCAAACATATTTAACCAAGGGGGCTCAAAGCTACCTCTATTATGTCCTCCATCTGCTTCTTCCAGCCCACCAGCCTACTCGGCAATATCCAATACGGCTTGAGCCTCAGTCACTCGGCTTCCATCAAAGCCTTTTATTGCAGAATGAAATAGTTATTCCTCAAATAAACCGAGTTTGCACATAGCGTCATATGCCAGCACAGAGGGCAGACACGTTCATGTGAATAAATAGAGCAAGGGCACCAAAAACGATGAGGACAAGCAAACGGGGAGCCTAAATGTATTAAGTACTGACTGCAAAGACACATGCATCTATGGATGGGGGATAAATTCAGTTTGGTTTGCATGCTAATGAGAAACGACCCAATGCGCACTTTTCAAACCAATATGCGATCTGAAGCACAAGTATCTTTCAAAATTCACCATGCTTTGAATTTTGTAATACGGTTCTCCAGCCAAGCCGTGTCTACAAAAATGCATAAATTAGAGGCAAGCGTGCATCAGAATGCATGAGTGAGTGGAAATAACATACCAAAATGCATTATATAAGGGGGAAATGTTTCCACTAAGGGGGGAATTCACACTAAAACACTGGCATCTGTTCTGGAGGAGAGCAGCAGAAAGCTATATAACAGGGTGTTCTGAGGGTCTGGGGTTTTGCTGGTCTGGGATCTGCTGGAACCAGAGCTGGCACCAACCGGCAGGAGACCCAATCCAGGCCTGATTGCTGTGCAGATGGAAGGATCAGACCCAATCTGCTCCATCCTTCTTCCGCCACTGTGAGTGGCTGGGCCGTGGGATTCGGCAGTGGAAGCAGGAAGTTAGGTAGCTCAGTTGGTTAGAGAGTGGTGTTACTAACACCAAGGTTGCAGGATTGATCCCTGTATGGAACACCTGCATACTTCTGCATTGCAGGGCATTGGACTAGATCATAGCTGTCAACTTTTCCCTTTTCTTGCTAGGAATCCTATTCGGAATAAGGGAATTTCCCTTAAAAAAAGGAAACGTTGACAGCTATGGGCTAGATGATCCCCAGGGTCCCTTCCAACTTGATAATTATATGATTCTAATATTTGTACGTTTCTTAATCAAAAAAATAAAACCTGTAAGTGGTTTACAGGGAAATGATTTTAATTAAAATTAGCAACAAAAGCCCAATTGAAACAGTAAATGCAATAAAATGGCATGTCCATTGGGATGCAGAAGAGTGGAGTCATTGGTGTGTATATATATTGGGAAAGTCCACTAGTAGGCCTTTAGCCCAGGCCTTCTTGGGGGGGGGGGGAATGCTTACATCCCTGTTATGGGGTAAGGTGTGAAATGGCCTTCCTTGTCAGAGAACCAGGAGGTGATGTGGTTCACCACTAGATGCAACACACGATGCCAAGCCCGGGTTTGGTATCATACAATGTGTGGAACTGCTCCATGGTTGCAGCCACTCTGACAATTCTTCTTGCATCTGTTTAGTCGTCTTATTTTGAAGTCCAGTCCATGAGGAGTAATAACCTCCGTGAACGACAAGGAGACGGCAAGCGAAATGTCCCCCACTTTTCGCGACAATTTCTGCCTCTCCTCCTAAACCATCTGCTCATGAGCGCTGGTGGTTGAATGGAAGGTGTAAATCTGGCGTCTCATTGATAGGGCTCCTCCATTGTTTTTGGCTGATCTGCAGCTTCCTGGATGTTTTCCAGGCCTTCTCTCATATAGCCAAGGTTGCCGTCATCCAGCGCAAATGCCATATGTTAAGATTCAGATGACATACTACCGAAAAAGTCGCAAATGATTATGCCGTGTCTCTTTTTACAGGGCTTTGATTAGAAATATTTATGTAAATGTACCTTCAGAAGAGAAATGGCAGTTGGTGTTAGGCAGCCAAACGTGTGGCTGCTATAATGAGATACTTTGACTCAGCCGCAGTGTTGCCTCAGAAACAATCTGAATTAACAGTAATGAAAAAATTACTCTTTTCCTTCTTTCTGTCTTAAAATGAAGGGGGGGGGGAGAGACCCATATCTTGATCTTAGATGAGATTTTAATTTTTTTGTTATCGTTGCCGCCGCCACTGCTTCTTTCTGGAATATTCAAAAGAGGAAAATAAATGTCGGCTCATGCAGTGAAGGAAGGAAACACTGAAATTCAAATTCTTAGGAGGGATCCAGATGCTACAGATTCAGAACCACACAATCATTCCTCTTGGGGAGACTTGGGAATCATAGTTTTGGGAGTGGAAGGGTCTTAGTATTTCACCAAGCCACAACTCCAGAGATTCCTGGAGGGGCAAAGGAACAATTTATGCGAAAGAAGTATATAGCAGGTGTCGGGCAACCCAGTCCAGATCAGGACCCAGGTGGCGTCTATGGGGCTTTAACCCCTTTTGTGCTCTGCTTAAAAGGTAAAGGGACCCCTGACCATTAGGTCCAGTCTTGACCGACTCTGGGGTTGCGGCGCTCATCTCGCTCTATAGGCCATGGGAGCTGGCGTTTGTCTGCAGACAGCTTCCGGGTCATGTGGCCAGCATGACTAAGCCGCTTCTGGAGAACCAGAGCAGCTCACGGAAACACCGTTTATCTTCCCGCTGGAGCGGTACCTATTTATCTACTTGCACTTTGATGTGCTTTTGAACTGCTAGGTTGGCAGGAGCTGGGACCGAGGAACGGGAGCTCACCCCGTTGTGGGGATTCGAACCGCCGACCTTCTGATCAGCAAGTCCTAGGCTCTGTGGTTTAACCGACAGCGCCACCCACGTCCCTTGTGCTCTGCTTACCAGATGGAACTATTGATGGGAATGATGACGGCACCATCCTTGTAGAATTTTACAGTTGGAATCTGGTCATCTTCCTCCTCAGTGCAGGATCCTCACAACTGGCGTGTCCTCTACAGATGACTGTCCAGTCCTGACTTAAATATCTTCAGCAAATGTGAATCATCATTGTTGTACACATGGTTGCCGATGAGGTTTGGGGGATTTTGTTTTGCAAAATAACACAAGCTCTTTCCTCTTCCTAGGGCAGCCTTTCTCAACCTGTGGGTCCCCAGATGTTGTTGAACTACAACTCCCATCAGCTCTAGCTAGCAAGGCCAGAGCTCAGGGATGATGGGAGTTGTAGTCCAACAACATCTGGGGACCCACAGGTTGAGAACTGCTGTCCTAGGGGCTGCTGAGGCAGAAGTAAAGGAGGCAGACCAGGTGGTTCATATAACCAGTGGCGGAACTTCATGCTCTGGCACTGGGGGCAGAGAGCAGACAGGGGCTTGGCTGGTGCGCATCCTGGGGGCATACCACACCACCTGCGAGGGTGTGGCACCTAGCGTGGGGGTCAGCTGTGATGGCAGCCCCCCGGGATTGTGGTGCCAGGGGTGGTACGTTCCTCCCACCCCCTCTTCCTCCACCAGTGCATATAACCAATGGAAAGAGACAAACCTGAGTGAGTATTTTTTTTAAAAAAAACACAACCCAAACCAACCACCATAGGTATATAGATATAGATGATGCATTGTATATATGAAGAATCAGTCCCTCCCTTCATTGTGTGTTTAGTTAAGAATTTCAGTTAAGAGCAGGCTTCCTCAAACTCGGCCCTCCAGATGTTTTTGGCCTACAACTCCCATGATCCCTAGCTAGCAGGACCCAGTGGTCAGGAATGATGGGAACTGTAGTCTCAAAACATCTGGAGTGCTGAGTTTGAGGAAGCCTGGTTAAGAGGGGCCAACTGTCTTTTCTTGTTTTGTACCTCAGACCTGCCTTGTGCTATCGTATTTAGTATCTCCTAATAATAATAATAATCGAATTTTTATACAGCCCTATACCTGGGGGTCTCAGGGCGGTTCACAAAATAATGTTATTTTGTCACAGTTTCCTTTATTATTTCTTCATTGTTAAAGCTTATTTTACATTTATGTGAGCCACTTATTTTTCCCAACTGAAAACAAAACTCTGCTGAGGAAAGGTGTGGAAAGCCCCAAACTGTGCGAGTGAGGGGATATCCCCAGTTTGATTTTGATAATCATCCCCTCACCTCCACAACATACCCAAGGGTATGCATTACCGGCACCTTGTTTCCTGCCTTGGCAGAAAGGTAGCCTATGAATGCTGCAAAATAAAACCAGCAAAAATAGAGTTCTGTGCCTTAAGAAGCCTACAGTCCACGGCTGCACACAAACTGTGCCTTTAAAAGCACGTAGCTTCCCCCAGTGAATCCTGAGGACTCCAGTTTACCTTTTAAAGGTAAAGGACCCCTGACCATTAGGTCTAGTCGTGACCGACTCTGGGGTTGTGGCGCTTATCTTGCTTTATTGGCCGAGGGAGCCGGCGTACAGCTTCCGGGTCATGTGGTCAGCATGACTAAGCCACTTCTGGCGAACCAGAGCAGCGCACGGAAATGCTGTTTACCTTCCCGCCGGAGTGGTACCTATTTATCTACTTGCACTTTGACATGTTTTCGAACTGCTAGGTTGGCAGGGGCAGGGACCGAGCAACGGGAGCTCACCCCGTTGAGGGGATTCGAACCACTGACCTTCTGATCGGCAAGTCCTAGGCTCTGTGGTTTAACCCACAGCTCCACCTGCGCCACCTTTTACAGAGCTACAATTTCCAGCACCATTGACAAACTACAGTTCCCAGGATTCCTTGGAGGGAGACGTACGCTTTGAATGTATGGTGCTTGTACAACCTATAATTCCAAAGGGGAGGAGCTGGCAGGAATAGGAAAGGGGACAGACCAGAGGTGAGAAAGGGGAGAATTAGCACAAGGCTAAGACTGATCCGTGTTGGGTGAGCGAAAGTGAAGTTACATTCTCAAGCGCATACAGGAGCATGCTGATCCATGCTGCCTTCTAAGTGTGGTGCCTCAATGCGCACACTCCCTGGGTGGGCTGTCACCATGGGATCAACTCACACATGATTATGCGAAGGATCAGCATGATCGGCTGTCACTGATTTCACTGACATCTGTCCCCACAGTGAGACAAGCTGCAAACATGAATTATTGAGGACGTACACATGCGGATCTGTGTCATGATTACGCCAAACAATACACTTTGCCGCACTCTTGAGAGACGAAGGCAGAGAGGCTGGCGGCCAGCTGCCTTTTAACCCTTGTTGACAAGCTGTTCCCATCTTTCCCGGTACTCAGACTTCCTCGGTTTCTAAGAATTGTTGCCTGCACGGCTCTCGTACTGTTAATAGCATTATTGCCAAAGCAACGTGAACACAGCGGTGGTAGTTACCGTTCGCCGTTAGCTTTATTTCAAACGGTCCTTTACACAATAATAATAGGGATGTTAGCCATGTGGCACTCATGTTTGTTTTCCTGGAAATGCACACGTCATAACGCACCAGGGGACATTCTGTAAAATATGATAACATGCAGCTAAGAATTATCAGGGGCGATGAAGCACAGTGCATGCAGAACCCTCTTTGAAAACGTTTGTGGCCTGCTGGAGGTTATCGAGCACAGTTCAAAGTGTTGGTGCTGACCTTTAAAGCCCTCAACGGCCTTGGCCCTGTATACCTGAAGGAGCGTCTCCACCCCCATCATTCAGCCTGGACACTGAGGTCTAATTTTAAAGGCCTTCTGGCAGTTCCCTCACCGCGAGAAGTGAGGTTACAGGGGACCAGGCAGAGGGCCTTCTCAGTGATGGCGTCCACCCTGTGGAACGCCCTCCCATCAGATGTCAAAAAAATAAACAACTATATAACATTTGGGGATGCGGGTGGTGCTGTGAGTTAAACCACAGAGCCTAGGACTTGCCAATCAGAAGGTTGGCGATTCAATCCCCGCAACGGGGTGAGCTCCCGTTGTTCGGTCCCTGCTCCTGCCAACCTAGCACTTTGAAAGCACGTCAAAAGTGCAAGTAGATAAATAGGTACCGCTCTGGCGGGAAGGTAAACGGCGTTTTCGTGCGCTGCTCTGGTTTGCCAGAAGCAGCTTAGTCATGCTGGCCACATGACCCGGAAAAACTGTCTGCAGACAAACACTGGCTCCCTCGGCCTATAGAGTGAGATGAGCGTGCAACCCCAGAGTCGTCTGCGACTGGACCTAACGGTCAGGGGTCCCTTTACCTTTACCTTTAATGCTTGTGAATGGAAGTTAGAGGCTAGCTTCAGTACAGTGACTGCTGCAAAGGTGATATATTGTAACTACCATGAGCCTTGTGATATCACGACAGAATAGAAATCGAAATACATTTATTTACAAGTTGTGTTGTTCTTCTCTGCTTTGTAACCACTCACTTAAAAAAAAATAAATCCTCCTATCCAAGAGATCTCAAACAAAAGAAGTCCCGAGCATATACTATTGAAGACAGGGGATGAGGGCTTATGGAAAGATCAAAGACCAGGAATGTCAAAGTAATCATAATCCAGCTCTTGGACATAGTGTTTTATATCAGAAGCCTAGGAATATTTAGGGCTTTATGATAATGGATTATTTATTCTAAATATACTCCAAGTAATTGTATAGCTCATATCCAGCAGGTCAGGATTACCAATTTCATTACAGTTTTCAGAGATTGCAAGCCTTGAGACAATTACTGTAAGTCCCATCTAAGAGGTGAAATCATTTCCTCAATATGGGACTGGAGAGAGATACTGATATTGCTTTCTCTGAGATTCAATTTCATTATGTGGGGAGAGGGGAAATCCTTCTCTATCTCATATTTAGTTCATGGAGATCAGGTGTGATAAACAGAGCTTGCCCCTCATTCCTGCCCCCAGTTAAAGGAGGAAAGACCCACTTTCTGAGAAACACATTTTGCTCCCATAAAACTTTTGAAATGTTTCCTGTCTAAATTGCTTGGCTTCTTGATGTCCTAAAATAATCCAGACACACAACCCAATGTTAAAATGCCAAATGTTGCAAGTGTCTTCCCAGTCAATGGATATTATTATCATCATTGCTATTTCTGAGTTCTGATGAGTTCCAGCTGAAAAAGAGCCCTGAGGATGGTGATATTATGCCTACTGGCGTGGTTGCTCGAGAGCGAACCAGCAAGATCCCCACTGGTCTTTTTAAAAGGCTTTATTATCGGTGCAAAAACATATACAGTGAAGAATGTCTCAATTCCATGTCTTGCTCAGTCACTAGCAGAATCTGAGAGTGGGCGGTCCTTAAACTTTCCCCAGCAGAGTAGTCTCTTGACCCCCATCTGACGCCTCCCCTCTCTGAGCGTAAACCTACTGTGCAGAGAGGGCGTGGCTAAAGGGGGACCTGCCTCCCCCCCCGCTTTGCTCATGCATGGTGTCTTGGCTCTTTCTTGCATCCTCCGAGCCCTGCATCTCTTCCCCACTAGAGGCGGGGCTTCCCTCCTCTGCGGAGGAAGTGCTGCTTCTCACGATCTTTGGAGGCTCCCTGTAACCCAGCTGCCCTTCCACCTCCCGCCTCTGAGCTGATGGCAGTTCCCTGACAGGTGATGATTTCAATTTATCAAAAGATCTCACATTGCCAAATCATCACTGATAAAAGCATAATAAAAACATAGTAAAAAGCAGAGCTTTTTTCTGGGGGGTACTCAAGGGTTCGCAGTACTGGCACCTTTTTCCCTAAAAAGACATTATGATGCCTATATTCGCAATTGAATCTGCACGAGCAGTAGGGCCGTGTCCTCCATTGTACCTGAGGGCAGTAGATTAGCTTGTAGGTTGTGGCACACACAGTTTGGTCTACTCTCCCATCCCCTCAGTATTTGCTACCTGAGGTAGTGACCTCACTGTGTCCCTAATGGTAGGGCCGGCTCCGTCAGAGATTGGGTTATGCTTCTCTGTTGATGATACAGGTAACATGGATTTGACCAATTCGGCCCTGTCTTTTGTTGACTCCTAATTGTTGCCTTTTGTTTGTTTATTTGTGTAACTTAGCAAAATAGAAATGAAGTTCATTTTGGTCTCTAAAGTTCCCCCAGAATTTCCCTCAGGATTTTGCCTGCAAATATTCTCAGAATATTATCGTAAGGGTGGCTGCAGTGCTATTTTTCTAGCACCCTTGTTCTCTTATAATGGCAATGGCACCCACCTGAGAGGTGCTGGAACTGAGTTCTGAGGAGTTTTGACTGAAAAAAAGCCCTGAGGATGGTAATGATTTCAATCTATATAGCATCCTTTATCAAAAGACCTCACATTCCAAAATCACCAGTGATAAAAGCATAATAAAAACATAGTAAAAAGAGATGCTTTTTTCTGGGGTTACTCAAGAGTATGCAATACCAGCACCTTTTCACCCAAAAGAAAAGCACTGGTAAAAAGCATACGGGCAAAGAGGCTAATAGTAAAATGATCATAAGAAGAACAGTCCTCTCCCCCACACTTTCACAGACCATAGGATTATTTAATAGCCATAAGCTTGATGTCATCCACCTGAGTACTGATGGACAAATCCGTCCATTTTGATTTTTCCAGTTTCTCATTTTCCCAGTCTTTTTGATGTTGTGTATGTGTGTGTGACATCATCTGTGCTTTACCTTTGAGTTTGTGCTTGGCAGGTCATTCTCTCTTCCTGTGGTTTCCAACTGTTGGAAAAATGCCCTGGGGGTGCCTGCAAGCCCCCAAAACTCTGAATGTCCTCCAGCACACACAGCTCTGGAAAAGGCTTCTCCCTTCTCTTCCAGTCCACTTCCTAGCGACATATACCAGCTGGTATATGCACACTAATCTTCTGGCATAACACAGCAAGAAGAGTGAGACATTGTAGAGCTAATCTACTATTTATTTACACACTATGTACAGACAAAAGCAGGGATGCGGGTGGCGCTGTGGGTTAAACCACAGAGCCTAGGGCTTGCCGATCAGAAGGTCGGCGGTTCGAATCCCCGCGACGGTGTGAGCTCCCGTTGCTCGGTCCCTGCTCCTGCCAACCTAGCAGTTCAAAAGCATGAAGTGCAAGTAGATAAATAGGTACCGCTCCAGCGGGAAGGTAAACGGCATTTCCGTGTGCTGCTCTGGTTCACCAGAAGCGGCTCAGTCATGCTGGCCACATGACCCGGAAGCTGTCTGCAGACAAACGCTGGCTCCCTCGGCCTATAGAGCGAGATGAGCGCCGCAACCCCAGAGTCGTCCACGACTGGACTTAACAGACAGGGGTCCTTTACAGACAAAAGCATAATGGCATCCATTCTTTCTGGCTCCAAGAGAACAAACAAGCACAAGTGAAAGTGAAAGTACATTACAGCGGAATAAATAAGACTGTCTTCCATTTACCACACTCTTCTCAGACAGGCATGTGATTTACAACAATCTCATCTGCAGCATCAGAGGAGTGAAATTGCTAACACCAACAACTGGTATTTTTAAGCATAATTGCCTCCCACTGTGGAGTCAGTGTTTAGCCATTATAGCTAGTAAGGTAAAAAGGTAGGTGAAGGACTTCTGGACAATTAAGTCCAGTCAAAGGTGACTATGGGGTTGCGGTGCTCATCTTGCTTTCATGTTGAGGGAGCCGTCGTTTGTCCCCAGATAGCTTTCCGGGTCATGTGGCCAGCATGACTAAACCGCTTCTGGTGCAACAAGACACCATGACAGAAACCATGGAAATGCCGTTTACCTTCCCACCACAGTGGTACCTATTTATCTACTTGCACTGGTGTGCTTTCGAACTGCTAAGTTGGCAGGAGCTGGGACAGAACAACAGGAGCTCACCCCATCATGGGGATTCGAACCGCCGACCTTCTGATCTGCAAGCCCAAGAGGCTCAGTGGTTTAGACCACAGTGCCACCCGCGTCACCCAGGGTTCCTATGGGATGAGAATTTGTCTCATCCTGTTTTAAAGCTGCCCAACCTGGTGGCCGTCACTGCCTCCCTCTTGTGGGAGTGAGTTCGATAGTTTAACTATGCACTTCATGAAGAAGTATTGTCTTTTATCTGTCCAGAATCTTCCAACATTCAGTTTCGTGGATGCCCACGACTTCTAGTACTGTGAGAGAAGAGGGGGAAATCTATCCACCTTTCTACATGTTCTGCATAATGTTATAAGCTTCTAACAGGTCACCTCTTTGGTATGTATTTAGAGCTAGGCTATGTCAGCTTTGTTATTTTCTCCTCTTTTGTAATTCCCAAATTTACTCCTGTATCCAGAACACACTTTTCTTCCTTTTTGTTATGGAAAGCATGACCGAATTCAAAGGTCACAAGAATGCTCATTTATGTTGAGCAGGTAACATTAAAGTCTGGTGTGCTTTGGAATTGCTATGAGAATGTTAAAATCAGTATTCAAAAGCAATAGAATGATGGCATGAGTTATGTTTGTGTCCTATTTTCCTCCTCATCCTTGAAGTGGGGTTGGTATTATTATTATTGTTATTGTTATTATTATTATTATTATTATTACTACTACTACTACTAATACTACTTGTCCTTTACCAGCAGGTACCAGGGCAGGTTAAAACCAAGATTAAGAAATTTTATCCTGAAGAAAGCACATCTCAAGTATCAAAAGTAGAACCACAGAATTGTTGAGTTGGAAGGGACCACAAGAGTTATCCAGTCCAACCCCCTGCAATGCAGGAATCTTTTGCCCAACATGGGCCTCAACCTCCATGACCATGAGATGAAGAGTCTCATGCTCTACTGACTGAGGTAGGTAGATGGCTTTGAGCAGGGTATTTTTAACAATGAAAGAAAACAAATATTAAATAGGCATATCTTCAGCATTCACCAAAAGCTGGCAAGGAAGGTACCAGAAGGCACTTCTGTGGGAAGGGAATCCCACTGCTTAGTCTAGAATGCCCTCTCACAGGCCGACCCCAGTACTCTGGATTTCTGAAGGAGGCGGAGCTACCAAAATGACTCCCGCCATTTTGGCCTCCGATCCTATAGACACTTAAGTGGGAGAAAGCTCCATGGAACTCTATGGTGCTTACTTCAGAGTAGAAGCATATAGGAATGGACTTCCAATCTCTTAGGGTTGTCTTACAACCAAGTCCTACTCATAGAAGAGTAATTATTGAAATTAATGAACCTAAGTTTGTCATGTGCATTGACTGAACTAGGACTAGTGCAGAATACCACTCTTGGGCAAGAATTCTGTTCTCACCCCCTTCTCACACTGAACTCAGACAACCTTGCTTCTGAGTTGATGTTTATAAGATTGTGCTATTAGGGCGATATCTAACACATCCCATCAGTGCAAGGATTTACGCTTGAGCAATGGGACTTTCCTCTTACCCCATGCAGCCCGTAAATCTGTTCTAGGAGTTCCTCCAGCCCTCCAGAACACATTTGGTGAGGGTGAGAGTTGCATACAGGGAAGGAGTAGTGAGAAGTTCTGTTGTGCAAGTGTAAATCTTTGCGCGGACCGTGGGGCGTGTTACTTGGGTAACGCCCTTACTTACTGCACTTTCGCCATTTACCTAGCCATGGGTTAAATTCTCTGTCTGTGTGTCTGTCTCTTACTCTCTGTAACAGCAACTCCCTTTCAAAATACCCACCAGTCACCAAAGGTTCTTGAGAGAAAAAAAGAAAAGGAAAAAAACACGACTGCTCGTGTAAACAATTAATGGTTGTTAAGCATGGCAGTGTATATTATGACAAACAACACATGCTACATTATGCCAGCTGGTGTAATGATGTGATAATGTCTGACTCATTAACTCTGGCACACAGTTTACGATGCCCTTCTATGACAGGATTAATTGATTCACACATACATTAAAACAAAAATAACTAAACGGAAATTCAGCTGGAAGCTTGGCTCCTCACTTGTCATAAACCCCCACTGGTAGTTAAAACTCGAGAGGGCCCCTTTACGGGTTCAGCCCCGGAGTTTCCACACCAGATTTTGCAGGGGTGTGTCTCGATCGATATTCTATAAGTGGAAAAGTTGGATTTAAAAATAGGGTGTTGTTGTTGTTTAGTCATTTAGTCGTGTCCGACTCTTCGTGACCCCATGGACCAGAGCACGCCAGGCACTCCTGTCTTCCACTGCCTCCCGCAGTTTGGTCAAACTCATGCTGGTAGCTTCGAGAACACTGTCCAACCATCTCATGCTCTGTCATCCCCTTCTCCTTGTGCTTTCCTAACATCAGGGTCTTTTCCAGGGAGTCTTCTCTTCTCATGAGGTGGCTAAAGTATTGGAGCCTCAGCTTCACGATCTGTCCTTCCAGTGAGCACTCAGGGCTGATTTCCTTAAGAATGGAGAGGTTTGATTTTATTGTAGAATCCAGTCCAACACCATAATTCAAAAGCATCAATTCTTCGGTGATCAGCCTTCTTTATAGTCCAGCTCTCACTTCCATACATCACTACTGGGAAAACCATAGCTTTAACTATACGGACCTTTGTTGGCAAGGTGATGTCTCTACTTTTTAAGATGCTGTCTAGGTTTGTCATTGCTTTTCTCCCAAGAAGCAGGCGTCTTTTAATTTCGTGGCTGCTGTCACCATCTGCAGTGATCATGGAGTCCAAGAAAGTAAAATTTCTCACTTCCTCCATTTCTTCTCCTTCTATTTGCCAGGAGGTGATGGGACCAGTGGCCATGATCTTCGTTTTTTTGATGTTAAGCTTCAGACCATATTTTGCGCTCTCCTCTTTCACCCTCATTAAAAGGTTCTTTAATTCCTCCTCACTTGCAGTCAACCGTGAGATCAGGTCTTACATCCGTTCGATAGGCTGGATTTGGCCGGGCCAAATCCAGGCTATCGAACGGATGTAAGACCTGGTCTCACGGTTGACTACAAGAGGGCTCTGGGCAGTGATCACTTTGTTGGTGTAAATCCTATAAATCTGGTTATCTGAACCAACCAGTTACTATTTATATGTGTTGGGGAAAGGGATCTCTGTTGAAGTTCCACCTGTCTTCAAAGACACAATGCCTTTGTTCAAATGTATGAACTATTGGGAGAGTGATGGAAGGATCCAGTGATATGCTAAGGTCAAACAGGTAGGCTAAATTGGATGAAAGAGGCAGATAGACCGGAAAATAACTTTGAAAATTATTCTCTTCTGTTTTTCTATGCCTAACCAGTAGGGTTCAGAGATGGTACATTAGAGCATGAAAGGTCTTCTTAGTGCTGCTTCATGCATTTCATGTTCATACATTGATATCACTTCACTGTAAGAAATTGTGGGTACTCAGATAGCATTTAGCACTCTGTTCAGTGGTCACATCTGTCTAGTCTACCACAGGAATATATGCGCCAGGATGCCCTTCTCAGAAGCAGCATCATGGGCGCCCTTGCCAAGGGGACATGTGAAATGGTCACACAGGTCCATCTGCAGGACAGGGCATACAAAATCCCACCTATTAAATGTGTACCTACTTGGGAATCTATCATGTGGCATCGCTCGTGAAACACCTTCTTATTGATCAGAAGTGTGCCCTGGAAGTACAATGGTACCTTGGTTCTCAAACTTAATCCGTTCCAGAAGTCCGTTTCAAAACCAAAGCGTTCCAAAACCAAGGTGCACTTTCCCATAGAAAGTAATGCAAAATGGATTAATCCGTTCCAGACTTTTAAAAGCAACCCCTAAAACAGCAATTTAACATGGATTTTACTATCTGACAAGACCACTGAGCCATAATATGAAAGCAATAATCAATGTGCTGTACTATAAAATAAAGAAGACAGTATTGTAGATGATAAAAATAAAAATATTCCCCCCCCCTTACTTGCACTGAGGATAGTCATTGTTTGGATTTTTATCCATTTCCACAGTCAATCAATCAATCAATCAATCAATCAATCAATCAGTAGCTGAACAGGGTTCCATAGAGTCACAAAAAACAAATTAACCGAAAAAGCCTCAAAATCAAAAATGCAAAATAAATAGCAAAAACAAAAGTGCCAAACTTAATCCATTCCGGAAGTCTGTTTGACTTCCGAAATGTTCGAAAACTAAGGCACAGCTTCTGACTGGTGCAGGCACCCCGGAAACAATAGCTGACAGCCGCATCGGACGTTTGGCTTCCAAAAACTTTCGAAAACCGAAACACTTACTTCTGAGTTTTTGGTGTTTGGGAACCAAGGCGGTTGAGTACCAAGGTACCACTGTACTGTATTTGCACCCGACTCAGGTCAATGAGATCCAATCAGCTTCTGTATCAGAACTGTCAGTCAGTTCTGGTGCTGGACTAGAGCTACTTGCTCGGGGTTTTGTTCTTGACATTTAAGGCCTTGAACAACTTGGATCCACCTCACCCAGTACAGATCTTAGATCTTCTGGGGAGGGCTCTGTTGACCAGTCCATGATCAATGGATTGTCACCCGGTGACAACATGAAAGCAGACCTTCTTGGTGGCAGCACCCACACTTTGGAAGGCTCTAGGAATGGGGCAGAAATTGAATATGGTCTGCATTTAAAGGCAAACCTACCTGAACTTGCACAACCCAAAATAATTTGTGAACTGAAACACAACCATCCTTCCAAATTCGTGCTTCTCTGAATTTTGCAGTGCAACTCTCCATCTGAGGAATGTGCACAGAAATGCATATAATATGGTAAAGTCTGCATAAACATAACACAAGTTAGTGAAAATAACATAGAAGAAATGTATGATATTAGGGGGAAAATGCTTTGCATTTAAAAAGTTGTATTAAGCAAAATTGCATACATACATGCATATATTAGGATAAATGTGCACTAAGATGATGCCGGATTTTCACGAGGATCTTCAAAAATAAATAAATCATAAACTGATGTAGAAGTGTAGAAAACTGAACTTAAATTTGGGATAATGAAAAACGGAGAGAAATTGAAATTGACATATTCACAGATCCTTACGTAGGCCGAGACAGTATAGCATTTTAATGCCTCTTCAAAACGGTGAGTAAGAGCCAGCAAAATGATACTCAGAGCAGAACCACTGAAATAAACTGACTTAAGTAACTCTGATATCCAAAAATCACCCATTTCTTTGTTTTGTGCACTGCTCACTTTCACTTAACATTTTATAATCTTACTGAGTTGTTGTTAAATTATTTATCCCTAGCCTTTTCTCCTGACAGGGACCTAGGGTGATTTAATGATAAAAGTACAAACAGCTACCTGTAGGAAGGTTTACTGAATATTTCTGTTGTACTTGTGTACGCTATTGATCTTTTTTACACACTTATTTATGATTCAGATTTAGTATACAAATTGCTGTTAATAAGCAGTATGCAAATTGTACAGATAAATGTGTACTCTGCTGTTTACGTCAGCCCAGAAGGAGCACAGGGCTACCAAAGGCAAAGGTTTTTTTTTTATTCTAGTCCTGCTGTACGTGTACCAGCAATGTGTGCTTTGAGGCAAAAAGGCAGTTGTCAGCTTGGCGCAAGGAGGTCATTATATGTCTTCCTTCTAGAAGACAGGTGATACCCAGTCAGTAAGACCTTGGGCTGACCCCTCACTGCGCCAGGGAAACCATGCCATCAACTATCTCTTTCTATGCCCTCCAGCTCAAGAGCTGGTACCAAATGTTCCTCTCCTGAGAGGTGGTGACCCAGGAGCAGGTTATTCTCTGCGATGGGTCCAGAGGACAGCTGGACAGCTGCATCCTGTCATAGCATGCAGGGAAGATCAATGAAACATACAACCCAGTGCTTAATGGTACAGAAATATCTCTTCATCAGCACTCCTAATTACACTTGCTTTGCATTTGAGAGAATGTGTACTTGACCTCTTTGTATCATTGCTAAAGACGATGGTGCGAGAATGCATCTTTGAAGTAGCCACGTCACCAAAACTTGCACTTACTTGGTTTGGAATGGAAATTTCTCCAGCGCACATTGCAAACTGAGCAGAAGTTCACATTTATACCCCACCTTTGCTCCAATGAGCTCAAGAGGGTGTACATGGTTCACTCCTGAACTCAACGCTATGAAAGCAGGTTGGGCTACACAGTACAGTGGTACCTCAGGTTACAGGGGCTTCAGGTTACAGACTCCGCTAACCCAGAAATAGTACCTCTGGTTAAGAACTTTGCTTCAGGATGAGAACAGAAATCGCACAGTGGTGGCATGGCGGCAGCGGGAGGCCCCATTAGCTAAAGTGGTGCTTCAGGTTAAGAACAGTTTCAGGTTAAGAACGGACCTCCAGAATGAATTAAGTTCTTAACCTGAGGTACCACTGTGATGGCTTTTCCAAGGTCATCTGGTAAACCTCATAGCTCAGTAGTGATTTGAATGCTGGTCTCCCAGGTCCTAGTCCAGTACTATGCAGTAGTGGTTCCTTCTTCTTCTTCTCCTCCTCCTCCTCCTTCTATTATTATTATTATTATTGTTATTATTATTAGTCTAACCTTCATCCAAGCATCACATGGCAGCCTACACTATAATACAATATATGAAGAAAGTGTACTTCCTCACTTTCCCTGGTGCCTTGAGCACTGCTGTGGCAGCATCCCAGCTTTTGGGAACCTGGGAAATATAGTTTCCCATATCCCCCAGGTCAATACTATGTATGTCAGGCACCATGAAGAATTACATGTACCCAAGACCTCTTGTGCATGGGAAGTAGCTGAGCTTATCAAAGCCTAATTCTGAGCTGAGAGTTCACCAATTACTACTAGGCTGCAATTGTTTAATTGTATTGGCATGTATTATAAATTGATTTTTTTGTTGTTTATAGCTTTGATATCAGCCACACTATACGTACCCATAAGCAAGTTAATATTTTCTCTCTTTGGTGCTGTTACTACATTACCAGTGAATCCTAATCTATGGAGAGCTGCTTCCATTGTTTTCTCTCTCTTTTGTGAAATAATTTTTATTGGTTTTACAAATACAAAGTACAAATAAACACAAACTGACAAGACATTTCTATATTTAGAGATTCTCTGAATCTTGGGACTTCCCCCCATCATCTCCTGGGAGTCTCATTTTAAACATCTACAACTGCATATTCATCTGTACTCCTATTTTTATATCAAAACATATTTTCCATGATAATTTTTACACTACAAGTGAATCAAAATCCTGCTCTTGTTTCCATTTGCTTACAGTGGCCTCCGAAGTAACTTGTAATTTTCCCCCATTTTAAAAACAAAGTTTTTATCCTCTTGGTTTCTGAGTTTTCCAGTCAGCTTTGCCATCTCAGCATAGTCCATAGCTTGGTTTGCCATTCTTCTCTGGTAGGGACTTCGTCTTCTTTCCAACTCTGGGCTAATAACATCCAGGCGGTTGTTGTCCCATACATGAAAAGTATTTTCTGTGGGCTTGCAGTAAGGTAAAAGCTTACTGGGAAATGCTATATAATGAATTAAAGAAAATGTATAAAAATACATTTGTTAAAAAACCAGAAGCATTTCTACTGGGTATAATAGGTGAGGAGATTCCAAAGAGAGATCAAAAATGGTTTATGTATGCAACAACGGCAGCAAGGATTATTTTACCCCAAAATGGAAGCAACAAGAGATACAAATGATAGAAGAGTGGCAGATGGGATATGCAGAATTGGCAAAACTGAATAGGAAAATCCAAAACCAGCGTGATCAAGCTTTCCAAAAAGATTGGAGTCAATTTGTATAATACTTGAGGGGCAATTGTAAACAATTAACAACACTAGCAGGGTTGATTTAAAAAGACTTGGAATGTTGATGATTATCACCTTTTTATATTTACTGAAAATTTGTGATAACTTTGGTATGTTGGTACCTGTAATTCCTAACAAAAATGCTTCTAGTTTCTTAACAAAGGTTACTTTAAGCATCCCCCCCTTTACAGGTCTGTTATTGTTGTTGTTTAGTCATTTAGTAGTGTCCGACTCTTCATGACCCCATGGACCAGAGCACACCAGACACTTCTATCTTCCACTGCCTCCCACAGTTTGGTCAAACTCATGCTGGTAGCTTCAAGAACACTGTCCAACCATCTCATCTTCTGTCGTCCCCTTCTCCTTGTGCCCTCCATCTTTCCCAACATCAGGGTCTTTTCCAGGGAGTCCTCTCTTCTCATGAGGTGGCCAAAGTATTGGAGCCTCAGCTTCAGGATCTGTCCTTCCAGTGAGCACTCAGGGCTGATTTCCTTAAGAATAGATAGGTTTGATCTTCTTGCAGTCCATGGGACTCTCAAGAGTCTCCTCCAGCACCATAATTCAAAAGCATCAATTCTTCGGCGATCAGCCTTCTTTATGGTCCAGCTCTCACTTCCATACATCACTACTGGGAAAACCATACTTTCACTATACGGACCATTGTTGGCAAGGTGATGTCTCTGCTTTTTAAGATGCTGTCTAGGTTTACAGGTCTACCACATATGATAGAAGGTACCTTCTTTTTCTTTATATTTCCAGCACATGGTTGAACTTGTCCTATACATTTTTTGCTAATTTAGTAAAGGTAAAGGGACCGCTAACCATTAGGTCCAGTCGCGGACGACTCTGGGGTTGTGCGCTCATCTCGCTTTATTGGCCGAGGGAGCCGGCGTACAGCTTCTGGGTCATGTGGCCAGCATGACTAAGCCGCTTTTGGCGAACCAGAGCAGCGCACGGAAACGCCGTTTACCTTCCCGCCAGAGCGGTACCTATTTATCTCTTTGCACTTTGGCGTGCTTTCAAACTGCTAGGTGGGCAGGAGCAGGGACCGAGCAACGGGAGCTCACCCTGTCGTGGGGATTCGAACCGCTGACCTTCTGATCAGCAAGTCCTAGGCTCTGTGGTTTAACCCACAGCACCACCCGCGTCCCCTCTCTCTGTGAACATTGAATAAAAAACTCAGTAAGAACTCTTCTTGTTTATCTAATCCTTGGATGCCCACTGTTGGAGGGATCAGATTTCCTGAAGCCAGACATCGCCTCAAGTGATCTAATCAGTGAGGTAGCTCTGCTGCCTTCCTTCATTTGTCTCCAGCTTGCCTGTTTGGTAACTTCCTGGCCTATCTGCGCGCACACAGACACATGCGCACACAGGGTATGCTGCAAATAGACAGTAAATGCCGTGAACCCTGGCCAACAGGATCATGGAATTTCCACAGCCTCGTGCATAAGTGCACATGGCGCACACAGGCGCAAACCCTCACACCTTCCTCCCACGAATTTGTTATTGAAGAGGACCATCAACACAAGAGAGTGCCGTAGTTTGCATTATTGACCAAGATTAAGCTGCCGGAATTATCTTATGACATTGGAAAGATAAACAGTCACCTACGGTGGTGAAATGGATCACATCATTAACTCGGATGACATCTTGTGAAAAAGTGATTAATAGGCTACAGGAAAGCAGAGACAGATGTAATGAAATCTCCACTGCTTCCTTGAACTCTCAGCAATGTTACTAATAGACTGGATGGTCAGCAGTGGAAAAGGGAACATTTTTCCTGGTGTTAATTGTTCAGGACTCTTAATTAGGGATTGGATTAATTTGTGCCAGGGCTCAGTCCTGTTCTGAGTGCTTCAGCTTAGCCATGGAACATATGAGCTGGTCATACATCAGTGTACCTCTGAGAATGTGAAGGATCCTTATCATATATTTAAAAATCTGGCAGAGGAGCAGAGGAGTTGGCTTATGCCAAATCAGACCATTGGTCCATCAAACTCAATATTGTCTAAGCTGACTGGCAGAGTCTCTTCAGGGTTTCAGGCAAGAGACTCTCCCAGTCCAACTGGAGATTCCAGGTGCTGAACCTAAGACCTTCTGCCCAACCTTTGACTTGCACCTTTCTTTAAAACATGCACAAGCCATTTCTGTTTTTCACCCTACTTTTGGAGTTTGCCCGATTTATTGTTAAATGGGCTTGCTCTGCCCTACCTTCCACTTCTCCTGAATTGAATATTAACTAGGGGGGTTAATAACTAATTATGAACTTGGGCCATGACATATGCAGCGGAACCATACAAAGACCATCTTGACAATCTCTTAGTGCAGACCCAAGTCATCGAGTCTGAGCTTCCACAGCCAGCTCCTGCCAGAAACCACCATTCAGCAGCAGATATGCTCTATGATTATGATAATATTTCATTCTCTTGTTAATTATGCTTTTTAAAAATGTGTATTTTATATTTGACTTCCCTTAGTAATATTTTCTTTTGATTTTTTGTTTTGTTTTGTTAACTTCGTTAACTTTGTTGCATTGAATGTGCATTCTGCAGCTGACGTCCTTTGGAGAAGTATAAAAACAGAAGGATTGCTGCATGCCGATTCGCATATTAGTCGTGGAAATCTTAGGACAGGGTTGCAGTTCCTCTGAAAGAACAGGTGATGCTTAGAGGTGCTCTAGGAACTCTCTTTCTCCTGTCCAGGTGGAGCCAGGTGAACTCTCACCTATCCAGGTGAAGCTATGTGCAGATAGTTACTATAGCCATAATGTGAACTGGTGATTTTTTTTTTTTTGCTACTAGTATCATTTGTATGAACACCCTCCCATCAGATGTCAAAGAGATAAACAATTACATGACTTTGTGATGACATCTGAAAGCAGACCTGTATCAGGATGTTTTTAATGTCTGATGTTTTGCTATGTTTTTATATTATGTTGGAAGCCACTCAGAGTGGCTGGGGCAACCCAGTTAGATGGCCAGTGTATAAATTCTAAATTATTATTATTATTATTATTATTAGTAGTAGTAGTAGTAGTAGCAGTATTACTATTATTACTTTTTATTTTATTTTCTTTTATTTACCTTACACCTTCCTTTTATTCATTAAATTTGCAAATAAAAAATAATTTACAAAGGGGAGGGAATACAACTAGGTAATTCTGAACTCTAAAAGCTGGGAAGAAGTTCAGATGAGACCATTGGAAGCATCCCTTAAATTGTTCACATTGCCAAAGAAAAACTGGGCAGCTGATGATCACACTAGTACAGTAACTATTCTACTGCAGCTCTTGTTAATGTTGGTTCAAGCACCTATTTTCCTGAGAGATGAGAGACATACAAAAGCCTTTCGTGGGTTGATTTTCCATGTTGAAAGAGTACTGGAGACTTATGGTGCTATAAGACTGACTTACATGCAATTATATAAGTTGAGTAGGGGAAACAGGTGAGCAACTTGACAGTCCTAGCCTCTAAAGCAACATCAGTTGGTTCCTCCAAAAGCGAACAAGATGTAGTTCTTGCAGACATTCTTGCCTGCTTCTTGCCAACCAGATGAATTTTTTAAAAGCCAGTTATTGCACCTGTCTGTTTCCCAAACCATTATTTTCCAGCTCCACCCGTGAGGGTGGGGATGTTCAGTACCTAGTAGCCAACAACCATCAGAAATCGTAAGTGCTCATTTAAAAACCTTGTTTGGCAATTGTTGAAGTGAAGTGTAGAGAACATTATTGCTTTGCTTGGCATGATACAATGTCATTCCTGTGAAGAATCTTTTTAAGTTCACGTTCAGTATGCTTGGTGCAGTATAGATCACATAATTATTCTGCAAAGCAGATGGGGATCTGCCTGCCGGTCATTCATAATTTTTTAATGCAAAAATGTTACATGTTGACTTCCCAGCATGAGTGCTTAACTTTGTTTCCTGCCCTTACATTCCAATAAATCTGATGGTGTCAGTCGCTGTGACTTGTGTTGTAAATTTTGTTTATTTTTATTTATTTTTAACAAATCTGGTTGAAAGCAGAACCTTAGTCAGGACTAACAAGTTCCTTGGAGCTTGTTGCTCGATTGTGTCCTATTGTGCCTCAAATCTTTGTATATCATAAATCTCCAGCCATGCAAGAAGAGGAAAATAGTGAATAAAGTAGAAACTGACAGCTGTTGGTTCTGTAGGGAGTGGGAGAGGGATGGCAGCCATGTGTGGAAAGGTTTTCGCATATAGTACATAACTGAAGTGATAAAAGGGATTTTTCAGACTCAAGCAGCAAAGGACCCATTGGTTTTTAAAAACAAATTAAACTAGGTGAAACATAGGACCCATAGAGTATCAATCCAAGGTATTGTACTCCTCTTTCAAATGATTTTATGTGTGAAACCAGAGGTGAGGAAGCTTTATCAGTTTAAGAATCACATTCCCTTCTGGGTAATCATGTGGACACTACATTCTAGAGATGGGTTAAGCCAGAGGCAAAAGTGGTGCCTTGGGTACTATTGGGGTGAGGTAATGACAAACCTAGACAGAACCTTAAAAAGCAGAGACATCACCTTGCCGACAAAGATCTGTATAGTTAAAGCCATGGTTTTCCCAGTAGTGATGTACAGAAGTGAGAGCTGGACCATACAGAAGGCTGATCGCCAAAGAATTGATGCTTTTGAATTATGGTGCTGGAGGAGACTCTTCAGAGTCCCATGGACTGCGAGAAGATCAAACGTCTCCATTCTGAAGGAAATCAGCCCTGAGTGCTCACTGGAAGGACAGATCCTGAAGCTGAGGCTCCAATACTTTGACCACCTCATGAGAAGAGAAGACTCCCTGGAAAAGACCCTGATGTTGGGAAAGATGGAGGGCACAAGGAGAAGCGAACGACAGAGGACGAGATGGTTGGACAGTGTTCGCGAAGCTACCAACATGAGTTTGACCAAACTGCGGGAGGCAGTGGAAGACAGGAGTGTCTGGCATGCTCTGGTCCAGGGGGTCACGAAGAGTCGGACATGACTAAACGACTAAACAACAACAACAACTATGGCATCTTCTGCCCAACATGCTGATATGCTGTTGTTTATGAGAAGCAACCTAATTTGCACATCTCAAGCCAATACAGAAACTGAAACTGAATCTCCTCAGTGTAATGGGTCAGTGTGTCTGGCTATTAACCAGAAGGTTAGTGGTTCACACCTATTCAAGGAGGCTGTAGGCAAGATTCCTGCATTGCAGAGGGTTGGACTAGATGGTTCTCGGGGTCCCTTCCAATTCTACAATTCTATGACTCTATCCTTTGAAATTTGCACGTCTCTGAATTTTGCAACCAAGCAATGTGTTCAAACATTATATATTAGGAGAAAGTGTGTATAAACATGCATATATTATTGATGATGACATACAAAAAAATGCATTTTTTATGCAAAAATGTACATGTTAGGAGAAATTCCATGTTAGATTGCAAGTTTGCACATAGCTCAGGTGGTTAGAATGTGTCGGGCTTCAGGGAATTGGCTTCCTCCCCCATGGCAGTAAATAAGAAGGAATGAAAGGAACATCTTACCAGTTAGAAACTTTAAGAATTACAGCGAGAGATCAAATAACACATCTTCTAGAAATGGCGGTGCTCCCAATTAAGGGATACTCCCCCCTCCATCCCTATTAATCGACGTCACTCCTACGTCTTGTAATCTGAGCTTGTACCCTCTGCGCTTTCTGTTCTGACACTTTCTGAGATCTCTGTGAATCTGGAGAAGGGGATGGATACTATCTAGAGACTTTGAATCTGTTAACTCTTTCTCTTCTAGTGTTTCTTCTGCTAGCTGTTCCCCATCCAGTATTTCCCAGCTTCTGCCTTCTGAACTATGCCCCTCTGCAAACCACTGTTCCAAATCTATACTGTCCTCCTGCTCCTGGGAAGATTCAAGATCAGGGGGAGGAGGGGGCTCCCAGCAATCCTCCTCAGTGCAGCCCTCCTCAGCATGGTCCCTTACAGAGTGTAATGCTGATAATGCCAAGGTTGCAGGTTCAATCCCTGTATGGGACAACTGCATATTCCTATATTACAGGGGTTTGGACTAGATGATCCTCAGAATCCTTTTCAACTCTATGATACTATGATTATATGATACCTAATTATTCAGGATGGCTAAAACGAAATTCACTACCGCAAAATTCACTACCAATATGGAGGACTTTAATATAGGATTAGGGATGTGGGTGGCGCTGTGGGTTAAACCACAGAGCCTAGGACTTGTCGATCAGGTAGTCGGCAGTTCGAATCCCCGTGACAGGGTGAGCTCCCGTTGCTCGGTCCCTGCTCCTGCCAACCTAGCAGTTTGAAAGCACATCAAAGTGCAAGTAGATAAATAGGTACCGCTCTGGCGGGAAGGTAAACAGCGTTTCCGTGCGCTGCTCTGGTTCGCCAGAAGTGGCTTAGTCATGCTGGCCACATGACCCGGAAGCTGTACGCTGGTTCCCTTGGCCAATAAAGCGAGATGAGCACCACAACCCCAGAGTTGGTCATGACTGGACCTAATGGTCAGGGGTCCCCTTTACCCTTTACCTAATATAGGATTAGACAAAATTCGTGAAGGATATGGCTTTGAATGGCTACTAGCCACAATGCCTTTATCCTACCTTCAGGATCAGAAGCCCTTTGCCTCTGAGTTCCAGTTGCTGCATGTGGGCTTCCCACGAGCTTCTGGTTGGCCACTGTGAGTACAGGTTGCTGGACTAGAGAGGCCTTCGACATATCCAATTCATCAGGGTTCTTCTTGAGATCTTACGGAATACCCTCTAACTTCATAAGCAGCTTGGAATGAAATTATAATGCTATGAGAGTACACTCTATGTGTCTGTGGCTCCTCCCAATGTGCACACGCTTACTTGTGAAGTCCAGCACGTGATTCAGCATCTCAGAAAGCGTGTGTAATGAAGCTACAGCCTTTTAATTTAACCGTGTAGGTCTGCTTAGTGGCAATCGAGAGGAATTATTAATTAACCAATTTTATAATAGAGTATACAGAGGCTATCCAGGAGCCTAAGGGGAAAGAGGTCTGTAATTGACCAATATCAAGTAAATTAAATTATGAAAATGAGGTTTCAAAAGCCAGAGGAAGAGTGACGGAGAACAGCCCTTTGCTATATAACCATGGCTTGCATGTGTGTCTGTGTTTTAATCCTCTTGCTCTGCTAATGGTGTTTGTTGTCTGTCCATCCTTAAGGTCATTGGTAATGTGTCCCACGCTGAGAATTATGACCATCAGCAAGAAATGAGAAATTAATTTGCTTTAAATGACACCAGACATTATCAGGAGACAGACTACATTCCAGCCACCAAAATGACGCCTAATGAAGAGTTTAATTCTGTCATTAAGGTTACGTGGGCTTACTGCACTGTTCAGCTTGAAAAGCCACCCATTCTGTTGTCAGATTTTTATTTTTTTTTTTTGAAAAAAGCACACACACACACCAAGAAGTGCTGAATTTAGGACTAAAGTGAGTCAAACAGGAGAAATTATTTTTGCCTTTTTTAAAAGACACAGCTTAGAGTGAACTAATGTTGCAACTAATTTATTGCTAAGCACGCTCCTTAAATTCTCCTCTGCAACATTTGATGTTAAATATTCTTCTTTCAGTTTCTGTATCCGTTGACATCCTTTGATATATAATCTCAGTATCAGAAATCTGAAAGTTCAGCTTTGACGGACATTGCTGGCATTTAATATTGGATAGGTGACATGCAACAGTATTTAATATTTGCAAACCGGTGGCTTATGAGACCCCTCCTTTGGTGGGGCCAAGACAGTCAAGAGATGACAACCAGTCTAACAAGCGATATAATGAGGGCAGCTTTAGGACAGCCATATACAAGGCCCTGCTAGTCTTAACATCAGCCAGGATGGAAGATGTAGGGAGCAGCTGGAAGGGGAATACCTATGTGAGCTCCAGGGGTGGCGGCATCCTTCCCCATCATTCCTGGGTTCCAAAGCTTTATAATGGTCTGTCCAACTCAGTATTTGTCTGCACTGATGGGCAGCAGCTTTCCAGAACTTCAGACATGGTTTTCTCCCAGCCTTCTGCATGTGAAACTTGCAAAAATCAACATTTGAGACTGAAGGAAATCTCCACGCGGCGGTGAGAAGAAGAGGAGGAGGAGGAGCAGGAGGAGTAGGAGTAGGAGGAGTTTGGATTTGATATCCCGCTTTATCACTACCCGAAGGAGTCTCAAAGCGGCTAACATTCTCCTTTCCCTTCCTCCCCCACAACAAACATTCTGTGAGGTGAGTGGGGCTGAGAGACTTCAGAGAAGTGTGACTAGCCCAAGGTCACCCAGCAGCTGCATGTGGAGGAGCAGGGAATCGAACCCGGCTCACCAGATTACAAGTCCACCGCTCTTAACAGCTACACCACACTGGCTCTCTTAACCACTACACCACAAAAGGTGTTTATTGCTAGCAATAAAGGCTCAGTGGGATTACTCTCCAAAGGCTGAGCAACCCCTCAGGGGAGGAGCTCCTTAACATACATAGCTGTTATCTGTTAAAGCAATACATATGCATAAACTTCCTCCAATCCAAAGTTACAATGTCCTACTATTGCAAAAGTTTCTACTACTACTAGTACCATATATGGTCTTTCCTTCGTGCATATTCATTAAGCAAGCACACGAAGAACTCTCTCTAAGCAGCACCTCGCTGTATGCGATCTCTTTGCATTGCATTCCTTGTATGGGTTTACCTTGAGGCTGTTTAGAACATGGAACAGAGCACATCTCCCTTCTCTTATGCAGACATGGTGGAATGTGTATTTGCAAGATAAGGCACTACAAACAAACAATAGGAACAAGGCTAATCCTGTTGCAAGAACAGAGAGGCCTAGCCTGGCTTGGAGGTTTCTATATGCATCAAAACAAATGGTCTGCCAATGGGCTACAGTTCTTCCCAGTAAGTCATCCTTCTACTGCGGGTGGAGAGGGCTTCTGAGAGCAACCCTCTCATCCCCAAGGGTGGATCTCCCTCTCTGCCCATGGGGGAAGGAGATCTGCAAAATACTATGTCCTCCCAGGCACCACAGGATTTAACACAGAAACACGATTAACTAGGGAGAAATCATAAATTCAAAATGCAGAGTCACCCACCGAATTTCTTTCTTTCCTTTGCATTCAAAAATGTCAGCAGTGGAATTTTGTCCGAAGTTCAAGTATTTGCAAATATTCTTCTCAGCTCTGTTTTGGACTACTATGCACAAACTATAAAGGTAAAGGTACCCCTGACTGTTAGGTTCAGTCGCAGACGACTCTGGAGTTGTGTGCTCATCTTGCTCTATAGGCCGCAGGAACCAGAACTTATCCTCAGACAGCTTCTGGGTCATGTGTCCAGCATGACTAAGTCGCTTCTGGCGAACCAGAGCAGCGCACGGAAACGCCGTTTACCTACCTGCTGGAGCGGTACCTATTTATCTACTTGCACTTTGATGTGCTTTTGAACTGCTAGGTGGGCAGGAGCAGGGACTGAACAACGGGAGCTCACCCAGTAGCGGGGATTCGAACCGCCAACCTTCTGATCGGCAAGCCCTAGGCTCTGTGGTTTTTATACCACAGCGCCACCCGTGTCCCCATGCACAAACTATAGATGGCATAAAAGCCAGTGTGTGATGTACAAATCTTATTTAACTCAGAGAGGTCCATCTTATGTTTTATTTAAACTGCATGGAGATTTTTATTATTATTATTAAGCAGTCTTTAAATTATATTAAATAAATGAGCTTCATGCTTAGGATGCTCACTGTGGTCAAGTGATTGCATGTATCCCACAAAGGTACCGTGAAGATAAAATGAACAGGAAACACACCAGTACACCCAATTTGTGCTGCTTTGAGCTCAATGGAATAAAGGTGAGAAGGGGTCACAAATGTGACAAATATTTATGGTGCCTCATCCCTGAAACCCTGTCTCCAAGGAAGCCCACCTGGGTCGCACCATCTCTGTTATTTCTTTGGCACCAGGTGAAGGCACAAAATTTAGCCAACGTTCAATCAAATCCATGCTGTTTACTTCCTGTAAATGGCAGCTTTGTGGTAAGATGTTATTGCTCGTGATTGGAAAAACAAATAAATCTACTCTTCATGGAGTTGAAAGTTATACTGTGAATCTTCCACAACTGATATTTTCATTTGTGTGTGTGTGTATCCTTCTTTGTCATTTTCCCAATGAAAATTACCCCAGCACTGATCTCAATGTTAATATATTCCTGCTTACATTTGACTTCTGAATGTGTTATGGCTAATTATCATTACACAGGACGAGAGATCAGAGCCCTGAGTGAGGTGCGCGGTATGAGAACAAAAGGGGGCCGGATCGACCATTTGGCATGAGGCCCAAATGCAGCAATCAAGGCTCTTGAAGCTGGTGGAATCATTCTTTGTTTTCATTTCTTGAGAGAGAGAGGGGGGGGGGGAAATGTTGGGAAGTAAAGAGGGCAGAGGCAGGAAGGGGTGAGGGTCAGGAGGGATGAAATTTCCCCTTGAACATGATGTCAATATGTTGGCATGTCTCCTTTTATTAAGATGCCATCCAACAGATAACAAGTCCTGCTGTGTTTTACCAACATAAAAAATTAGACTGGAGACCGAGGAGCGGCAGGCGGCTTTTGGCACCAAGAAATAATCACACTTGATGTGGAAAGTAAAGTAAAAGGAGCCATCTGTTCGCTGCAGGAGGACGTGAAAAATCACATTAACATATTGTCACTAACATCATGAAATACACAGTTAATAATAAATTTAGTTATCATGGCAAGCCGCACCGTGTGCTTCTTTAGCAAAAGTCATGGGAAGAAGATGTGCTCGCTTATGTCCCCTTACGGAACACACACACACATACACACACACACGATCAATATTTCTTCGAAAGCCTTTGCTGTGCCATTTGCTTCCACATCTGTGAGCTCCTCTACTAGGAAACTTGGAAGCCACTGAATCTGCGGAGTCCCTAGCTTCATCCCTCGCCCTTCAAATAGGGATGAGCGAATCTGTCAATTTCATTTTCTCTCAATTTCTCATTCTTCTCATATTAAGTTGAGTTCTTCACCTTTCAAAATCAGTCTGCAGTTCTTTTTTTTGTATAAAAGAGTCCTCGTGAAAATTCATCAGAATTTTAGAGTGATTTTCTCCTAATATACACAGTTTTATATGCAATTTGGCGAACATAGGCAATATGCAAAGCAATTTTCTCTAGCATAATGAACCTTGGCATGTTTTATTCACCGATACCCACACTTTGTGCACAATTTACTCTGGTATGTGCATTTTTGAACACATGACGTGGCTGGATAACTGTTTTGCAAAATTCACAGAAGTGCAAATTTCAAAGGATGCACAAATTTCAGTTTGTTTGGCTTTGGAAAATGCAAATTAGGGACGTTTGCTGCTAGCTATGAACTGAAGGAAATATCTCCCCCAACTCTGCCTTTAATCCAGATTTTTTTGTGGCATCTTGACTTGGCAGGCTAGCACAGTAAAAGAAAGAGAAAAAGAAATCAGGGTGGGATCTGGAGAGAAACAAGGGAATGGATTAGATCTGGAATGAATTTTGGTTTTAAAACCTCAAGCCTGTTCTGTTATCTTAATGACCATTGCCAATTATGGTTTTTGTTGAACGTTAAGATACCAGGTGATGCAATACTATGTATCAAAGTATTGAATTTAGTAAGTCAATATGTTGTGTTATTGCTTTATGTTTCTAGCAAACAGTTAAGATTGAAGAGTGTGATGCATTCCCATGTAG
>JAXCMG010000014.1:48099223-48129735 GCA_034642415.1 Podarcis siculus | reverse complement strand
AATAATAATAATAATAATAATAATAATAATAATAATAATAATAATAATAATAATAATAATAATTTCCTCAGCCACTCTGGGCAGCTTCCAACAAAATATTCAAAATATAATAAAACACCAGGCAATAAAAACTTCCCTAAACAGGGCTGCCTTCAGATGTCTTCTAAAAGTCTGGTAGTTGTTGTTCTCTTTGACATCTGATGGGAGGGCGTTCCACAGGGTGGGAGCTGCTACAGAGAAGGCCCTCTGCCTGGTTCCCTGTAACCTCACTTCTTGCAGTGAGGGAACCGCCAGAAGGCCCTCAGCGCTGGACCTCAGTGTCCGGGCTGAACGATGGGGGTGGAGACACTCCTTCAGGTATACTGGGCCGAGGCTGCCATACCACTGCACACATCCTATTTTGGTTGTCCACAGCCTTCTCTTCAGGAATAAGATCAGGATACACCAGTTAAAGTAGTTTCCATGGCATTGTGTCAATTATTTGACCCTTGTGACATCACAGTTGCTTTTCCTCCTGAAAACCCTGATAGGGTTTGCTAAATAGAACAGCAGCAGCAAGATCACTGAAGAAAAAAAAAAGTTTAATCCCATACATTTTCAAAGATTCAAAGAAACAGAAAATAACAGGTGAAAAGAACCTTATTCAATCAATCAATCAATCAATTTATATCTCACCTTTCCTTTCAAAGGAGCTCAAGGTAGCATAAACTGTGGTGTGGTGCAGAAAAGGAATCAGTCAATAGCATTGATTTAGAATCCGCCTCTGTGTTATCCCAAGCAGATAATCATCCAGCCAATAATAAGCCAACTAGTTAAAGCAATCAAGGCTGCAATCCTATACTGTGTCTACACAAAACTAAGGCCTGTTCAGTTCAGTGAGGCTTACTCCCTGTTAAGTATGTACAGAATTGCAGACAAGTATTAGTTAATTCTAAGTAGATGCTTGTAGCATTGTGTTGCAAAACCTGGAGTCTTCTCAAGTCTGGGTTTTGCCTGAGGTTAAGCCCTCTTCTCCCCAATAGGAGCTCCAAGCAAATGACCATACATATTTCCTAATTTGCGATATAGAAAACAGTTTGTTTTAAGCTATATGTGCTAGTAGCAGCAAAGCAATTAAGCCCGGTTCTCTTCGGTGATGTAATAGACTTGAACAGCTGACTTGCTCACATTAGCGTCATTTAAACTTAGGGAGAGATACAAAAGGAAGACAGTGAATATCTCATAAGCGGATGAAAAATTACTGTTTTAAAATGGGCTTTGCTCTAGTAATTCCTCAGTCAGGTTTACCAGATATTCTGGTGTATGTGTGCATTTATGAAAAACAGAGAAGGGAGAGACAGGATGGGGTGAAGTGTCTTGGGAAAGTGTAAAGTCAAAAAGTTGGGAAGTTACAGAGCCTGCTGTGGCTGTAGAGAGTGATACAGGAGAGACATGTTTTATTGTAGCTGGGGCACATGTGCTGCTGCAAATGCACCATGGCCTTTCTTCTCTCTGTGCTCCTCCTAGCGGTCATTCTTCCTCTGGTGCATAGCTGTCAAGTGTCCCTTATTTGAAGGGACAGTCCCTTATTCCAGCGCCATGTCCCACTGCTGTCCGTTATTGATGGATGTCCCTTAAATGTCCCTTAAATGATGTCCCTTAAATTTCAAAGGAAGCAGCTTCTCTCCCTCCCTCCCTGCTGGCCAGGGAGGAGGGAGGCTCCAAATGTGTTACTTGGCTGTGTGGCTCACCCAATAAGAAGTCTAAGAACGACTGGGGGGTGGAGCTTGCATGCCTTGTGTGTGGCTAGTTAATGCAAGCTGAGGGTTTTTTTGAATGCTGGACACCATTTTGTTGCACGTGCTGCTGCAAACTTTGCAGTGCAAAGCCAGGCCGGGGAGCCATCTTAAGTTGAGGCTGCATAGGCCTTGTGGTGCATGTGATTTCAGATTCTATTCAGTTGAACCTCTGGTTACAAAGTTGGTTGGACAGTGTTCTCGAAGCTACCCAGCATGAGTTTGACCAGACTGCAGGAGGACAGGAAGACTGGAGTGCCTGGAACAGGTGAGGCTGCAGGTATTTTGGCTGCTGGTCCCTTATTTTCAAGGCTGCTGGTCCCTTATTTTCAAATCTGTAAGTTGACAGCTATACTCTGGTCACTACTGGGGATACACAACCTCACTGGTGTGTGGTAAAAAATTTCATGGGGAAACAGTTAGGGCCCAGAGGGGCCAGCTTGTGAGGGTGATGGGAGAAGGCCTTCTCCTGCATCTCTAGCAAGTGTGGCTGTGAGGGTGGTTGGACTGAAAGAAGGGCCTTAGAACCTGGGCAGGTTTGTATGAGGGAACACATGCTCTAGTTATCTCCCACTTGGACTACTGCAACACACTCTATGTGGGGCTACCTTTGAAGGTGACCCGGAAACTACAATTAATCAAGAATGTGGCAGCCAGACTGGTGACTGGGAACAGCTGCCGAGACCACATAACACCAGTCCTGAAAGACCTACATTGGCTCCCAGTACATTTCCGAGCACAATTCAAAGTGTTGGTGTTGACCTTGAAAGCCCTAAACAGCCTCGGTCCAGTATACCTGAAGGAGCGTCTCCACCCCCATCATTCTGCCAGGACACTGAGGTCCAGCTCCAAGGGCTTTCTGGCGGTTCCTTCACTGCGAGAAGCAAAGCTACAAGGAACCAGGCAGAGGGCCTTCTCGGTGGTGGCGCCCGCCCTGTGGAACGCCCTCCCATCAGATGTCAAGGAAATAAACAACTATCTGACTTGTAGAAGACATCTGAAGGCAGTCCTGTTTAGGGAAGTCTTTAATGACTGATGTTTTAATGTATTTTTAATCTTTTGTTGGAAGCCGCCCAGAGTGGCTGGGGAAACCCAGCCAGATGGGCGGGGTAGAAATAATAAATTATTACAATTATTATAATGCAGTTCTTCAGATGTTGTTTAGTCGTTTAGTCGTGTCCGACTCTTCGTGACCCCATGGACCAGAGCACGCCAGGCACCTCTGTCCTCCACTACCTCCCGCAGTTTGGTCAAACTCATGCTGGTAACCTCGAGGTTCTTCAGATAGCCCTGACCTAAGCAGTATAGGGCCTGTGGCGCACCATCCTGACCTCCTTCCCACCTCAACCTGTAACTTAATGAAAAGGTAGGTCCAATACCCTGGGTTGGAACATGCCTGGAAAGACTGATGGCCTCAAAAACACAGATGTCAATTGTCTCTCTGTTCATTTGATCATTTTCTAACTGTATGTGTCCATGATCTGGCTTCTGATTTATTATTTATTTGATTGATTGATTGATTGATTGATTGAATATTTATGATCCACACTTTCACAACATGTATCAAAGTGTCTTTCAGCATAAATAGAATAAAACTAGTCAATATAGATTTATAAATAATAATAATAATAATAATACATTTATTTATACCCTGCTTCTATACTCAAGGTGGACTACAGATAAAAATAAAAAGTGCTAAAAACAAAAAACCCTATCATTAAAAATCAATTAAACATTGATAGAATTAAAGCTGTAAATTCACATTCACTCTCTCTCTCTCTTACACACACATAGACACACAGAGTATATGATCTATTAAAACCATACAGATAATTACACATTAAAAGCAGTCAGCCTGTTAGACCAAGAAAGTATTCACCTGATGATACAAGGACAGTAAAGAGGGAGCCAGTCTAGCTTCTCCAAAGAAAGAGAGTTCCAATGTCTGGGAGCAACCACTGAGAAGGACCTCTCCCACTCTGATCCACCCAAGTAACCTCCTTGGGTGCAAGCCTGGGCAGTGTGCATGGAGGTCTTGGGCTGCACAGTCAACAGGACCCCCTCTTGACCTTGTTAATGCAGTCCAAAGAATAAGAGGAATAATGTGTTCAGCACCAGCTTGGCTGCAGAAGTTGACAGAAGGAGGATTACAGGCACCATCCAACCATCTTAGGGACTCCACTCTGGATTTATGTACGGTTTACTCCTTATACTTTTCTTCTCCCAAATATGTCCCACAGGGCAGAAGAGGTGTGGGACCAGAGTTTTCCTTCTCAGGGCTCCCTTCCCAGGCGGACGCGCCCCATCTGCCCCTCACTTCTCTGTACAGCACATGCATAAACCGCCCTCTTGACTGTGGAACCAACTATTGGTCTTGTCTTGTTCAATCCGCCAGAGCCTGTCTTCGCATGTAGGCAAGCCCCTAACTTACCAAGGATTTGAGACTCATCAGCTAACCTCACCTGGTTTAGAAGGCCAGCTGAAGCCATTCCTGTGGTATGGCAGCTATCGCATGCTGACAGCTTCTAGGAGCCATGAGTTAGAGCTGAGCACAGGGTGGAGACCAAAGATGGACAAACTATCTCAGAAGGAGCACGGTGTCTCTCCCACCTATGTTAATATTATTTGTTATTATGTTATAGATTATTTGAATACATCTGTCAGGCCTTAAACTTAAGTCTCCAGGTGAAACATACCCGGTCCTTTCACCCATTCCTCAGAAGGATGGGGATGGGTAACCTGTGGCCTTCCAGATGTTTTCAGACTGCATCTCCAATCACCCCCTGACCATTGACCACACTGGCTGATGCTGATGGGAGTTGGAGCCCAGCAACATGGGGAAGGTTAACCATACCTGTCATAGGACTCGGTTGACAGAAATCCCTTCACCATTCTGAAGACTCTTCTCTGGCCATGCTCTAGTTTGTCAATATCCTCCTTAAAATGTGGTGAGCAGAACTGGACATGATACTCCAGATGTGCTGAGGATCTGAAGAATGGGCATGTTTCCTTCTTATACTTTTGGTCTCTGTTCGATGGTAGACTCTAGCCACTCCAGCCCGTGTACACAGAAAACATTTTTCATATGCGGTGGGAGTGAAATATGGCTGTCACTCTCTGGCAGAAGTCAAAGGAGGACCTAATTTGTTGGGTGGAAAGAGTTAAATGAACTTTAACTGAGAAGCTCTGCCTCTCCCTCTCAGAGTAGAAAATAGCCAAGGGCAACAGCGGATGACTAATGTGTAGAATATTGCAATTAGTATAGCAAGGTACTTACAGGGATCAAATTAAAAAATTCATTAACGTACGCACTTAATTAAGAAACACTTTTCGGTTTACATGATAAATTATGACACCTATTAAATCTTCGAGTACAAGATGTAATGGCTTCTTTGCTGCCGGGCAGAGGACTAGTGCCTTTGAGGTCCTTTGAACCTCCCCAAGGACCGCCAGCATTTGATACAAGTGTATTAAAAACAATGCTTCTTTTCCCCTCCCCAGAGAGGTACAAGCATTTCTTTGCTGGAAAACTCATTTCAAGTTGAAGAAAGCAACCCTGAGATTAAGAGAAAGACACATCACAAACACGGCAGAGCAGGGAATAAACAACTGAAAATAAAGTGACCTTGGGAAGAAAAGGAAATTCAGAAGGAAAAAAGGGGGGAGCAGCTGGGGAAAGGGTTGAAAAGGGAGTGAAGTAAGGGAATCACGTTGCGGTAGACTTACAAAGTGAACTCTTGAAATCTGTTTGAAATTTCTGTTTGAAACCTTTGAATGCAGAGGTCCTGTTGCATGAATGGAAGGCACTTCTTAGCCGTGATGATCTCACTTCTCTGTACCCTCCTCTCCATCCCCTTCAAAGCCACACTAGAGAAACTTCTGGAGTCTGTTTTGGAGGGAGTAGTTTGGGTTGCATTGGAAGAAAATTGAGGACACCCATGCACAGATCCAAGCCACTAGCAAATTCCATTGAAAGCCATTGGGCTTTCTTCTGAGTGATGGGTTTAGAATTTCAGTATGGAGTAAGGATTCATTAGTATGATGCTGGATTGTCACTGGGTTTTGGATAGAAGAGGGATCATGGCAGAGCTTGCTCAGTGGGCTGGGGCTGCAGCAATAGCCTCCCAGAAGTGGAATCGCTTAGTGGGAGGGTGAGGGCAGAGGTGGTGGTGAGGCCAGTGATGTGTGGATAAAGTGGCAGAGACAGTGGCAGGAGTGCTGGACAGTCTTTGCCAGTACATCTATGCAATCCCAACCTTGCCATCGCCTTGTTTTGTTGTTTAGTCGTTTAGTCATGTCCGACTCTTTGTGACCCCGTGGACCAGAGCACGCCAGGTACTCCTGTCTTCCACTGCCTCCCACAGTTTGGTCAAACTCATGTTGGTAGCTTCAAGAACACTGTCCAACCATCTCATCCTCTGTCGTCCCCTTCTCCTTGTGCCCTCCATCTTTCCCAACATCAGGGTCTTTTCCAGGGAGTCTTCTCTTCTCATGAGGTGGCCAAAGTATTGGAGCCTCAGCTTCATGATCTGTCCTTCCAGTGAGCACTCAGGGCTTATTTCCTTCAGAATGGATAGGTTTGATTTTATTGTAGTCCATGGGACCCTTCCAATAAGCAGTCATGACTCCACTGCTGGGAGGCTATTGTTGTGGCTTTGTCCCCATTAGTGAGCCACTCCTAGCTAATGGAGCCAGAACAACTGCAAGTGTTCTTTGATAACCCCATAGGAATTATACCAAGTTTATATTTTGTTGCAGAGTCTTCTTTAGATAGCTGGATTTCTAGATAATTCATTTCAAGAGGGTCAGGATTAGAATAATAGAATCATAGAGTTGGAAGGGACTCCCAGTGCCATCTAGTCCAACGCCCTGCAATGTAGGAATCTCATTGTAAGCATCCATGACAGATGGCCATCCAACCTCTGCTTAGAAACCTCCAAGGAAGGAGAGTCCCCCACCTCCCAAGGGAGACCATTCCACTGTCAAAGAGCTCTTACTGTCAGACTTTCCCCCCTGATGTTTGGTTGGAATCTTCTTTCGTGTAACTTGAAGCCATTTGAGTCCCACCCTCCAGAGCAGGAGAAAAAAACTCGCTCCATCTTCCATGTGACAGCCATTTAGACATGGGACTTGCTGATCAGAAGGTTGGCAGTTTGAATCCCCGTGACGGGGTGAGCTCCCGTTGCTCGGTTCCTGCTCCTGCCAACCTAGCAGTTCGAAAGCACGTCAAAGTGCAAGTAGATAAATAGGGAAGGTAAACCGTGCGCTGCTCTGGTTCACCAGAAGTGGCTTAGTCATGCTGGCCACATGACCCGGAAGCTGTACGCCGGCTCCCTTGGCCAATAAAGCGAGATGAGTGCCGCAACCCCAGAATCAGTCATGACTGGTCCTAATGGTCAGGGGTCCCTTTACATTTACCATATCTCCTCTCAGTTTCCTCTTTCCCAAGCTAAACACATCCAGCTCCCTCAACCATTCCTCAAAAGACTTGATTTCCAGAAGTGTGATAATCTTGGTCACACATTCCAGCATGTCTATATCTTTCTTAAATTGTGGCACCCAGAACTGCACATAGTACTCCATGTGTCGTCTGACCAAAGCAGAATAGAGTGGTACTATTACTTTCCTTGATCTGGAGACTATACTTCTGTGAGCTCCCTGTTGATTGGGCACTTGGTAGCAATATTGGTTTGCCATCACCGTGTGCACCAGAACTAGGAATATTTCACTGTTCTTATGTCTAGTCCTCCTTCCTCCAATTTAAAAAAAACATCTGATTCTCCTTTTTCTTTGCCATCTCTTTTCTATAAGGACATTCAGATTTTAAACTCCTGGGGTTTAAGGGACCTGACCTCTGCCCCACACCTTTTGCTTTTAAATATCTAAATAAAAAGTGTCATGTACCTTGATTAATGAATAAACATCTAACTATCATTAACCACCATTCCCTGGTTCTGTAGTTCTGTAGTTACAGTGGTACCTCGGGTTAAGAACTTAATTCGTTCTGGAGGTCCGTTCTTAAACTGAAACTGTTCTTAACCTGAGGTGCCACTTTAACTAATGGGGCCTCCCGCTGCCGCCGTGCTTCATCCTGAAGCAAAGTTCTTAACCCGAGGTATTATTTCTGGGTTGGTGGAGTCTGTAACCTGAAGTGTCCATAACCTGAAGCGTCTGTAACCTGAGGTACCACTGTACATCCGGTTAATAGGTTGCTGAAGCAGCAATACTACTTTCCTACCTTGGTTGGGTTCCAAAGGCCTGTTTCTGCTATTTATTTTCACAAATGTACCCATTTTTGCATTTACTGTGGTATCTCAGTTTACGAACTTAATCTGTTTCTTAAGTCCGTTTTAAAAACGAAACCATTCTTAAACCGAGGCATGCTTTCCCTAATGAGGCCTTCTGCCGCCAGTGCCCTTCCACCATTCAGATTCCATTCTTAGACTGAGGTAAAGTTAGCAAACCAGGACACTGCTTCCAGTTTTGCATAGTTCATAAACAGAATAGTTCGCAAACAGGGCTGTTCTTAAACCAAGGTACCACTGTACTTTTCACAAATACAGTGGGACCTCGGGTTAAGTACTTAATTCATTCCGGAGGTCCTTTCTTAACCTGAAACTGTTCTTAACCTGAAGCACCACTTTAGCTAATGGGGCCTCCTGCTGCTGCCGCACCACCAGAGCACGATTTCTGTCCTCATCCTGAAGCAAAGTTCTTAACCCGAGATACTATTTCTGGGTTAGCAGAGTCTGGAACCTGAAGCGTATGTAACCCGAGGTACCACTGTATAAGCATTTTGGAGGGAACTCATTTATTTATTTGAGAATTGCACCACAAATTTCATTAGGTAGGTCTCAAGACATACATAGCTCAGTTGGTAGAGAATAAGACTCTTAATCTTAGGGTCATGGGTTCAAGCTCCATGTTGGGCAAAATATTCCTGAATTTCAGAGGGTTGGACTAGATGACCCCCAGGGTCCCTTCCAACCCTATGATTCTAATCTTTTTGTGGGGTTTTCCTGTCTGATTCCTGCCTTTCCTTCCTGTGTGATGCCCTGCCCCCTACCAGCCACAGATCACTAGTTCATCCAACCTATTTTATCCAATCTGTGGCTATCTCAACCTGATTTGGATGGCGCCCAAATTCCTCTGAACAGACCCAATTTTGGATTCGGGTCCTGGCAAAACCCACCACACTGCCTATAAATGTAATGAATAAATAAATAACATGAATCTATTGTGGAAAATTAATCCACTGAGAAAAAGTTTGTTTTTCTCTCTCCCTTGAAAGTTTCCAGGGTTTTGTTGTACGATTGTATGCACAGCTGTCTAGTTCCCTCACCCTCTAAAATGTCCACTAATACTTTCCACTAGGAATCTGTGTATCCATATATGATAATATCCACATCTCAACTGTCATCAGAAGTTGGCAAGCCGAGATATCTTTGCTTGGGAGTTGTTTCAGTAAATCCTTTGCCAGATTTGAGGGCTTGGCTATTTTCATTTGATGCGAGTGTGAAAATAATGTTATCTGTTTAAGTTGCTTCTTTGCACTTTCAAGGAACACTAATAAATAAAAAATGGGGCAAGATAGTAGAGTTTTGACAAGTGGTTTGTCTATAACATTCACTTATGGTTCGCGGCATTTGAAAACGAATAAATATCCAAGATGTTGGGGTTTAAACATTGGCTGCGGCACATAGATAAGCTGTCAATTGCTTCATCAAATCACAGAAGCATTTTCAGCCTTGCAATTCTCTGGGTTTTGTTTTTGTTGCTAGAATTTGGCATTCTCCATCTACCTCTTGATTGGAACAGGGCTTTGGAGCAAGCGCACAGTGATTAAATGGCAAGGCTGGCCCATCTCATTTCGCCACCTGAGGCGAACGTGAAGGTGCTTCCCTCTGTATATGTTGTGTCCCCTCACGGCCTCTGCCAAAGCCTCGCTGACTGGGGTCGCACAGCTGCGGGTTCCAGTGAGATCTCACAAGAGCTCCAGAGGCCTCTACGTAATCTCACAGGGCTTTCACACAATCTTGCCAAAATCTGAAAGCTGCAGCCGTTACATCTCTTTGCTTCTCTGGAGGTGCTCATTCTGCCTCATGGATGAGCCCGGACCTGTTAAAGGGCGTCTTTGTCACACAGTCATAGTGGAACCATGAAATTTATTTATTTATTTATTTATTTATTATTGGCAACCCATCTGGCTGAGTTGTCCCAGACACTCTGGGCAGCTTCCAACAAAATATTAAAGCACAAAACCCCCCTCAAACATTAAAAACTTCCCTGTCTTCTAAAAGCAAAATATTTGTTTATTTCCTTGCCATCTGATGGGAGGGCGTTCCACATGGCGGGTGCCACTACCAAAAAGGCCCTCTGTCTGGTTCCTGTAACCTCACTTCCCACGGTGAGGGAACCACCAGTGTCTGGGCTGAATGATGGGGGTAGAAATATGTAATGATTAGATAATCATAATAATCAGCCTTCCTCAACTTGGTGCCCTCCAGATGTTCTAAGCTGAAATACCCACCAGCTCCAGCCAGCTTGGGCATTGGATTAGGAAAGCTTCAGGTAAAAAACAAAACAAAAAAGAAGTATTGGAAAGATTAAAAGGCACTTGAGACTTTATCTTCCAATGGAAGGATTGATACCTGAAGAGTTCCAAGAGAGGAACCACACAGAAGACTTCCTCAGGAGCCTCTGGAGGGGGGGGGAGTCTCTTGTTCTTGTAAAAAAAGGACAACTCCCCATATGGTTTAGAACCCCAAGTATATAAGTTTCTCTTTTCTCCCACCCTCAGATTCTGCTCCCATTTCTGAATCAGTTTGAAATGATTATTTTCGTAAAGTCCTCTTGAAAATTCATCAGAACTTTAGAAAGCTTCCTTCCCCCACACATATACACATTTTTTGTATACAATTTCAGCTAGCATGCACATTTTTGCAAACAAATCTCCCTAACATGGTAAATATGTTTTTGTATATCATTAAGATATGTATTTATGTGCACACTTTCCCCTAATATAGACATTTTTCAGTTGGAGAGCTGCATCATAAAATTAAAGTTATGAATTTAAAATAAATTGTTTCAGTTTGTGTATTGTTTCTGGAAGTACAAATTAAAAAGTGAACAGAATGACTTTTATCTTCCATACTTAAGGGATTAGAAGGCTGTGCCAAAGGCTATTTTATTTTATTTATAAAAGTATATACAGCTGCAAGATAAAGCATCAGTATTGGGCACCAGGTTAAAACATACAACACCATTAAAAATTGTACAAAACTGGGATGGAGAAGAAATTAAATTCAGTACACATTTTAAGCTGAACACATAAAATCCACACTATCTGAAACAATACGTAAACCAAAATGTAGCTATCCTTTGAAATTCACATTTACCTGAATTTTTTGATGCAGTTCTCTGATTAAACAGTTTTTGAAGTGCATATATTATGGGAAAGTGTATATTAAATGAAGATGTTAATGAAAATACCATACAAAAATGCATATTAGGAAAAATGGCTTCTTAAAATGTGTACCTTACGTAAAACTGCACATAAAAATGTGTTTATTAGGAGAAATTCACACTAAAATTTCCATGAGGATTTTTTAAAAACCACAGATTGCTGCAAAATGTTCAGAACTGGATTTTAGATTAGAAAAATGAGAAACCGAGAGAACGAAAACCAACAGATTCTTCCGTTCCATTCAGTTTTGAAGAGCGATTTTAAGCATAGCTGTGTTTCGCTTTGTGAGTTGTTTCAGAAAGCACAGATTGGGTTGATCTGCATTAAACATGAACCGAACTGAATCTCCCCCCAAGCTCCATTTCCCACTTGCGTGTTGCTTTTTCATGCAAGCAGAACATCTGAACAAGGCTTGTGAGGCCATCAGAAAATAACATAAAGAAGAGCCCTGCAGGTTCAGTCAAAAAGTCCATCTTGTCAATCATTCTGTTCCAGGGAGCCAGTGTGGTGTAGTGGCTAGGAGCGGTTGACTTGTAATCTGGTGAACCAGGTTCGATTCCCTACTCCTCCACATGCAGCTGCTGGGTGACCTTGGGCCAGTCACACTTCTTTGAAGTCTCTCAGCCCCACTCACCTCACAGAGTGTTTGTTATGGGGGAGGAAGGGAAAGGAGAATGTTAGCCGCTTTGAGACTCCTTAGGGTAGTGATAAAGCGGGGTATCAAATCCAAACTCTTCTTCTTCTTCTCTTCATCCCAGGTGACAGCAGGGAGCCTGCAAGCAGGACATAAGCACCACAGCCTTCTCCTACTTGTGATTCCCCAGCTACTGGCGTTCAGAGGCAGGCAGCCTCTGACAACGACGACGACAACAACAACAACAACAACAACAACAACAACAACAACAACAACATTACTATTTACACCTCACCCATCTGGGTTACTCCAGCCACTCCGGGTGTCTTCCAACACATAAAAACAAAATCTATAATCAAAAGCTTTTTGATACTGATATTGGAGGCAATATTGCCATCCTGACTAGTAGCTGAAATCACTGGCCCTTTTGGGTTGTTTTGAGGAGGAGTGATCTATTTCTCTCCCAAACAAGCAACCATTGCCAAATGCTCCTTTGCTCCTGCCTTCTTCCTGGTTGGGATGCAACTGGATTTGTATCCTTTAACAGCAATATATGCCATGTTCAATTCCCCCCTTTGAACACATCCAAGTTTGTGGCCATCACTTCATCTTGCGGTACAATCATATGCGGTCTCTTCAGGTCATGCCGAAGAGCACCTTCTTGTCAGTGGTGTTAGGAAAATTCCCAGGGTTCCTTCCTTGGAGTAGACTGCCAAAAGCCTCAAAGGAAAGAGGAGACAGGTACACAAGGTGGCTCAACAGAGATTTATTAACCATTAAGACATCGATGAATGGTCAGCCACAAGGCTATTGCCACAAGCATAGTCTCACCATGATACATGCCCTCAGGCTATTCTCTTCTGCTATCAGATAAATACATGAAATCCTCATGCCTGTATCATTTATGCAACGTTCGTCTTCTTTGGCGGTCACTTGTAGCCTTGTAACACAGTTTTAACATTGAGTGACTGTGGAGGCCAATTCTGGATCCACACGTCCTTCTACAGTGGGGACACAGGTTTCTGGACAGGAGTTAATCACGGTGTGGATTTGCCAAGCGTGCCTTCCTCTTAGTTTGAGTGTTTTCAAAGCCCATGACACTTTTGGTAAAGGCTGTTCTCCAGTCGGAGTGTTTGCAAGCCAGTGTATCCCAGTTGTTGGTGCTTATACTACATTTTTTTAGATTTGCCTTGAGAGAGTCTTTAAACCTCTCTTGTTGACTACTAGCATTATGGAATAGAGTAGTTGCTTCGGAAGACGATAATCAGGCATCCCCACAACATGACCAGTCCAACGAAGTTGATGTTGAAAAACATCATTGGCTACAGCAAAGCGTGAATAGCTCATGGACACTCTACCTGATGTTCGAATTGGACATCCCATATTGTTGATTTCCACTTAGAAACTCCAGTTATCTTATCAAGGTGCCATCCTTAACCATTCTTTTCCAGCAGGTTTTTTTGCTTCCACATTTTGTTACCCTTCCTCCCAGACTTGTCCTTGGCAATTCTCCTTGTTGGTGCCAACCCTTATTATTGCATTCCAATATGTTTTCCTCTTCTCTGGTCAGCTATTAATCTCCTGTCAAAGAACATAGTTGCTGAGGGCAAGGTCCTTTCACCTATACTGCTTTGGGTAAGTATCTCTGACTCTTAAGCATAGACAGAAGTTTTGATTTTAAATACTTCTGTAATATGCATATCATTATACAGTGGTACTTCGGGTTACAGATACTTCAGGTTACAGACTCCGCTAACCCAGAAATAGTACATCGGGTTAAGAACTTTGCTTCAGGATGAGAACAGAAGCCCCATTAACTAAAGTGGTACCTCAGGTTAAGAACAGTTTCATGTTAAGAACAGACCTTCAGAACGAATTAAGTTCTTAACCCGAGGTACCACTGTACATATCCTATATATCTAATACACATATTTCTAACAGTGGGCTTGACAGATGTAAGTGACATGATCATATTGAACCTTTTGTGGCTGAGGTCAGCACTGGTATTCAGTGACCTCTCCCAAAATGAATATTGACTAAGGTGGGTCCTGTTTTTTTCTCCCCAAGGTACCAGAGAATTTGCTGTTCAGTGAGACGCAAACTCCATTGCTAATAATTTCCACTGGGTTGCTTGCGTGAATCAATACCCAGGAAGGTCAGGCACAAGTTAGTATCAGCTTGTACACAAGTCATGGAGGTAATCAGTGGAAGCTAATTGGTGGAAGTTCTGGTTTCTGCAGGCATACCCGCTGCCTTAACATGCTACCCCCAACATCATGGAAGGGTTGTTTCCAGCTCTGCCAACCTTTGCCCTTGGAAGCCTTATCAGAAGTTGCTGCAAGAGAGGGACTGTGAGCAACATCATGGAAGGAGGGTTTCTGGGACTAAGTTGAAACTGTGAAGCTTCCTTGTTATTTTTGCTATTGGGTGCTGCATGTAGTCTAAGTAACCTTCTTACATAGTATTGAAATATGATTTCGTTGTATGTGTTTTGCTATGCTATTATGAAGTTGCTATTGTTTGGTTGTGTCATTAGGAAATTGTTTTTGTAGTGTTTGTTTGAAATGCATCCCTGTTTGTTTGCTTCTACCATAATTTCTTTTGTGGAAAAATGGCATACAGATAAAATGAATGAATGAATCCACATGGTGTCCTCGGGAATGGGTTAGACAACCATTTCCTTTTAGCACGGGGCACAGGTTCTTAACTTTCATTTGTTAAAAGTTTAACAAACTTTCATTTGTTAAAACTGTAAAGTTAGAAAGCAAAAGGTTGAGGCAATGTTCTAGTACAGAGAAGCTCCTATTGCTAAGAACACATAATCACTTAACCATGTTGCTAAGCAATCAGAGGAAGGAATGCTCATCCCTCCCCCCTGAGACTTAGGAGGAGTCCTCCCATCATATCTTGCTTTTCCTCCCAGGAGATCATAGAATCATAGAGATGGGACCATGAGGGTCATCAATCCACCTGCCTGCACTGCAAGAATCTTTTGCCCTAAGTGGGGCTTGAACTCACAATCCTAAGAGTCTCATGTTCAACTGAGCCATCTGAGTCATATACATTCCCCTTTCTAACTTCCTTTTTAACTTCACAACAGCCCGTGAGGTAGGCCAGACTGAGAATTAGAGGAAACTCTTTTCTTTGTTTTGGTGGCTTGCTAAAAGTATCATGACTTCTGCCATTCTGGCTTTGTGCATCTTTATTTTTCTCTGCATGTTCTGTGAGTGACATTAAATGTGTGCACCTTGTTGTTCCTCCTGGGGGCTCAAGGTTGTGTACATTAACCTTGTCTGCTTTCCCCCTGTTTTATATTTGCAACTGCCCAGTGAGGTAGGCTAAGCTAAATTAATATATGCAGATAAGTAGCAGTTCTTCCCAATACAGTGGTACCTCAGGTTAAGTACTTAATTCGTTCCGGAGGTCCGTTCATAACCTGAAACTGTTCTTAACCTGAAGCACCACTTTAGCTAATGGGGCCTCCTGGTGCTGCTGTACCGCTGGAGCACGATTTCTGTTCTCATCTTGAAGCAAAGTTCTTAACCTGAAGCACTATTTCTGGGTTAGTGGAGTATTGTAACCTGAAGCATATGTAACCTGAAGCGTACGTAACCCGAGGTTCCACTGTAGATTGTGGAGAGGGGGGAGACAGAGAGAAGGGGAGGGATGCAGGGGCCCCAATCCACATACAACATACCAGACCCAGCCAGTCCTGTTGGCATCCGTGTTAGGGAAGGCTGACTTAGTTCATACAGTTGTAGGAAGTGCCAAGTCTCAGTAGGGTAGTGCATACATCATGGGGATAAGTCATGGGGATAATTAGTGGAAGCTAAGGGGTGGAAGGGTCCAAGTCCTGGAGGAAGAGAATCCATGACTCAGTAGCAAATACATGCTTAGGGAAGGGCTGAAGCTCAGTGGTAGAACATCTGTGTTTCATGCAGAAGATCTTAGGACCAATATCTCCACGTAGAACTGGGAGAGACTCTTGCCTGAAACCCTGGAGAACCTCTACCAATCAGTGTTGACAATACTGTGCTAGATGAACCAATGGCCTGGCTTCCAGTGTTCCTATGACAATGAACAAAGGAAACAAACCACTCAGCAAATAATAAGCTCAGCTCAATTTATTTATTTTTTTGACCCAGAGATCCATAGACTTTGGAGGTCACCAGAGCAGACTTTTCACTGGTGTCCTTTGACTTCTTCCATGTATTTCAGAGGCCCCCCACCTCTCTTGTTCAGTGCAACCTGCCTGGGCTTCCCTTCTTTTGTCTGATGACTCTTTGACACCCACCACCTCCCTGCCAGCCTGGTGTGGCTGATCAAGCTGTTCAAACAACTGGAAGACATCAGAAGTTAAACACTCATTATTTTAATTTGATGCTAATCATGTGTTAATGAGACTAATCCTTGCAATGATTCAGGTAATTTGCTTAATGGCTGCCCAGAGTGCAGATTACAGCAATCAGTCACGTTTGATAAGATGTCTGTTGTGGAGGAAGCTGCCGGGTGAACAAGGTGGGAAAGGACTAAGGAGTGGAGACCAAAAACATGGATGGGGGCCTTCACAAGTCACATGAAGAATGGCCTCTGCATATTTTTTTTACACCTGTCAATATGGTCGAAACAACATGAAACATCTAATACAGTTGATATCTATTCATGTGATAAGAACTCACTAAAAATGGTGTATGTTCCTATGTCCTAAAAACAGATTTTGTAATGATGCATATTTCAAGTCACTAGACCCCATCATAATGGTAGATGAATATACAAGTTCAGAGAACATCACTGCAGTACAAGTCTCCAAACAGCAATTACAACTTTGCGTAACTAATTCTTAGCTGAGGCAGTCTTTAATGTTGCTCCTGGATATGAGGTCTCAGTTGGTCATGACTCTCACCTGGAGCAACATCTGTGCCATCTCAGAGCTATCCCTGGTCCTGAAGACCCCACTTTTGAATCTGCTCTCTGATATATACCCAGATGACCTAAGCCAAATACTGCTAATAACTTACTAGCCATTGCAGACTAATCCCATTCCTCAAAGCCTGGCCTCTTTGGAACTTGTGTCGTAAGTGTGGTCCACCATCTAGCTGGAACTGGGCATGCCTTATGAAAATGATCTAAATCTCATCCATAATTCCATTTTTCTTAAAAAAATAACAAGGTTTGAAAAGTGCTTTAAATTTAAAGCGTTTTTAAAAGAGACAATTCACATGATTGTAATTTTACAGTTGAAACAGATATGGGGAAAGATTCTCACTTTGTTTCTCAAATTTCTAATTTGCATTTGGTTCTAAAAATACCCACGAGCTCACAATGTGTGAATTTCAAATTTGGGTTTCATGTTCTGAGCAAATGTTCTGGGGAGGGTATAGTATTTCAAGTTTCTGTGAGTCTGTATGTGCCAGTATTCACATTTGTGTCTCATAAGAAACAAGAGCAAATGCTTACAAATATACAGAGCTAATTTCATTGCTCTTTAAGATGCCTGGCCGAATCCAGAAGATCAATGCTTGTGCGGAAGCTGACAGCTACCAGTGAATCCCATTCTGGGTCAGCATAAAGGCATGTGCTGTGCATATACTATAGTTTTCACTGCACTTTTCAATAACCCAAGCTAAATGTATGATTCCCACGGGGAGATATGTTCAAGAACGTCCTTGCTGTCCCTTCCTATCTTTGAATGAGATTTGGGCCAAACAGCCCTTCAAACAGAGCAGGGTTGGGGAACCTCCAGCCTGCCAGGCAATCCTGGCTCCCAGGCAGTCCAAGTTGGTCTGTGAGGCTATTTCCCTCAAACCATGGCCACCTGTCCATCAACTGACATCAACTGGGTGATGATCATTGGGTGATCAGCTATCTGTCTAACTGGAGTCCCCTGCAGATAGCTGCACTGAACCCTCAGATCAACTGGTGATTAGAGAGTTCAGTAATCAAACCTTGCCCTCCCGCTCATCAGCTGATGAGTGGAGGATTTTATCCTTCTCAGTTTGGCTGCTGGGAGCAGGTCCATGCAACCAAAGCACAACACAAAGCTCTTTGAAAGACTTTTCACAAACAGCCCATGCTGCACTTTCAAGTTACAACAGCCAGGGCTTAAACGTGCCATGCGAACTGCCCTCACTGTGATGGTGATGATTGATATATGAGCTGCCCTGCCGACTTTCAAATCTGGCTTTCCGGTGGGTAGGGAGATGAGGATCTGGTCCCTCAGCCAGCAAAGGTTCAAATACAGGTCTAAAAAGTTGGACACATGGCCACCCTGCTTCAGAACTACAGTCATACCTCTGGTTGCAGATGCTTCAGGTTGCATTTTTTCGGGCTACAGACGTGCTGAAACCCGGAAGTACCAGAATGGGTTACTTCCGGGTTTCGGTGGTCACGCATGTACAGAAGTGCTAAATCGCGCTTTGTGCATGCTCAGAAGCACCGAATTGCAAACCGTGCATGCACAGACACGGTGCTGTGGGTTGCGAATGCTGTGTGTTGCGAACGTGCCTCCCGCAAGGATCATGTTCACAACCCAAGCGCCCACTGTATCTCCAAAAAATCTCATTGCGTGACCAGGCGGTGACAGCCCCAGCCCTCAAGAATCATAAGGAAGGAATAAGGACTCTGACAATGTTATATGGAATTAAAATTAGGCCGCAACTTTATTAAACTTCCGAGTGTAGGAAGACCTTGGCTTAGGCCTTGGGCGTGCATCCCTCCCAGCCCCCCAGCCAGGGGGACATGGGGTTCATCAGCGTAAATGGGATATGGGGGTGCTCTGCGAGATGTAAGAGTAGTGGGCAGCCAAGCCCATATCCCCGCATGCAGGGTAATTCACTGACGACCATTCAGGGTATGGCCAGTGACACCCATATATATATATAAAACCCCTTTAAGAGGGGGACCCTGGAATCACTGCCGCAGGGGGATGGGTTACCACTTCACTCCCCCCCCCCCATATAGGGAAGAAAAGACTAAAGGGTTCAACCCAAGGCCATAACCGTCAAAGTTGTGACAAATTGCTATGGGGAAGACAAAACCTGCCAATGCAGGAAAATTTCTTCCCGGTCCTTCAACAGCAACCAGTCAAAGACCGTAGCAGCGCCCGCTAAACAGGAAGAAAAAGTTAACCTGCAAACAAGAAACATTAAATTGGGTCCCCCCCCCCCACTATTATGTTTCTATTGTAATTTTACTGGTGTTAGCTGCCCTGAACCCGGCTCTGGCCGGGGAGGGCAGGGTATAAATAAAATTTATTTATTTATATTATTTTATTAGCTACTGTCAGGAAAGGATGCTAGACTAGATGGGCCTTGGGCCTGATTCAGCAAAGATATTCTTATGTTAACACCTGGAGGCCCACACATACCCCATCCCTGCTCCGAACACAGAACTATAGTACCTCAGAGACATATATATCCATGCTGGGGTTTTTTAGGAGACAAAGATATTTTATTAGACATAATTCTGGCAGCAAGGAACACTTTCAAGTATTGGTGTGTGTTTTTTAATATATTCTATTCATGAAGTATTTGTGTCAGGGTAGAATATGTTTGGCTTTAACCTCTAATTCCCATCTCAACACAAGAACTAAATCTGTTGCAGGCTTATAGAGCTGACGTTTTCCTAAACCTCTAATTGAATGATTTTCAGAGCAAGCAGATGTTTTTACCCCTGTTGGTTAGGACCTCTCAGCTTTTCCGTGGTTATACACAGATATAATTATGACTCTCAATGTAATTAAAATGCACTGTATGTATTGATGATAGGATTTGGTTATGCCTGGATTTCATTATTCTCTTCGCCACCAGCCTTTTTACATTCTATTATATATCCTGCCCTGGAACTGCAGAGCTGAATGGCCACATCCTCTGGCCTCTGCTATGGAACAGGAAACCAAGGGCCACTGAAGGAGAAGAATCTTTTTTACGGCCACAATCCAGCATAAGGTAAAAGCACCTACATACATCAGTAGAGAAGGGCCACTGGGAAACTGCATGCCTAGTCTCCCAGCAACAGCCTAAAGACAAGAGGGAGACCTGCTCAACTCCATGCACCAGCCAGAAAGCTAAAAACTAGTGGTTGAGTTTGCTTTTTTCTTCCTCCTTCCTAATACCTTTACCTTTTGTGTCATGCCTTTTAAATTGTAAGCCTGAGGGGGTTTGTTTTAAATGAAGTGCAAGCCCCTCTGGGTATCTTTTTCAGCTGAGAAGTGGGTTAAACACACACACACACACACACACACACACACACACACACAGAGAGAGAGACAGAGAGAGAGAGAGAGATTCTGTTCTGCCACTAAAATCACATGTGCACAGCTTCTTGCTTGCATCCCATTCAGCACTGATAGCGAGGACACAAACTGGTTTATATAGATCAAGAAAGGCCAACAGCTGTCATCTCAGAGGCCACTTCATCGTCCAAGTAGTGGCCACTCTGGGACCTGGGAGTATATTTCTCCAAACCAAAGAAATGGCCAGATAGCATAATAGAGTAGGCATGATGCGCACATATGGTATATATTACACACGTCACATTGTTGTTGTGGTTCTTTAGTCGCTTAGTCATGTCCGACTCTTCGTGACCCCCTGGACCAGAGCACGCCAGGCACTCCTGTCTTCCACCGCCTCCCGCAGTTTGGTCAAACTCATGGTGGTAGCTTCAAGAACACTATCCAAGCATCTTGTCCTCTGTGGTCCCCTTCTCCTTGTGCCCTCCATCTTTCCCAACATCAGGGTCTTTTCCAGGGAGTCTTCTCTTCTCATGAGGTGGCCACTAGAGCCTCAGCTTCATGATCTGCCCTTCCAGTGAGCAGTCAGGGCTGATTTCCTTAAGAATGGATCGGTTTGATCTTCTTGCAGTCCACGGGACTCTCAAGAGTCTCCTCCAGCACCATAATTCAAAAGCATCAATTCTTTGGTGATCAGCCTTCTTTATGGTCCAGCTCTCACTTCCATACATCACTACTGGAAAAACCATAGCTTTAACTATACGGACCTTTGTTGGCAAGGTGATGTCTCTGCTTTTTAAGATGCTGTCTAGGTTTGTCATTGCTTTTCTCCCAAGAAGCAGGCATCTTTTAATTTCGTGGCTGCTGTCACCATCTGCAGTGATCATGGAGCCCAAGAAAGTAATATCTCTCACTGCCTCCATTTCTTCCCCTTTTATTTGCCAGGAGGTGATGGGACCAGTGGCCATGATCTTCGTTTTTTTGATGTTGAGCTTCAAACCATATTTTGCGCTCTCCTCTTTCACTCTCATTAAAAGGTTCTTTAATTCCTCCTCATATCACATACATAGCCCCAAATCAAGTTGTGACATTGATAAGGGACTCATGTCCCAATGAACATTAGAGACAGAGCCCAACAACTGGTGAGATTTTCATGTCAATGTAGATAATACAGAGCTAGGTGGATAATTGGTCTAACTCAGTATAAGGCAGCTTTCTATTTCCCTCTGCTCACATTCTTTGTTGGATCTAGTAAGGAGCAGCAACCTTGGGCTTAGGGCCGTCTTAAGCATATCCGGCGCCGTGGTGCAAAGATCCCTCCGGCGCCCTCCCCTGGCAACTCCAAAACAAGGGAGGGGCAGTGGAAAATGTCCTCTGCCTCCCCCACTGCCCCGATCCCTGGCATGATGGTGGCAATCAAGCAGGAAAACATGCTGGTGGACATGCTCTCCGGCATTGGGACGCATGAGAAGGCAGCCCGGGAAGGCTGCGCGCCGCCTTTTGCCAGGAAGCAGGAGGGGAACAATGACTAGGAGCAGGGCCATCTTTAGCAGGTGCAGAGGCTTGGGAGGGAAGCTGCATGCCTGCCAGCCATATAGTTGGCGGGGCACAGCTGGTGGGTGTGCAGGGAAAGGGGAGGCTGCTGGCAAAGCCACACAGCTCCCCCCCTCGCTAGGGCACCCCTGAGAGGCCGGCGCCCTGGCACAATGAACCACGAAGACCAATGGGAAAGACGGCTCTGCTTGGGCTGTCCCCAGCTCCCTCTCAACCTTGCATTTCAGAAGCCTGAGGATAGTTTCTTAAAGCTCATTGTACTGTGCAAGTTGAAGCAACACAGGCAGAAGGAAGCATCTCTAAGTTAAGTGGAGCTTACTCCCAGGAACTATGCAGCAATACCTATCCTAATAAATTGTGAATTATGCTATGTACTAATGCTGTTCTTTGGGGGTGGGATCCGTGCATGTGCATGCACATAATAATAAAAACAGCTGCATTTTTTGACTCTGTTTGATGGCATGGGCATGGATACCTCTTGGCCATGTGGCTATGGGGGATAGTTCCCAGTGGTCCCATATAGGTGTGAAGAGGAACGAAGAATGTAGAAACCATGTGAGAGGGGCAGGATTATATGGAAAGGTCAACCCTAATGCTGCCCCGGTGTGTGGGACATACATTATGGAACATAAGGACATAAGACAAGCCCGATGGAACTGGCCAATGGTCCATCTAGTCCAATGTCCTATTCTCAAAGTGGGTGACCCTGTGAGAAGCCCACAAGCTGGACATGAGGAGGAGGAGGAGGAGGAGGAGGAAGAGGAGAAGAAGAAGAAGAAGTAGAAGTAGAAGAGTTTGGATTTGATATCCCACTTTATCACTACCCGAAGGAGTCTCAAAGCAGCTAACATTCTCCTTTCCCTTCCTCCCCCACAACACTCTGTGAGGTGAATGGGGCTGAGAGACTTCAAAGAAGTGTGACCAGCCCAAGGTCACCCAGCAGCTGCATGTGGAGGAACAGAGACGCGAACCCAGTTCCCCAGATTATGAGTCTATCGCTCTTAACCATTACACCACACTGGCTCTCTGGCAACAGCACTCTGCCCACCTGAGATTCGCAGCAACTGGTACCCTAAGATATAATTCAGAGGTATTTCCTATGTGGTTGGACACATCCCTGCAAATTTTCCATTGGAAGCTGAGGAACAAAGTTCAGGTGAGTCACCCACCACATGGATGGAGCAACAAGGGCTGAGATGGTAGGGGATGGGGAAAAATATACACCCCACCAAGCCATGGGCAGAGTGATTGCGTAAAGTGGCCTTAAGTTATCCTGAGATTCAGTTCTGCCTTTAAAAAATAACGTCTAGAAACACTTTAGGGTTTATCCATTACTGTTCCCAAGCTGTAAATTACCTATTTTGAGAGCATAATTTGTCTGTAATGTATGTTTTAACAGCGTGATTTGTTTCTTGTTTGTAATTAATGCCAAGCTTTGAAGCTAAAATTGCATGACAAATCATTATGGGCAAAGCCATTACCTTGGATATGACTGCTTAAGATTTGTAATATACTGTAACATCACTTTGTCTGCTTAATTGCCAGACACACCACACTGGTCTTAAACTTCGGGAGGAAGGGAGAGGGGGAGAGAAGATTCTCTCTGTAATAAAAATTTGCACAAGAATATATCTAGCTCAGTGCTTCTTAACTTTCTGCCTTCAAGGAAGTCTTTTCACATTGATTAGTCTACTGAGGAACACCTGCTTATCTGCCAGAGAGCCCACCTCTGTTGCAGAGGATTATGGGATATGTTGGCCAAACTCTTATACTGCACTTCAATACTGTATCCAGTTCTGGGCACCACAACTGAAGAAGGATGTTGACAAGCTGGAACATGTGCAGAGGAGGGCAACCAAGATAATCAAATGTCTGGAAGCCAAGCCTTATAAGGAGCGGTTGAAGGAGCTGGGTATGTTTCGAGGAGACTGAGAAGAGATACGATAGCCATCTTCAGATATGTCAAGGGCTGTCACATGGAAGAGGGAACAAGCTTGTTTTCTCCTGCTCTGGAGGGTAGGACTCGAACCAATGGCTTCATACGGGGGGGGGGGAACCTTGCTTGACAAGTCCCCCCCAGTGGAAATAATGACACATGACACAATTATTAAGGTTAATGGGCTAAAAAAGGCCACAACTTTATTGGTTACAGGTGATGAGTGGTATTGGCTTAGGCATTGGTCCTAACTGGCTACATCCAACTCCAGCCCGTCTGCTTGAAGTCCGGGAAGGGTTAACCACCAGTAGGGGGAGTCCTGCTGATGCACATCAACTAGGAACTTCCCCCGGGGTCACCGATTGTGGGTGTGCCTTAGGTCCTAACCTCCATAGGCTTCAGACAGAGCCATGTCCCCTAGAATCCTTTACCAGAATACCCTTCAATATGTGGGGCAGGTGATGGTGCTACCTCCCCTCTTCCATCTACAGAACAATACCAATGCCTAACTGTCAATACCAAGAAAGTTGTGAAGATTTGCTACGAGGTAGGTGAAAACCAAGTGGCTGGTGCCAATTTGCCAAGTGGAAAAATTCCTACCAGGCCAATCAATGGCGACCAACCAAGGTCCATAGCAAGGTCAAGGAACGAAAACCTCACAGGGCGGAAGGGTGGGAAAAGCAGGAACAGCTGGCAGGCAGCAAAGAGTGAGATCCCCAGCCATGTCCTGGTTTAAATCGGACATGCCACACCCCCAGAGCCAGCCGATTGGCTGGCCAGGAGGTGACGTGGCCGGGAATCCCCCCCCCCAATTGCACGGGGGCTGGGTTCCGCAACTCCACCTCCTCCGAAGGGCGGAAGTGGCTTTCTGAAAGTAAGAGCTGTTTGGGAGGTTGTGGGATCTCCTTTCCTGGAGGTTTCTAAGTAGAGGTTGGATGGCCATCTGTCATGGATGCTTTAACTGAGATTCCTTCATTGCAGGCGGTTGGACTAGATGACCCTTGGGGTCCCTTCCAACTCTACAATTCTATGCTTCTATGCAAAGGGAATGCAAATTTTAGGAGTGGAGGGGATGTATGGCTGCTACTTTACCAGGTGAAATGATTGACTTGTCTACACTGGCCTTAGTGCCTAGGAATCGCTTTGCAGACTTAAGGAACACAGGAAGCTGACTAATATGGAGTCAGACCATTGGCTCACCTTGCCTGGTACGGTCTACACTAACTGGCAACAGCTCTCCAGAATGTCAGACAAGAGTCTCTCCCAGCCATATGTGGAGATGGCAGGGATCGAACCTGGGACCTTCTGCACGCAAAGCAGATGCTCTGCCATTGAGCTATGGCCCCCTTCCCCTAGATGCTAGACAGTTACCAAGTATTATTATTATCTGCAATTAAACCACCAAATGAACAAATGCCTACCCATAGATCTTTAAACAGAAACGTTGGCAGGCAAGCTGTGAGGCCCTAAGGTTAGGGACCTCGGTCTGGTTCCAACAATGCTGCTCCTGATGGAATTTATTGTTTTTATGGGAGAGCGTGTGAATGCATGATGATACTTTGCGATCCAGACTGACAGGAACCAGAAGCCCAGGCTTAGCAGTGTTTTCTGATCCAGAATTTGCAGAGCTTGATCTGTGCCAAGGCAGGCCTAGACTGTCCAGATAGACTGAACAGGAGGTAAAAGTAATGCCAAAAAAAGGGAGAGAAGAAGAAGCTGAAATCTAATTAATTGGAAACAAAAACAAAAAAAAGAAGTCATCTTAATGGCAGCTTCGAAGAAGTACACATTTAATTGGAGAACACCCTATGTTCATTCCATTTGGGGGTAGCCACATTGCCGGTTGCTGCCATTTCTGCTGCTGAATATTAGAAAACAAATGAGTCACTCCCGTAGGCTAGATTCAGACAGCCATTTTATTCAGAACGAACTGTGATATTTATTTGTTTCTGCGTTCACAAAGTGGCAGGAGTCAAGAGGAACTGGAGTTGTCCCAGTCTGTGCACCGGCTGGAACCCAAAAGCCATATTTTGGTTCAACCTGCTCACAGGGCAGCAGAGTCCTTCACATAGAAGCCCTCTTCAGCCAGCCTACTTTCTCTGGATCCTCACCATTTGATGATGGTAAACATAATTATTGGGATGGGGTGTGTGTGTGTTAGTGTCTCTGCCCAAGGAAGACGATGGCCCACGGCACAAGGATGTGAAACCAGTGGCCATCCTGATGTTGTGCGATTGCCACTCTCATAATCCCTCACCATTGATTACGATAATCTTTATTGTCATTGTCCCATACAGAACAATGAAATTGAAAAATCTATGTAAGACATTCAAAAACCAACAAACCTGCTATCCCAGCCATCCCAACCTGGTTAGCCCCCTAAAAACTCTGATATCCCATTTTTAAATACAGTATACTCCCATAGATAAAGGTAAAGGGACCCCTGACCATTAGGTCCAGTCATGGCCGACTCTGGGGTTGCGGCGCTCATCTCGCTTTATTGGCCGAGGGAGCCGGCATACAGCTTCCGGGTCATGTGGCCAGCATGACTAAGCCGCTTCTGGCGAACCAGAGCAGCGCACAGAAAAACCGTTTACTTTCCCGCCGGAGCGGTACCTATTTATCTACTTGCACTTTGACGTGCTTTCAAACTGCTAGGTTGGCAGGAGCAGGGACCGAGAGACGTGAGCTCACCCCGTCGCAGGAATTCGAACCGCTGACCTTCTGATTGGCAAGTCCTAGGCTCTGTCGTTTAACCCACAGCGCCACCCGCATCGCTAGAGACTCCTTACACTGTATTTAAAACCAAAATCGCGTTTGGATAGAAACTGTTTCTCAGATGGTTAGTCCTAGTCTTTATAACCCTGTACCTTCTTCCAGAAGGCAGAAGCTGAAAGAGATCATTTCCAGGATGTGCACTATCCTGCAATATCTCTGCAGCTTTCTTATGGCACCTGCAAGCATAGATTTGATCCAAGGTGGGAAGAGTGCACCCAATTATTCTCTCCGCAGTCTTTACAACCCTGGACAGCATTGTTTTCCCTCTGACTGTGCAGCTAATCATTCTGGCTAGAGCTAATGGGAGTTGGAGTCTAGGTTCCCTTCCCCTCGTCTGAAGGCATATGATGCAGCAACTGGTTCTATTCAGTGCCTGGAGAGAAAATCAGTGGGCTGAGGGCTATAAGTATGCTGCCTTAGATTTCATGGAGGAAAGGTGAGATATATATCAATACATTCCTTTCCTCCTTACATTTTATACCCTCTTTTTTGAATAGCTAAGATTATATTTTTAATAGGTACCCCCCCAAAGGTGCTCTGTAAGTTTCTTGATGCTATCCCTAAACATCTCTGACATTATTTGGCCAGGAGCATATGGGTGGCGCTGTGGGTTAAACCACAGAGCCTAGGACTTGCTGATCAGAAGGTTGGCGGTTCAAATCCCCGCGACGCCGTGAGCTCCCGTTGCTCGGTCCCAGCTCCTGCCAACCTAGCAGTTTGAAAGCACGTCAAAAGTGCAAGTAGATAAATAGGTACTGCTCCGGTGGGAAGGTAAATGGCATTTCCGTGCGCTGCTCTGGTTCGCCGGAAGGGGCTTAGTCATGCTAGCCACATGACCTGGAAGCTGTATGTCAGCTCCCTCGGCCAATAAAGCGAGCTAAGCGCCGCAACCCCAGAGTTGGCCACGACTGGACCTAATGGTCAGGGGTCCCTTTACCTTTTCCTTTACTGTTAAGAATCATCTCTATGGTTGTCAGAAGCTGAAAAGGGTTCCATAAAACATGGGCCATGGGTTGAATGGTCATGTATATCTATCCAAGCAGTAACAGAATGCCTAAAGCTTTGGTGTTCATCCAGCCCTGAACATATCTACCTGCCTATGTCTTCAGATTCAACAACATTCATGGGCTACCAGCTGAGTTTTCCCTATAATTAGAAAACCTTGCAGGATTACAATTCTAGTTGGGTTGGGTACACCAGTTGGTCACCACTGGGAAGTGACTGACCTGCCTGAATCCGGCACAAAATAGGATTGGATCCCCACCCCCGTGCATATCATGTTATAATCAAGGTGTTCAATCCTGATTTGTGCAGGTTCTCCCCTCGCTTTGGTAACCAGACGCTGACAGAAGGATGGGGTGACCCACCTATCACCTGATGTAAATCTGGTCACAGATGAATGACAGGGGAATGGTCTCATCCACCTGTCAAAGTTGGCTCACTGGCGTGGGAGAGACAGAAATCTGATTCACCAGACCAGAAAGGTTCCCCAACCCCTGCTCTTCTGGGTCAGCCAGCATGAAGAATGTGTTTGTTTTCGTCTTTTTGCTGACTTGGAGAAAACAGCCGGTCAGTAGGCTGTCTTGGGAAACTTGCCAAACTTCCTCAGGAAAATGAAGAAAAGTCTAGTTTCCCACAGCTTTCTCCATTGCCTGAAAAATGATGGAGAAACATGGAAATAAGGCAGAGGCAGCTGGAGGAGGGGGCAATGCCACAAATCTGGCCTCCCGGAAGCAGCATGTCTGGTGGATCCTAGGATGTGGCTGTGGTGGGCATGGTTCTTGCAAGTTCTGGGTGGTGTGACTGTGCTGGTGGAGCTAATTCAGTGCTTTGCGTAGTGTGCACAACCTGCTCTGATCTCACCACCACCTTGCACCATCCTGGTAAACAACAGCAACACTGCTTCCGTAGCAGCCACTCCTGAAGCAAGGTGACTCCTCCAGAGGTGTCGCAAAAAGGAAGAGGGAGATCATGCAAGTCAGCTGAGAGCTGCAATGTCTTTAGGGCTTATCCACACTTGTTCTTGTCTCGCTGCTTTCGGCCAGGGAAAACCGCTCTTTACTGCTCAGTCGGCGCAAATGGCAATTGAGTTTTCTGCGGGTTGCCATTTGTTCCAATTGAAAGCTAAAGAGTGGGTTTTCCCCAGGAAAGGAGAATGGCAAGAGGAAAACTGCTCAGACCTGTGCTTTCTAGGCACGGGACAAGTGGAGGTGTGGCCCAGCCCTTTAACTGATCACATGGCTTTTCAGCACTCAAACTTAAAGCTGTGCCTCCCTGGGAATGATGGTGGATATAATATTCTTTGCCAGACTGTCAAATCCTTTCTAAAAGTTGTGATTTGCAGGGTTCATGAATGGGACTGGGTTCCAAGTTAGCGTGGCTTGAATTAAGGATAGGTTGTCACTGTGAGGGAAACAGCTCAAGCATTAAGGCTTTGGCGGGCCCTAGGAATTAGGTGAGAAACGTTACCAGATGAAAAAGCCAGGATGTTATCACAATGAAGCTTCTGAAATAATAATAGAATTGTCCATTACATTTGCTCAAAGCAAAAACAGGATAAGTGCATTTAATCGTCTAAGGCTAGCAAGATGCCCAAGGGTAGATTTTAACATTCTTTGCAGGGTTGCTGCTGAATTTAGTGTCTCCTTCTTCCTTCAGCAAAAGGTATGAGGAATTTTAAAGGACTCTTAAAAGGTGACTGCTTCACACCACCCCTCAGGCCACCTCTGTCTGCTCAGGCAAGGGGTCTACTGAGCAGCAAACCAGCAGAATCACCCATTTGTCCCCATTGCCCAATGTCAGGTACAGACATTGTATATCTCTACTCAAGCAATCAGGAAACCTGGTGAGAGAAATGGAATTCCCATGGACTACAGCAAACCCCATGCACTTCAACCTTCAAGATGTAGCTGCGACAGACACCCTCACTTAAAGAAAGGTCCTGGGTAATGTGACGGCAATTATAGGTGTGTTACTAGATAATCTCTCCCTATATTCCCTCAGCAGAGGTCTTCCATAAATGTTCTGTGGTAGCATTTATGTTCAAGGTGTAAGGTAAAGGTAAAGGGACCCCTGACCATTAGGTCCAGTCGTGAACGACTCTGGGGTTGCGGCGCTCATCTCGCTCCATTGGCTGAGGGAGCGGGTGTACAGCTTCCAGATCATGTGGCCAGCATGACTAAGCTGCTTCTGGTGAACCAGAGCAGCGCAGGGAAACGCTGTATACCTTCCCGCTGGAGTGGTACCTATTTATCTACTTGCACTTTGACGTGCTTTCAAACTGCTAGGTTGGCGGGAGCACGGACTGAGCAACAGGAGCTCACCCCATCACGGGGATTCGAACCGCCGACCTTCTGATCGGCAAGTCCTAGGCTCTGTGGTTTAACCCACAGCGCCACCCGCGTTCAAGGTGTTGCAAGGTGTTATAATCAGGTGAAGGGAAACCTGTGAGCTTACCATAAGCAACTCAGTGAGGATGAGGCACTTTCAGGAAAAATAAAATAAAATTGTTTACACTCTATGAGGTTACAGCTTAATGGCTGCTTTGGAAAGACAACACTTCTGGGAAGTAAAAAGCTTCAGGAAATGATATATAATGAGATGAAAAAGAAAATATACATTTGTAAAAAAAACCAGAAGCATTTTTACTTGGTATGGTAGGAGAAGATATTAGCAGACAAGATAATAAATTGTTTTTATATGCGATAACGGTGGCAAGATCACTATTGGCACAAAAAAAGGCAGCAAGAAGAATTACCGATGAAAGAAGAGTGGCAGATGAAATTAATGGACTATTCAGAATTAGATAAAATGACAGGAAGAAATTGAAACCAGAGGGATCAGAGGTTCTTCGAAGATTGGAGTACAGTGGTACCTCGCAAGACGAAATTAATTCGTTCCGTGAGTTTTTTCTTCTTGCGAGTTTTTTGTCTTGCGAAGCACGGTTTCCCATAGGAATGCATTGAAAATCAATTAATGCGTTCCTATGGAAACCGCTTGCCGGGCTGGCGGTGCGGAGAAGGGCTTTTCTCCCCACCGCAAGTCTTCAGGACAGGTCCGGGAACAGAGGAGAAGCGCTGCGCGCCTTCCCCTCTGTTCCCGGACATGTCCTGAAGGCTTGCGGTGGGAGGAGGGTTTTC